>CM038728.1:32973906-33093906 GCA_021613375.1 Megaleporinus macrocephalus | reverse complement strand
TGAGCAGAGTAAGCAGAAGTGAGAAGAAAGACGCGGGGCGAGTCACGCTCATCAAACGGGCCCAGAGCGCTAATCTGGATCTCGGAGAAGATCGGATGGACGTAAATTCGAACGTGACAGCTCTCACCATGACTCCTGTATTAAATATGAGAGTTTTAGAGAGGAGCGTTCAGGCCGGAGAGGAGCGTTCAGCCCGGAGAGGAGCGTTCAGGCCGGAGAGGAGCGTTCAGCCCGGAGAGGAGCGTTCAGCCCGGAGAGGAGCGTTCAGCCCGGAGAGGAGCGTTCAGGCCGGAGAGGAGCGTTCAGCCCGGAGAGGAGCGTTCAGGCCGGAGAGGAGCGTTCAGCCCGGAGAGGAGCGTTCAGGCCGGAGAGGAGCGTTCAGGCCGGAGAGGAGCGTTCAGGCCGAAGAGGAGCGTTCAGGCCGGAGAGGAGCGTTCAGCCCGGAGAGGAGCGTTCAGGCCGGAGAGGAGCGTTCAGCCCGGAGAGGAGCGTTCAGCCCGGAGAGGAGCGTTCAGGCCGGAGAGGAGCGTTCAGGCCGGAGAGGAGCGTTCAGCCCGGAGAGGAGCGTTCAGGCCGGAGAGGAGCGTTCAGCCCGGAGAGGAGCGTTCAGGCCGGAGAGGAGCGTTCAGGCCGGAGAGGAGCGTTCAGCCCGGAGAGGAGCGTTCAGCCCGGAGAGGAGCGTTCAGGCCGAAGAGGAGCGTTCAGGCCGGAGAGGAGCGTTCAGGCCGAAGAGGAGCGTTCAGGCCGGAGAGGAGCGTTCAGGCCGAAGAGGAGCGTTCAGGCCGGAGAGGAGCGTTCAGCCCGGAGAGGAGCGTTCAGGCCGGAGAGGAGTGGAGAGAAGCTTTAATGTCCTGTAAACACCACTCCCAGCTCCTCACTGAACATCCTTCCTGTATCTGGAGTCAACTTGGATTAAAGACGATGAGAAAATCCAAACACTCCATAATAATTTACTCTGCTGTTTCCAATAAAGTGGCCAGTGGAAGCACAATGTGAATGTTTCTAATAAAGTGGGCAATTACTGGAAGCACAAGGTGGGTGTTTCTAATAAAGTGGACAGTTAGTGGAGGCACAAGTTGGGTTTTTCTAATAAAGTGGCCAGTTATTGGAAGCACAAGTTGGGTGTTTCTAATAAAGTGGCCAGTCAGTAGAAGCACAAGGTGGGTGTTTCTAATAACGTGGCCAGTTTGTGGAAGCACAAGGTGGGTGTTTCCAACAAAGTGGCCAGTTAGTGGAAGCACAAGGTGGGTGTTTCTAATAAAGTGGCCAGTTAGTGGAAGCACAAGTTGGGTTTTTCTAATAAAGTGGCCAGTTATTGGAAGCACAAGTTGGGTGTTTCTAATAAAGTGGCCAGTTAGTGGAAGCACAAGGTGGGTGTTTCTAATAAAGTGGCCAGTTAGTGGAAGCACAAGGTGGGTGTTTCTAATGAAGTGGCCCGTCATGTTGGTCCGTTTCCTCGGTGACTCAACCTCAAATTAAAGTCATATTTCATTGACTCAGAGCTATTTTCTTGTCTAAGGTCACATTCTGGCAGGTTAATCAGAAACAGTCTAATCTCACCTGAATCAGATTAAATATTTCTAGGTATGGAGTGCTGAGCGATCAGAGCTACAGCTGTATTCAGTAACATCTACTAACCTGTAACACCAACCTGAGTGACATATACTCCTTCAGCTACTGACAGCTGGTGTTTACAGTTGTGGTGATGGTGTTTACAGTGGTAGTGATGGTGTTTACAGTTGTGGTGATGGTGTTTACAGTGGTGGTGGTGATGATGTGTACAGTGGTGGTGAAGGTGTTGTTTACAGTGGTGGTGATAGTGTTTACAGTGGTGGTGAGGATGTTTACAGTGGTGGTGGTGATGGTGTTTACAGTTGTGGTGATGGTGTTTACAGTGGTGGTGATGGTGTTTACAGTGGTGGTGATGATGTTTACAGTGGTGGTGATGGTGTTTACAGTGGTGGTGATGGTGTTGTTTACAGTGGTGGTGTTGATGGTGTTTACAGTGGTGGTGAGGATGTTTACAGTGGTGGTGTTGATGGTGTTTACAGTGGTGGTGAGGATGTTTACAGTGGTGGTGGTGATGGTGTTTACAGTGGTGGTGTTGATGGTGTTTACAGTGGTGGTGAGGATGTTTACAGTGGTGATGGTGTTTACAGTGGTGGTGGTGGTGGTGATATTGTTTACAGTGGTGGTGGTGATGTTTACAGTGGTGGTGGTGATGTTTACAGTGGTGGTGATGGTGTTTACAGTGGTGGTGATGGTGTTTACAGTGGTGGTGATGGTGTTTACAGTAGTCTTGATGGTAACCAGGCGTCTCCATGTCTACAACACAAATCTACACATTGTATTTACTATGAAACCCACCAGTGAAGCTACACGTGTCTTCTGAGTTTATCTGGATGTTGATGGTAAAATGTGGAAGATCTGAAAATACTAGGTTTTCTTTGGGGACTATTTGAACCTCACAGCCTCCTGCATGTATCACTCCACCATGAATGGAGTTTAAGACTGAGATCTTCTCTAAACTATCATAAACAGCGTCTCAGAATCAGACAGTGTATTTATAACATCTACTGTAATAACTTTTTGTGAGGAGCTTTTAGAGGTGGACGTCTGGTTCCATTCACCACCACTGTGAACAGTTCTGACTAAATCTAGAACAGAAGGTTTCACTCTAAATGACTCGGTTTACATCTTAACCGTTTAGAGATGCAGCAATTTAGATAAATCGGTGGAATTGTCCTTTAATGGGGGGATTCCTCTCATGGAAATGTGCTATGCTTAGAGAATGATTCTCTTTGTCTATGCGCCTTTATGTTCCAATTATTTTCCCATGAATCCGATATGAGGTTTGTAAACAAAGTGTTTGGCTCAGCCAGATGAGTCATCGCCACCAGCCTCATTTTACAGCCAATCAGAGATCGGAGACGGCATTCAGGCCCCCAGAGCTCCGCTGAGCGTCTCCCACAAAATGACCATCAGGCTTCTGTGTAATTTCAACAGTTCAATTCACAGCAGGAGAACCAACAACACTCAGAGCACAGAGCTGGAGAACACACACACACACACACACACACACACAAACACACACAGACCACAGAGTCTCAGATCTGAGTGCAAAAAGAACAAACGCCTACGTGTGTCTCTGGCTTAATTAGCAGTAATTGTTTGGACACTGCAGAGTTAGATGAACACAATGTTTGGCACAGTGCTACTTTTGATTCAGAGGTTCCTTGAAAAGTCCCGGCCGCGGTTTAAGCGCCGACAAAGCCGTTAAGAGAGAGTCCCGGTGGATTAGTGCAAAACAAGCTTTCACAGGAGCGCAGTCGGGAATATGAAGATAAATTCCTCATTTACTTCTAGCTGGGATACGGTTCCACTTCTCCTGCAGAGCTTTAGAGAAACTTTAACAAAACCGGAGATCCTAACAGACATTCACTGGCCACTTTATTAGAAACACCCACCTTGTGCTTTCATTAACTTGCCATTATGTTGGAAACACCCACCTTCTGATATTATTAACTGGCCACTTTATTGGAAGCACCTATGTTGTGTTTCCACTAACTGGCCACTTTATTAGAAACACCAACCTTCTCATTACACAAACTGGCCACTTTATTAGAAACACCTACATTGTAATTCTACTAACTGGCCACTTTATTAGAAACACCTAACTTGCGTTTAAACTAACTGGCCACTTTATTAGAAACACCTACCTTGTGCTTCCACTAACTGGCCACTTTATTAGAAACACCAGCTCTGTAATTCTACTAACTGCCCACTTTATTAGAAACACCTACTTTGTACTTAACTAATTGGCCACTTTGTCAGAAACACATACCTTGTATTTCCATTAACCGGCTACTTTATTAGAAACACCCACCATCTCATTCCACAAACTGGCCACTTTATAGAAAACACCTGTGATTCTAATAATTGGCCACTTTATTAGCAACACCGCTAACTGGCCAGTTTATTAGAAATACCACCCATGTGCATTCACTAACTGGCCACTTTATTAGAAACACCCATCTTGTGTTTCCACTAACTGGCCATTTTATTCGAAACACCTACATTGTGCTTCCATTAACTGGCCACTTTATTAGAAACACCTACATTGTGCTTCCATTGACTGGCCACTTTATTAGAAACACCAGCTCTGTAATTCTACTGACTGGCTATTTTATTAGAAACACCCACCTTCTCATTCCACAAACTGGCCACTTTATAGTAAACACCTACATTGTGATTCTACTAATTGGCCACTTTATTAGAAATACCGCTAACTGGCCAATTTATTAGAAACACCAACCTTGTGCTTCCACTAACTGGCCACTTTATTAGAAACAGCACCTGTAGATTGAAGGTACAGTGTTATTTGGTTTACTCCACAGAGAAACGCCGCGTAGACGCAGGTGTCAGCTGCAGGCTAATAGCTAACAACAAAATGACCACACGCCCCTGAGAGGTACTGAGTAATCTTCAGGGTCTATTAAACACGTCCAGCACTCTTCTCCCTCTGAGCGGTCTTAATTCTTTATTGATTATGGGTGCGCTGCAGTCTGGCTCCGGGGAATAGCCGTCTGGAGGGAGGCTCCGATCATTCTGACTGAGAGATGAGACGACGCTGATTAGCTGCTGCTTTAGCTTCTAATGAACTCACAGGAGCCATAAAAATGGGTCAGCATCAGAGCTGACCTTCTGAAATGATTTACAGGTCCTGGTTGGACACTATCAGCTGCCTGTCTAATCAGAAGCGTTCTAACTGCTATTAAGCCGAGTTAGTACGGTGGTGTAGTGGTTAGTACGGTGGTGTAGTGGTTAGTATGGTGGTGTAGTGGTTAGTACGGTGGTGTAGTGGTTAGTACGGTGGTGTAGTGGTTAGTATGGTGGTGTAGTGGTTAGTATGGTGGTGTAGTGGTTAGTACGGTGGTGTAGTGGTTAGTATGGTGGTGTAGTGGTTAGTATGGTGGTGTAGTGGTTAGTACGGTGGTGTAGTGGTCAGTACGGTGGTGTAGTGGTTAGTATGGTGGTGTAGTGGTCAGTACGGTGGTGTAGTGGTTAGTACGGTGGTGTAGTGGTTAGTATGGTGGTGTAGTGGTTAGTACGGTGGTGTAGTGGTTAGTATGGTGGTGTAGTGGTTAGTATGGTGGTGTAGTGGTTAGTAAGGTGGTGTAGTGGTCAGTACGGTGGTGTAGTGGTTAGTACGGTGGTGTAGTGGTTAGTACGGTGGTGTAGTGGTTAGTACGGTGGTGTAGTGGTTAGTACGGTGGTGTAGTGGTTAGTATGGTGGTGTAGTGGTTAGTACGGTGGTGTAGTGGTTAGTACGGTGGTGTAGTGGTCAGTACGGTGGTGTAGTGGTTAGTACGGTGGTGTAGTGGTTAGTATGATGTGGGTTGGATTCCCGGTCTGGGTGGTTCTGTGTGGAGTGTGTATGTTCTCTCCAGTCTAAGATCTCATCTAGGTTACATACTTCAGGTTTGCTATTCATAGCTAAAGAACCGAGTCTGTCTTAAAGCTCTAAAGCATAGCAGCAAGAACCAATATAAGAGATATTAGATCCTCAATCGAATCCTCACAGCAGGCAATGTTCCATGTGGCTCGTCCAAGAAGAGTGGATGTCACCGTACCAAAGCGGAGACCGCCTCCAGACCCCCCCCAATCAGAAGAAACACTGGAAAAGACATGATGGCTTATTTGTCTATTCTGTGAAGTGAAATTCTCTAAAGACCAGGTTTTCCATTGTTGGCCCACATGGCTGTGTTCTTGAACGCCGTCCTCGCTGGGGAACAGCCTCCCGTCTTTTGGTTCAGTTCATCTCCATCATAAAGGCCTCCAATCATCTTGTGGCTCTTGCTGGTTATTTAATCTGCGTGGGTTACGTAATGGCCTGCCAGCCTGCATACATATGTGCCGGAGCCGTCTGCGGGAACCGAAGGCGTTCCACAGAGACCCGCATGCTTTTCACGTCTGTTCAGGCTTATTACGAAACGCACAGCGAGCTCCAACTCTCCGAACCACATGTGCGGCACTCTCAAACACAAACATGGTGTGTTTACAGTTGGGAAGACCACCTTCTCCATTTATTTATTTCCCATCAAAAAGGCCAGCAATAAGCACTTAGAGGTATGAATTTCTCAGCAGATGTTTCTGAGGAGATTAGATATGAGAAAAAAATCTGCTGCACAAGGAAGGAGAAGGTCAACGTGGGAAAACAGGCCTTCGGTTAAAAGTTCTAGAGATAATGGAACTCCTAGCCACCACCTGGAACACCTCCGGTCTCCTCCGCTCGAGGAAGCCCAGTGTTGCTTGCAGGTGCATTCCAACCCCTGCTTTATCTAATCTATACTTTATTATGCTAAATCTGGAGATGCTGATAGAATTTGAGAGCATCTGCAAGAATCCAGGAGAACTTCAAACTAGCTCAGAACTACATTAATACATCATATAACTGTGTTTATATTTATTTGCATTTATATTCAATGGTTTTATGAGTAAAACCACAGTAATCAGCCAACCAGTAGCAGTGGGCTGGTTTGAGTATTTCTATATCTGCTGATCTCCTGAGATCTTCATCCACAGCTTCTCTAGAGTCACTCAGAATGGAGCAGTAAAGAAAACACATCCACTGAGCAGCACTTCTGCAGACCTTGTTGATGAGAGAGAGGTCAGTGGAGAATGGCTAAACTGGTTCCAGCTGAAAGGTTATACTAACTCAGATAGCCACTCCTGTGTTACAGTTGTGGTGCAGAAAGCATCCAGGAACACGTCCAAGCTTGAGCTTCAACAGCTGAAGACCATGTCAGGTTCCAGTTCTGTCAGCCATGAGCAGAAGGCTGAGATTACAGTGGACACAGGCTCTCCAGAACTGGACTGTTGAAAACTGATAATTGTGATGAATCTGGATTTCTGCTGAAGAACTCAGATGTTAGGATCAGAATTTGGTGCTGAATCCATAAACCCAATCTGCCTTGTGTGAGCAGCTCAAGCTGGTGGAGGTGGTGTAATGTGATGGGGAATGTTTTCACTTTAATGATCCATAGACTATCTGCGTATTGTTGCTGACCATGTGCGTCACTTCATGATCACAACTGCCCATCTTCTCACAGCTACTTTCAGCATGGTGGTTCAGGTCCATGTTACAAAGTGTGATCTTCAGTGGCGTTCCCAGTTTCCAGATCTGGATGCAGTGGAACAACTGTGGGATGTGGTAGAAGCAGAGATTCACAGGATGGAAGTATAGCTGAAGCTTCCGCAGGAATTGCTTGATGCAGTCATGTAAAGTATCTCAGAGGAACATCTCCAGAATCTTGTGGAATCCAGGCTATGAAGAGCTAAAGGCTGTGACAAAATCTGGTTTTAAGACATATTTTATTCATACAATACCACATGATATTAGCTGAAATATGAAGATAATACTATTTTTTTTAGGAAATCCAGTGAGCTGCAATTCTGCAGACCTTGTTTATGGCAAAGAGAGGTCAGTGGAGAATGGCTAGACCGCTACCAGCTGAAAGGCTACCTCAGGTAATCACTCCAACTACAGCTGTGGTGCAGAAAAGCATCTAAGAACACATCTAACCTTGAGCTACAACAGCAGAAGACCATGTCAGGTTCCACTTCTGTTAACAGAAAGCTCACGCTGCAGTGGACTGCAGTATCAATTAGTAATATTGATATTCACATATTGGACAATAAAATAAATACAAATAATAATAAATTGTATATATGCATAACTGATGTAAGAGTTTAAAACTAAGCTCAATTATTTGGAAACCATGCTTTGATATGGTGTTATTATGTTTTATAAATAATAAGCTGTCCAATTATTAGCAGATAATCATCATAAGCTGTTCATAATTACTGTGACTGTATAGTTTATTTGTATTTCACTGATTCAGTTTGATTTACTTCAGGTCTTCTTGTGCAGAGACAAAAGCTGTGGTGAGTGTTGTGTTTCTGTGTAGGCGGCTGTAATAAAGTGTTAGCGTGTGTATATTTAGAGCCATTTATAGCATTAAAAACATTTATTAACAACATACTGCGAATGCAGCAATTAACCTGCTGAACCAGGTCACCGAGAGAGCACAGAGCTCTGTTTACCTCCATCCCTCCCATCCCTCTATCTATATCTGTCCACCCTGCCTTTCCCTATATCTCTCCACCCTCTCTCTATATCTCTCCACCCTCTCTCACTATATCTCTCCACCCTCTCTCACTATATCTCTCCACCCTATTTCTCTACACCTCTCCAACAAATCTCTTTATATCTTTTTACCCTCTCTCTTTATATCTCTCCACCCTCTCTCACTATATCTCTCCACCCTATTTCTCTACACCTCTCCAACAAATCTCTTTATATCTTTTTACCCTCTCTCTTTATATCTCTCCACCCTCTCTCACTATATCTCTACACCTCTCCAACAAATCTCTTTATATCTTTTTACCCTCTCTCTTTATATCTCTCCACCCTCTCTCACTATATCTCTCCACCCTGTATCTCTACAACTCTCCAACAAGTCACTCTACAACTCTCCGACCTCTCTCTATATATCTCCACCCTGTATCTCTACAACTCTCCAACAAGTCTCTTTATATCTCTCCACCCTGTATCTCTGCAACTCTCCAACAAGTCTCTCTATATCTCTTCACCCTGTATCTCTACAACTCTCCAACAAGTCTCTCTATATCTCTCCACCCTGTATCTCTATATGTCTCCACCCTGTATCTCTACAACTCTCCAACAAGTCTCTCTATATCTCTCCACCCTGTATCTCTACAACTCTCCAACAAGTCTCTCTATATCTCTCCACCCTGTATCTCTATATCTCTCCACCCTGTATCTCTACAACTCTCCACCCTCTCTCTATATATCTCCACCCTGTATCTCTACAACTATCCAACAAGTCTCTCTATATCTCTTCACCCTGTATCTCTACAACTATCCAACAAGTCTCTCTATATCTCTCCACCCTGTATCTCTACAACTCTCCACCCTCTCTCTATATATCTCCACCCTGTATCTCTACAACTCTCCAACAAGTCTCTCTATATCTCTCCACCCTGTATCTCTACAACTCTCCAACAAGTCTCTCTATATCTCTCCACCCTGTATCTCTATATCTCTCCACCCTGTATCTCTACAACTCTCCACCCTCTCTCTATATATCTCCACTCTGTATCTCTACAACTCTCCAACAAGTCTCTCTATATCTCTCCACCCTGTATCTCTACAACTCTCCAACAAGTCTCTCTATATCTCTCCACCCTGTATCTCTACAACTCTCCACCCTCTCTCTCTATATCTCCACGCTGTATCTCTACAACTCTCCAACAAGTCTCTCTATATCTCTCCACCCTGTATCTCTACAACTCTCCAACAAGTCTCTCTATATCTCTCCACCCTGTTTCTCTACAACTCTCCAACAAGTCTCTCTATATCTTTTCACCCTCTCTCTCTATATCTCTCCACCCTGTAGCTCTATATCTCTTCACCCTCTCTCTCTCTTCATCTCTCCACCCTGTAGCTCTATATCTCTCCACCCTCTCTCTACATCTCTCCACCCTGTATCTCTATATCTGTCCACCCTCTCTCTCTATGTATCTCTCCACCCTGTATCTCTACAACTCTCTAACAAATCTCTCTAAATGTCTCAAACCTCTTTCTCTATTTCTCCACCCTCTCTATCTCTATCTCTCCACCCTGTATCTCTATATCTCTCCATCCTCTCTCTCTATATATCTCTCCACACTGTATCTCTATATCTCTCCATCCTCTCTATATATATATCTCTCCACCCTGTTTCTCTACAACTCTCCAACAAGTCTCTCTGTATCTTTCCACCCTGTCTTTCTCTATATCTCTCCACGCTGTCTCTCGATATCTCTCCAGTCTTTCACTCCATATATATCTTTCCACCTGCCTGATATGTATATATATGAATATATATATATATATATATATATATATATATATATATATATATATATATATATATATATATATATATTCATATATATATATTCATCCACCCTGTCTTTCTCTATAGCTCTCCAACCTCTTTCTCTACATCTGTCTACCTTCTGTCCCTTTATCTCTCCACCCTCTCGTTAAATATCTTTCCAACTAGTCTCTATATCTACCACTTTTTCTCTCACATAAACCCCCCCCCCCCCCACCCGCTCCTGTTGCTCGGTGGATCACAGAGGCAGAAAGAGTCTGAAAGTTTCATTAAGTATTTATTGATGAGCTCACAGTCATGTGGAACTGTGTTTACGCAGTGACGGAGGTTTCAGTCTGCGGCTCTGACGCTGCGCTAAGTAGGATAAATGACATCAGAGCGGCCGGCTCGGTCCAGGCTCGGAGTCAGGGACCTGCGGAGAGGCCGGCGGCCCAGCCTGCGGTCAGGAAAGTAAAGTCCGTTAGAAGAGAAGGACACGCTGAGAGACCGAGCAGTCACTGGGTCACATTCAGCAGCGAGGAGGGGGGGCGGCTGAGTGCGTGGTTGGGGGTCCTTTACCCCCTGTTGAGAGAAAAGTGTTTTTTTTTTTAATTATAAAAATAATTGTAAAGGGACTTGAGCCTGAGAAACATATAATACATTACTATATAGGCTGTATATAACACCTAAACACAGACGTATATTAATTATAATATATATTATAAATTGTGATGTAATTATTAAGTAATTAAGTATGTCTGCTACTCACAACTTATGTTTGGATTTTTCTCCAGTCCTGGATTTCATAATCACTGATAGAGTTACAGTTATAGGTGCAGTTAATTGGCCATCCAGTGTCACACCTACCAGTGAGAACAAAACCCTGGACCGGACACTGCATTCCAGTTTAGGCAGTTGCACCTAATATTAGATTATTTAACTCTATCAAACCATCAGAACCCTCTCTCTCTCTCTCTCTCTCTCTCTCTCTATCTTTCTCTCTCTCTCTCTCTCTCTTGATGTCTCTCTCTTATCTCTCTCTATCTTTCTCTCTATCTCTCTCTCTATCTTGATGTCTCTTATTTCTATCTTGATGTCTCTCTCTTATGTCTCTCTCTCTATCTTGATGTCTCTCTTATGTCTCTCTCTCTATCTTGATGTCTCTCTTATGTCTCTCTCTCTATCTTGATGTCTCTCTTATCTCTCTCTCTATCTTGATGTCTCTCTCTTATCTCTCTCTCTATCTTGATGTCTCTCTCTTATCTCCCTCTATCTTGATGTCTCTCTCTCTTATCTCTCTCTCTATCTTGATGTCTCTGTCATCTATCTCTCTCCATCTTGATGTCTCTCTCTTATCTCTCTCTCTCTCTCTCTCTCTCTCTCTCTATATATATATATATATATATATATATATATATATATATATATATATATAGAGAGAGAGAGAGAGAGAGAGAGAGAGAGAGAGAGAGAGACAGACAGAGATACATGTATATACTTTATCTCTTTCTCTCTCTTTATGTTGCTCTCTGTCTTTCTCCATCCTTCTCTCTCATTTTCTCCACTCTCTCTTCCCCCCTCTCCCCCTCTCTTTCTCTGTCCCTCGGTATAGCTCTGCATCTTTTTTGTCCTTCTCTTTCTCTATTTGTCATTCCCTCTCTTTCTTTCCCTCTTTTTTCATTTTCCCTTTCAACCCCTCCTTCTCCACTTGTCTCTTTCTCTCTCTCTCTTACTCTCTCTTTCTCCTTGTTTTCCTCTTTTTTCTCTCCTCTCTCTCTCTCTCTCTCTCTCTCTCTCTCTCTCTCTCTCTCTCTCTCTCTCTCTCTCTCTCTCTCTCTCTCTCTCTCATGTCCCTCGCCTCACATGCACTGGTTTCATTACCCACAATGCCCTTTATGACACCATCATGGTTCCCCGAACACCTTGTTAGAGGCAGGAAGTGAAAGAGAGAAAGAAAGAAAGAAAGAAAAAACAATCACTCTCTTTCTGAAGGTGACACACACACTCACACACAAACACACACACACACACACAAACACACACACTCTCACACACACACAAACACACAAACACACACACTCTCTCACACACACACGCTCAGGCGTTTCGATACATCGCCATTAATTAGAATATTAATAATTCACTGAGTGCAGAGAGAATCAGTAACGAGCAGATTTTCAGAGCAGTTCTGACCAACACAGCATCCAATCAGGAGATAACAGTAAACCTCAGATAATAAACAAACAAACAAACAAACAAACATTATTTTCTCTTTTATTTTTCACTCATTTTCTGTCTCCAACTGTTCTCTCTTTATCTCTCTCTTCTCTATCTCTTTCTCTCTCTATCTCTCTGTCTCTCTCTCGATCTCTCTCTACCTCTTTCTCTCTCTCTCTATCTCTCTATATCTATCTCTCTATCTCTCCCTCTCTACCTCTCTCTCTATCTCTTTCTTTCTCTCTATCTCTCTTTTCTCTTTCTCTCGCTCTACCTCTTTCTCTCTCTCTCCATCTCTCTATCTCCTTCTATCTATATCTCTCTCTCTTTATCTATCTCTCTCTCTACCTCTTTCTCTCTCTCTATCTCTCTGTCTCTCTCTCGATCTCTCTGTCTCTCTCTCGATCTCTCTGTCTCTCTCTATCTCTCTCTACCTCTTTCTCTCTCTCTACCTCTTTCTCTCTCTCTCTATCTCTCTATCTCCTTCTATCTCTATCTCTCTCTTACTCTATCTCTCTATCTCTTTCTCCCTCTCTACCTCTCTCTCTATCTCTTTCTCTCTATCTCCTTCTATCTATATCTCTCTCTCTTTATCTATCTCTCTCTCTACCTCTTTCTCTCTCTCTATCTCTCTGTCTCTCTCTCGATCTCTTTCTCTTTATCTCTCTGTCTCTCTCTCTATCTCTTTCTCTCTATCTCTCTGTCTCTCTCTCGATCTATCTGTCTCTCTCTATCTCTCTCTACCTCTTTCTCTCTCTCTACCTCTTTCTCTCTCTATCTCTCTGTCTCCTTCTATCTCTATCTCTCTCTTACTCTATCTCTTTCTCTCTCTCTATCTCTCTTTTCTCTATCTCTCTCTCTACCTCTTTCTCTCTCCATCTCTCTATCTCCTTCTATCTCTATTTCTCTCTCTTTATCTATCTCTCTCTATCTTTCTGTATTGCTTTCTATCTCTTTCTCTCTCTCTAGCTTTCTCTTTATCTCTTTCTCTCACTCTATCTCTCTTTTTCTATTTCTATTTCTCTCTATCTCTTTCTCTCACTCTATCTCTCTCTCTCTTTCTATTTCTATTTCTCTCTATCTTTCTCTCTATATATCTCTTCTCTGTCTCTCTCTAACTCTTTTTCTCTCTTTATCTCTTTCTCTCATTCTATCTCTCTATCTCTCTCACTTTATCTATCTCTCTCTATCTTTCTGTATTGCTGTCTATCTCTTTCTTTTTCTCTCTCTCTAGCTTTCTCTTTATCTCTTTCTCTCACTCTATCTTTCTTTTTTTCTATTTCTCTCTCTCTCTATCTCTTTCTCTCTCTATCTCTGTCTTCTCTATTTCTCTCTCTCTACCTCTTTCTCTTTCTCTCTCTTGCTCTCTATCTCTGTCTCTCTCACACTCTTTTTATCTCTTTATCTTTAACTCTATCTATCTATCTATCTCTCTATTTCTTTCT
Organism: Megaleporinus macrocephalus; assembly: GCA_021613375.1. Taxonomy (NCBI): domain Eukaryota; kingdom Metazoa; phylum Chordata; class Actinopteri; order Characiformes; family Anostomidae; genus Megaleporinus; species Megaleporinus macrocephalus. Next base: position 33,080,300 of record CM038728.1, on the reverse strand, counting down.
CTTATTCTCTCTACACCCTTATCTACATCTTCTCTATCCACATTACACTCTATCTCTCTCTCCACATCCCTTCCTTTCTCTCTCTCTCTCTCTCTCTCTCTCCCTCCCTCTATCTTAGTTCAGTTTCATTATCATAATATTATTACTAGTATACTAATACTACTCAGTAATACTAATAGTACTCAATAACAACATTATTGTTAAATATTATTATTGCTATTATTCATAATAATTAAAGTAGTAATAATCATTAGTCTGCTGCGGAGACACTAAAGCCCTGCTGTTGGATTTGTGGCAGGAAATGGTGAAGTCAGGTCAGAACATCCATAAACACAGAGAAGTGCGGCAGTAATTGCACAGTGTGATCCAATAATCAGTGTATTGATCGCTGAGGTCAGCTGAAGAACAATCATTTAACCTCACTTATCCGCAGCACTTTATTGATGAAGCTCTAAAATGAACAAGTGCTGGATTTGTTGATGGATTCCGCTCTGTGATTGATTACCAGCACTGAACAATCAAAGAGCCATCAGTCACATGTACACGCCCTGATGTGCACTAATCCCACAGCTCAGACTGACACCAGCACAGTTCCACAAGGTTAACTACAGAACCTGATACCAGTAACTTTCACCACCTGAACACAATACCTACATTTAGAGTTATACATTCACCCTACTGAGAAACTGTACTCAGTTTATATACAATACCTACATTTAGAGTTATACGCTCAACCTAATGAGAAACTGTACTCAGTTTATATACAATACCTACATTTAGAGTTATACATTCAACCTAATGAGAAACTGTAGTCAGTTTATATACAATACCTACATTTAGAGTTATACACTCACCCTACTGAGAAACTGTACTCAGTTTATATACAATACCTACATTTAGAGTTATACATTCAACCTAATGAGAAACTGTATTCAGTTTATATATCACAATACCTACATTTAGAGTTATACATTCAACCTAATGAGAAACTGTAGTCAGTTTATATACACTACCTACATTTAGAGTTATACATTCAACCTAATGAGAAACTGTACTCAGTTTATATATCACAATACCTACATTTAGAGTTATACATTCAACCTAATGAGAAACTGTAGTCAGTTTATATACAATACCTACATTTAGAGCTATACATTCAACCTAATGAGAAACTGTAGTCAGTTTATATACAATACCTACATTTAGAGTTATACATTCAACCTAATGAGAAACTGTACTCAGTTTATATACAATACCTACATTTAGGGTTATACATTCAACCTAATGAGAAACTGTACTCAGTTTATATGTCACAATACCTACATTTAGAGTTATACACTCACGCTACTGAGAAACTGTACTCAGTTTATATACAATACCTACATTTAGAGTTATACATTCAACCTAATGAGAAACTGTACTCAGTTTATATACAATACTTACATTTAGAGTTATACATTCAACCTAATGAGAAACTGTACTCAGTTTATATACAATACCTACATTTAGAGTTATACACACACAACCTAATGAGACACTGTACTCAGTTTATATATCACAATACCTCATTTAGAGTTATACATTCAACCTAATGAGAAACTGCACTCAGATTATATCCCAATAACTACATTTAGAGTTATACATTCAACCTAATAAGAAACTGTACTCAGTTTATATATCACAATACCTACATTTAGAGTTATACATTTAACCTAATGAGAAACTGCACTCAGTTTATATCACAATACCTACATTTAGAGTTATACATTCAACCTAATGAGAAACTCTACTCAGTTTATATCACAATACCTACATTTAGAGTTATACATTCAACCTAATGAGAAACTGTAACTCAGTTTATATACAATACCTACGTTTAGAGTTATACATTCAACCTACTGAGAAACTGTACTCAGTTTATATATCACAATACCTAGATTAAGAGTTATACATTCAACCTAATGAGAAACTCTACTCAGTTTATATATCACAATACCTACATTTAGAGTTATACATTCAACCTAATGAGAAACTCTACTCAGTTTATATATCACAATACCTACATTTAGAGTTATACATTCAACCTAATGAGAAACTGTACTCAGTTAATATATCACAATACCTACATTTAGAGTTATACATTCAACCTAATGAGAAACTCTACTCCGTTTATATATCACAATACCTACATTTAGAGTTATACATTCAACATAATGAGAAACTGTACTCAGTTTATATATCACAATACCTACATTTAGAGTTATACATTCAACCTAATGAGAAACTGTACTCAGTTTATATATCGCAATACCTACATTTAGAGTTATACATTCAACATAATGAGAAACTGTACTCAGTTTATATATCACAGTACCTACATTTAGAGTTATACATTCAACCTAATGAGAAACTGTACCCAGTTTATATATCACAAAACCTACATTTAGAGTTATACATTCAACCTAATGAGAAACTGTAGATCACTTTATCATCACTAATGTGTTGGTACAGTTAGCGTCACCTAAAAGCTGGATAATGGAGTTAGTTCTGTATGAGGGGGCGGAGCAGAGCTAGTAGTGTTGGACAGGGAGCTGTCAATCAAGTTGCTCATTAGCCACGCCCACGCAGTTTAGCTGTTGTAAGCTGTGTTTTCACATATTCTTGTTTGATATTCTCTGTTCAGGTTATACATCAAACTCTCATTTCAAACACAGGGAACAGAATTCCATTTTCTATGGAATGGAGTCCTCCAAGAAACCAAAAACAGGAAAGGCCATGTGTCACCAAACTTTTGACCATAAGTATATATACAGTCCATACATGACGTGACCTTCCTCAGGAATCTCATATCTTTCAGATGAGGCTGCTATAATCCTGTCGGCCCTCATCTCCCGCTTTTTATTGATCTTTGATTTTAACAGCTGCCTCTGAAATATGTGCCATTTATTCATCTATAAGTTTCACCAGTCACACCCTGCCCCCACCTCAACCCCCCACCACTCCCGCCCAGCCTGTTGATTGAAAAGGGCTGCCTGAAGAGTTTGTAGTGAAAAGAATTGTGTGCACTTTGAATTGCGACCAGTTCACTGGACCATGATCAGAAACCCATCAGCCATTGAAAGGCAATCAAATAAGTGTAAATCTGCCTCCTTTGAATTGAGCGCAAAACACAAAACACTGGCTTCACCTTCATATGTCATTTTCCAACCTGGTGGCTTTGCTGATTCGCGGAGCAGCGGAGAGAAAACCACCGAGTTATTGATCCCCGATAGGAAATATCAGCCTTTCAACAGCGGAGAAGTTTCTAGATTCAACAATCTGCATCTGAAAACGTCGTTTACATACAAATCTACTTCATTAAAGCCGGCGAGGAGAAACGCTCCAGCGCTCCCAGGAAGAGCTGCATGTTGGCTTGAAAACACAGTTTCTAAGGTGTTGCTAGGCTATTGCTATGGCATCCCAGGTGGTTGATAAGGTGTTGCTAGGCTATTGCTACGGTATCCCAGGTGGTTGCTAAGGTGTTGCTAGGTTATTGCTACAGTATCCCAGGTGGTTGCTAATGTGTTGCTAGGCTATTGCTACGGTATCCCTGGTGGCTGCTAGGCTATTGATATAGCATCCCAGGTGGTTGCTAAGGTGTTGCTAGGCTATTGCTACGGTATCCCAGGTGGTTCTAGGCTATTGCTATGGCATCCCAGGTGGTTGCTAAGGTGTTACTAGGCTATTGCTACGTATCCCAGGTGGCTGCTAAGGTTTGCTAGGCTATTACCATGGCATCCCAGGTGCTTGCTGAGGTGTTGCTAGGCTATTGCTTCAGTATCCCAGGTGGTTGTTAAGGTGTTGCTAGTCTATTGCTACGGTACCTTTAGGTGGTTAAAATGTTGCTAGGCTATTGCTACAGCATCCCAGTTGGTTGTTAAGGTGTTGCTAGGCTATTGCTCCAGTATCCCAGGTGGTTGCTAAGGTGTTTCTCAGCTTTTGCTACGGTATCCCAGGTGGTTGTTAAGGTGTTGCTAGGCTACTGCTATGGTGTTTTAGGTGGTTGTTAAGGTGTTGCTGGGTTATTGCTGCAGTATCCCAGGTGGTTGTTAAGGTGTTGCTAGGCTATTGTTACGGTATCCCAGGTGGTCGCTAAGGTGTTTGTAGGCTATTGCTACAGTATTTCAGATGGCTGTTAAGGTGTTGGTAGGATATTGCTAAAACTTTAAAATATGGGTGGATTTTCACTTTACTGTATTTATTTGGATATTAATAAACACTCAATAAATATTCTTTGAGTTTTACCATAAACACACACATGCTGTAAGGGCTCCGGCTGTACCGTCTGCTACCAGCAGAGGGTGGCCATCGGGTCATCGTGCAGAGAGAGCCTCTGCTTCAGGCAGTAACCCCTGCCACAAGCAGAGGGCGACCACGAGGCCGCCCCTCAGCAAAAACTACAGGCAAGAACATCAACCCCCAGCATGCACCACGCTGATTAGAGCATTGGTATCACCTGGCAGTGACCCTACTTAAGCAGACACCGACCACCACCCGTTGCTACACCTTTGTAGAGGGGTAGCCGGTAAACGCGAAGTGAAGTGAAGTGAAGTGAAGTGAAGTGAAGTGAAGTGAAGCTCAAACATGCTCAAGAACAAAAGTAAACACAAAGACACCACAAAACAACCTCCCAGAAAAAAAGAGAAGAAGAAGGAGCTCAGAAAAAAAGAAAATAATTAATAGTAGCTTCCCCACTGTATTATCCTTTAGTTTGGGGCCTACTCCTTTCAGTTAGTGACTCTTGCGGGGCAGTGGCAGGCATTGGTCTCTCAACGCTACGGTCACGGTTCACGTCCCAACCTGACCAAGTCACAAATAAAACGTACCTTACTCACACGGCCTCTGCGCCCATGCTGCATTTAAAATAAATAAATAAATAAATAAATAAATGGATAATTAAATTAAATTGCTAAATTTCCTTTGGGATCAATAAGTATCTATCTATCTATCTATCTAAATAAACACCAACGGGTTTCTTGGCTGCGCTAGGCTCCACCCCCATACCGGAACCGTGACACATGCTGTGTGTTAAGGATCAGTCCAGCGGCGTCTTAGTTGCCGGGCGTGGTGAAAGGTCTGGAGCTAACAGTGAACGCTGCCTAAGCTCGAGCTAATTAAGCCTGAAAGCGTACGAGCTGGAGATCATTTACTGGTTTGAAAGATAAATTATGTTCAAAAAGTCACTCGTCTCTGAAGCTGACTGCAGTATTGATCTCATATTGTATTTGTGCTGCACGGACCTAATTAGAATTTTACTAATACAATACTGACTGCTAGAGAGCTCAGCTCTACTGTTAACGGGTCAGTCCTTGCATTGAGTGGTCACTCCTGGTGTTAAGTGGTCACTCCTGGCATTAAGAGGTCAGTCCTGGTCTTGATGGGTCACTTTTGGTGTTGAGAGATTGCTCCTTGCATTAAGAGCTCACTCACTCCTGGTGTTGAGAGCTCATTCATTGCATTGAGAGGTCACTCCTTGTGTTAAGGTCACTCAGTCCTGATGTTGAGGTCACTCCAGGCTTTGAGAGATCACTCCTGACTTTAAGATACCATTCTTGGCATTGGGGTCTAATCTGGTGTTGAGGTCACTCCTGGCCTTGAGAGCTCACTCAGTCCTGGGGTTGAGAGCTAAATCCTAGCTTTGAGAAATCACTCCTGGTATTAAGAGCTCACTCCTGGTGTCGTGAGGGCAAACTCTGGGCAAATTGAGGTCACTCTTGGTGTTGAGAGATCACTGCTTGCATTGAGAGGTCACTCAGTCTTGGGGGTTGAGAGATAAATCCTGGCTTTGAGAGGTCACTCCAGGCTTTGAGAGGCCACATCTGGTGTTGGGGTCAGTCCTGGCATTGAGAGGTGAGTCTTGGAATTGAGAGGTCACTCCTGGCATTGAAAGGTCCCTCCTGTTGGGTTTAGCCCTGTGATTGGCCAGTTGTTGTGTTTTTAGGGTATTAATAACAAATATCTTTATTAGGCCCTCATTTTGTTCGTTAAGGGGTCACTCCTGGTCAGTCTTCGTTTTCATAGGTCACTCTTGGTGTTGAGAGCTCATTCATTGCATTGAGAGGTCACTCTTGTCATTGAGAGATCGCTCCTTGTGTTGAGAGGTCACTCACTCCTGGTGTTGAAGTCACTCCTGGCATTGAGAGCTCATTCAGTCTCGGCGTTGAGAGGTAAATCCTGGCTTTGAGAAATCACTCCTGGTGTTGTTCACTCCTGGTATTAAGAGCTCACTCCTGGTGTTGTGAGCTCACTCTTGGCATATTGAGGTCACTCTTAGTGTTGAGAGATCGCTATTGGCTTTGAGAGGTCACTCTTGGTTTTAAGATACCATGCTTGGCTTTGAGAGGCCACATCTGGGGTTGGGGTCACTTTTGACATTGAGAGGTCCCTCCTGTTGTGTTCAGCTCTGTGATTGGCTGGTTGTTGTGTTTTTAGGGTATTAATAACAGGAATATCTTCATTGGGCCCTCGTTTAGTTCGTTAAGGGGTCACTCCTGGCATTAAGAGGTTAGACCTGGTCTTGATAGGTCACTCTTGGTGTTGAGAGATCGCTCCTTGCATTGAGAGCTCACTCCTGGCGTTGACAGCTCATTCATTGCATTAAGAGGTCACTCTGTCCTGATGTTGAGATCACTCTAGGCGTTGAGAGATAACTCCTGGCATTGAGAGGTGAGTCTTGGAATTGGAATTGTGTTTAGCTCTGTGATTGGCTGGTTGTTGTATTTTTAGGGCATTAATAACAGGAATATATTCATTAGGCCCTCATTTAGTTTGTTAAGGGATCACTCCTGGCATTTAGAGGCCACATCTGGTGTTGGGGTCACTTCTGGCATTGAGAGATCCCTCCTGTTGTGTTCAGCTCTGTGATTGGCCGGTTGTTGTGTTTTTAGGGTATTAATAACAGGAATATCTTTATTAGGCCCTCGTTTAGTTCGTTAAGGGGTCACTCCTGGCATTAAGAGGTTAGTCCTGTTGTGTTCAGCTCTGTGATTGGCCGGTTGTTGTGTTTTTAGGGTATTAATAGCAGGAATATCTTCATTAGGCCCTCGTTTAGCTCAGCAGCCTGCTTTCCTCGTTTTCAGAGCGATCCCTGATGTTGGACGCGGTTCGAGATCCACCGCGTGGTTGTTCAGCGCAGCTCGGGCTCGTGTCGGGGGTTTTAGGCAATAAGTGCTGTTTTCTTCAACACAACTAAAGTCAACTAGACAAAACTCAGCGCCAGCACTAAACAGACACGACCGTCACACAACAACTGAATACATTATCAAAAAGATTCTTATTTATATGGTAATATGTCCGAGTGTGAATATGATGCGTAATGTTATCTGATGGTTATCCGCTGCGTGCGGGGCCGTGTTTTCGATGGAGTGCGTGTTTTTACAGATTTAATAAAGTGGAAAGGCCAGTGTGATTTGCACGGCCGTTAACTGAAGAGAACAGCCCCCCGCTGCTGCACTGATAGGCTGCTCAGCCGCGAGTTCTACTTCTCTGAAATGCCTTATTTGTTTGTTTGTGCGAGTGTTTACATCGTATTCCTCTCTTCGTAAGGACAGCGTCTCCTCCTTCACGCTCACGTATGGACAGCCTGATGTTCAGCTGCTCCCACACAGCGGGCAGGAAGGTACTGCGCTCATGTGTGGAAGTTCAGCAGAGACTGTTCTGGGGTCAGCTTTCCGGTGGAGAGAGATCTTGTTTTACATATTCAGTTCTGGAATCTCAGCTTGTTAGAATAAACAAACTCCTGAATAAACAGTAGAAACGCAGTAAACACAGCTGTACGACTTCTATAGCAGCTTAACTGCGGCGGAGCTTTCACTCTGGCTCTGGCAGATCATCACTGATCCGGCAGTAGTCAGATTAGTGGGTTTGTTTATTGTTTGTTTATTGTTTTATATTTATTGTAGCTTTTTCAGTCGCATGTTTTAGATGCGCTTTGACATTTTTGGCTACATGTTTTAGATACTGCATGGAGATTTTAGTCACATACACGATGATTCTTTGGCATTTCAGTCACATGTTCCAGACGTATCTTTAGCATTTTTGGTCACATGTTCTAGATACATTTTTGGCTTTTTGGTCAAGTTCAAGACGAGTTTCTTGGTTACATGTTAGTACTGTGGTGTAGTGGTTAGTAAGGTGGTGTAGTGGTTAGTATGGTGGTGTAGTGGTTAGTATGGTGGTGTAGTGGTTAGTAAGGTGGTGTAGTGGTTAGTACGGTGGTGTAGTGGTTAGTACGGTGGTGTAGTGGTTAGTACGGTGGTGTAGTGGTTAGTATGGTGGTGTAGTGGTCAGTATGGTGGTGTAGTGGTTAGTATGGTGGTGTAGTGGTCAGTATGGTGGTGTAGTGGTCAGTATGGTGGTGTAGTAGTCAGTACGGTGGTGTAGTGGTTAGTACGGTGGTGTAGTGGTTAGTACGGTGGTGTAGTGGTTAGTACGGTGGTGTAGTGGTTAGTACGGTGGTGTAGTGGTTAGTACGGTGGTGTAGTGGTCAGTATGGTGGTGTAGTGGTTAGTACGGTGGTGTAGTGGTTAGTACGGTGGTGTAGTGGTTAGTACGGTGGTGTAGTGGTCAGTACGGTGGTGTAGTCGTCAGTACGGTGGTGTAGTGGTTAGAATGGTGGTCTAGTGGTTAGTATGGTGGTGTAGTGGTCAGTACGGTGGTGTAGTGGTTAGTACGGTGGTGTAGTGGTTAGTACGGTGGTGTAGTGGTTAGTACGGTGGTGTAGAGGTTAGTATGGTGGTGTAGTGGTCAGTACGGTGGTGTAGTGGTTAGTACGGTGGTGTAGTCGTCAGTACGGTGGTGTAGTGGTTAGAATGGTGGTCTAGTGGTTAGTATGGTGGTGTAGTGGTCAGTACGGTGGTGTAGTGGTTAGTACGGTGGTGTAGTGGTTAGTACGGTGGTGTAGAGGTTAGTATGGTGGTGTAGTGGTCAGTACGGTGGTGTAGTGGTTAGTATGGTGGTGTAGTGGTTAGTATGGTGGTGTAGTGGTTAGTATGGTGGTGTAGTGGTTAGTATGGTGGTGTAGTGGTTAGTATGGTGGTGTAGTGGTCAGTATGGTGGTGTAGTGGTTAGTATGGTGGTGTAGTGGTCAGTACGGTGGTGTAGTGGTTAGTATGGTGGTGTAGTGGTCAGTACGGTGGTGTAGAGGTTAGTATGGTGGTGTAGTGGTCAGTACGGTGGTGTAGTGGTTAGTATGGTGGTGTAGTGGTTAGTATGGTGGTGTAGTGGTCAGTATGGTGGTGTACTGGTTAGTATGGTGGTGTAGTGGTCAGTACGGTGGTGTAGTGGTTAGTGTGGTGGTGTAGTGGTTAGTACGGTGGTGTAGTGGTCAGTATGGTGGTGTAGTGGTCAGTATGGTGGTGTAGTGGTCAGTACGGTGGTGTAGTGGTCAGCACTGTCTCCTCACAGTAAGATGATCTGGGTTGGATTCCCGGTCCGGGTGGTTCTGTGTGGAGTGTGTATGTTCTCTCTGTGTTTGAGTGGGTTCCTCCGGGTACTCCGGTTTCCTCCCACAGTCCAAACACGTGCATGTTAGGTTGATTGGTCACTCTAAACTGCCCGTAGGTGTGAGTGTTGGTCATGTGATTGATATGGATGTGGATGTTTTTAGTCACATACACTTTGGCCTTTTTGGTCACATGTTCTGGACACATTTTTGGCAATTCTGGTCACATGTTTAAGATTTTTTTGGTCATGTTCATGTTGAGCTTTTTACATGTTCCAGGCATGTTTTTGGCTATTGTGCTCAAGTTCAAGACTAATTTTTCATTGTTTGTATCAGTTACATTTTTGGCATTCAAGATAAGTTTTTTGGTCACATGTTTCAGATACATTAGGGATGTTTTTAGTCACATAAACGATGAGCCTTTGGCTTTTCGGTCACATGTTCTTTACGTATCTTAGGCATTTTTGGTAAAATTTAAGCCAAATTTTTGACTTTTTTGGTCTCATGTTCCTGAAGCCTTTTTGGTAATGTTCATGTTGAGTTTTTGGTATTTTCAATCACATGTTCTAGATACGTTATGGATGTTTTTTAGTCACATACACAATGAGCTTTTGGCATTTTGGTCACATGTTCCTGACGTATCTTTTGGCATTTTTGGTCAAGTTTAAGACGAGTTTTTGACTTTTTTTGGTCACATGTTCCCGAAGCATTTTTGGTTGTGTTCACGTTGAGCTTTTTGGATTGTTGGTCACGTGCTTCAGGCATGGTTTTGGCAATTGTGGTCATGTTCAAAAAATATTTTGCCATTTTTGGTCAAGTTCAAGATGGGTTTTTTGGTCACATGTTTTAGATAAGTTATGGATGCTTTAGTCACATACACTTTTGGCAATTGTGGTCGCATGTTCAAGATTTTTTTATGTTTAGGATGAGCATTTTCAGTCACATGTTTTAGATACATTATGGATGTTTTTTAGTCATATACACGATGAGGCTTTAGCATTTTGGTCACGTTTCAGACGTATCTTTGGCATTTTTTGTCAAATTTAAGACGATTTGACTTTTTTGGTCACGTTTCAGACGTATCTTTGGCATTTTTTGTCAAATTTAAGACAATTTAGACTTTTTTGGTCACATGTTTCTGAAGCATTTTTGGTCATGTTCACGTTGAGCTTTGTTCCAGGCATGTTTTTTGCCAATTGTGGTCACGTTCAAGATGATTTTTTTGATCACATGTTTTAGATACATTATGGATGTTTTAGTCACATATACAATGAGCCTTTGGCATTTTAGTCACATGTTCCAGACAAGTTTCCAAGTTTTTGCGAATTTTGCTCATGTTCAAGATAAATCTTTGCCTTTTCTGTCATGTTTAGGAAATATATATATGGAATTATATATATATAATGAAATGTATTAATGTATTGTATTAATTATGATTCATAATATATATTAAACCAAAATAAATTATTTGACTTCAGTTACAGTACAGTTACAGTTTATAGATGGCAACAAACAATCATTACATCGTAGCTGCAACTCAGAAGGAAGCTCTACGGCCTGTAACGTGACTGTAGCTGCAGTCTGTGTGGCTGTTTGTTAATAAAGCAGCCGGGTCTTTTTCTCCATCAGCGAACCTGACCACTGCTGACCAGAGGCTCTAACAGATTACAACTGTCAGCGGCTGCCTCTGCTGTTTACTTCCTCCATCACGGAAGTGAATATGCGGAGTCTTTGTGCAGCTCCACTGTAGAAGCAGCGGTACGAGCAAAAACGTCGCCCACGCTAACAGCAACACCTGGAAAGGTTTCTCTCTCCCGCAAGTTCAGGACAAAACAATTGGACTCGCACCTGAGCCTTCTCCGCGCTGTCAGACATCCAGATACAGCGTTAAAAAAAATAAATAAAAAAAATACAGCCAGCCGAAAAGGCCAGACGGAGCCTAAAAGGAATCGGGGTAGAAAAAATGGGATCAATTGTGGAGGAGAAAAAAAGAAAGAGAAGTAAATTCGTTCTGTATTTCAGACGTGAGCTCCATCTCCATTTAAATTGCCTTCTTAAAAAGAGTCAAATCTCATCTTTGTCAAAGTTTAGAGTTCAATCCTCCCGCTCGCGCCATACAGCGCCGGCAAAATGGCTTCTATTGATGAAGCATCAGCAGATCAACGTGAGCTCGTCCTCTCCACGCTCTTCAAAGTGCTGCGTTAGCACCAGGCTAACAGAGCTAACCCTGCTAAGGCTGCTACGAGACTTACAAGTCTTTACCGGTTTGTGGGACGAACTCCTGATGACTGATCAATAAGTACATCAGCTCTCCCGATTCCCCATGATGCACCTCTTTAGGAACATCCTCACTACGAATGTACACCTGCTCATTCATACAATCATCCAACCAGCCAATCACGAAGCAGCAGAGCAGAAAATCATGGTTTTACAGTCCAGCAGCTTCAGGTCACGTTCACAGCACCACCAGAATAAAGAAGAGGTGTCAGTGCCCAGCCAGTATGTCTATGGGGGCCCCATAATGGTTTTATGTTGGCTTCTTGTGGCTTTTTCATTGGTGGTACATAGGCCCCAGTTAGGTTGGCATCTGTTGGTTTATAACTTTAGGCTCCAGTTGGGTTATAACTTAAGGCATCTGTTGGATTATGTTTATAGGCATTGGTCAGGTTATATCTTAAGGCCCCATTTGGGTGATAACTATAGGCATCTGTTGGGTGATAACTATAGGCATCTGTTTGGTTATAACTTCAGGCCCCAGTTGGGTTATAACTTTAGGCTCCAGTTGGGTTATAATTTTAGGCTCCAGTTGGGTGATAACTTTAGGCTTCAGTTGGGTGATAACTAGAGGCATCCGTTGGGTGATAACTATAGGCTCTAGTTGGGTTATAACTTTTAGGCTTTAGTTGGGTGATAACTATAGGCATCTGTTGGGTTATAACTTCAGGCCCCAGTTGGGTTATAACTATAGAAACCAGTTGGGTTATAACTTCAGGCCCCAGTTGGGTTATAACTTCAGGCATCTGTTGGGTTATATTAATAGGCATCGGTCAGGTTATAACTTAAAGCCCCAGTTGGGTGATAACTATAGGCCCCAGTTGGGTTATAACTATAGGCCCCAGTTGGGTTATAACTATAGGCATCTGTTGGGTGATAACTATAGGCATCTGTTGGGTTCTAACTATAGGCATCTGTTGGGTTATAACTTCAGGCTCCAGTTGGGAGATAAATATAGGCTCCAGTTGGGTTATAACTTCAGGCTCCAGTTGGGTGATAACTATAGGCATCTGTTGGGTTATAACTATAGGCCTCGGTTGGGTTATAACTTCAGGCCCCAGTTGGGTTATAACTATAGGAACCAGTTGGGCGATAACTATAGGCTTCAGTTGGGTTATAACTATAAACTCCAGTTGGGAGATAAGCTTAGGCTCCAGTTGGGTTTTAACTATAGGCCCCAGTTGGGTTATAACTATAAACTCCAGTTGGGAGATAACCTTAGGCTCCAGTTGGGTTTTAACTATAGGCCCCAGTTGGGTTATAACTATAGACTCCAGTTGGGAGATAACTTTAGGCTCCAGTTGGGTTTTAAAGCCCGCCCCAGATTGGGCTACAGTCGGTTGTCGGTGGAGTCAATTTGTAGACCTTATTGGAGTTACAGTTATGGGATCCAGTTATCCATCACCAACAAAGTTCCTTCATTCCTTCATCATCACCAACAAAGTTCCTTCATTCCTTCATCATCACCAACAAAGTTCCTTCATTAATTTATCATCACCAACAAAGTTCCTTCATTAATTTATCATCACCAACAAAGTTCCTTCATTCCTTTATCATCACCAACAAAGTTCCTTCATTTCTTTATCATCACCAACAAAGTTCCTTCATTAATTTAACATCACCAACAAAGTTCCTTCATTCCTTCATCATCACCAACAAAGTTCCTTCATTAATTTATCATCACCAACAAAGTTCCTTCATTCCTTTATCATCACCAACAAAGTTCCTTCATTTCTTTATCATCACCAACAAAGTTCCTTCATTAATTTATCATCACCAACAAAGTTCCTTCATTCCTTCATCATCACCAACAAAGTTCCTTCATTAATTTATCATCACCAACAAAGTTCCTTCATTCCTTCATCATCACCAACAAAGTTCCTTCATTCCTTCATCATCACCAACAAAGTTCCTTCATTCCTTTATCATCACCAACAATGTACCTTCATTCCTTCATCATCACCAACAAAGTTCCTTCATTCCTTTATCATCACCAACAAAGTTCCTTCATTAATTTATCATCACCAACAAAGTTCCTTCATTCCTTCATCATCACCAACAAAGTTCCTTCATTAATTTATCATCACCAACAAAGTTCCTTCATTCCTTCATCATCACCAACAAAGTTCCTTCATTCCTTTATCATCACCAACAAAGTTCCTTCATTCCTTCATCATCACCAACAAAGTTCCTTCATTCCTTTATCATCACCAACAAAGTTCCTTCATTCCTTCATCATCACCAACAAAGTTCCTTCATTCCTTCATCATCACCAACAAAGTTCCTTCATTCCTTTATCATCACCAACAATGTACCTTCATTCCTTCATCATCACCAACAAAGTTCCTTCATTAATTTATCATCACCAACAAAGTTCCTTAATTCCTTTATCATCACCAACAAAGTTCCTTCATTTCTTTATCATCACCAACAAAGTTCCTTCATTCCTTCATCATCACCAACAAAGTTCCTTCATTAATTTATCATCACCAACAAAGTTCCTTCATTAATTTATCATCACCAACAAAGTTCCTTCATTCCTTTATCATCACCAACAAAGTTCCTTCATTTCTTTATCATCACCAACAAAGTTCCTTCATTAATTTATCATCACCAACAAAGTTCCTTAATTCCTTTATCATCACCAACAAAGTTCCTTCATTCCTTCATCATCACCAACAAAGTTCCTTCATTCCTTTATCATCACCAACAAAGTTCCTTCATTCCTTTATCATCACCAACAATGTACCTTCATTCCTTCATCATCACCAACAAAGTTCCTTAATTCCTTTATCATCACCAACAAAGTTCCTTCATTCCTTTATCATCACCAACAATGTACCTTCATTCCTTCATCATCACCAACAAAGTTCCTTCATTAATTTATCATCACCAACAAAGTTCCTTAATTCCTTTATCATCACCAACAAAGTTCCTTCATTAATTTATCATCACCAACAAAGTTCCTTCATTCCTTTATCATCACCAACAATGTACCTTCATTCCTTCATCATCACCAACAAAGTTCCTTCATTAATTTATCATCACCAACAAAGTTCCTTAATTCCTTTATCATCACCAACAAAGTTCCTTCATTAATTTATCATCACCAACAAAGTTCCTTAATTCCTTTATCATCACCAACAAAGTTCCTTCATTCCTTCATCATCACCAACAAAGTTCCTTCATTCCTTTATCATCACCAACAATGTACCTTCATTCCTTCATCATCACCAACAAAGTTCCTTAATTCCTTTATCATCACCAACAAAGTTCCTTAATTCCTTTATCATCACCAACAAAGTTCCTTCATTAATTTATCATCACCAACAAAGTTCCTTAATTCCTTTATCATCACCAACAAAGTTCCTTCATTCCTTCATCATCACCAACAAAGTTCCTTCATTCCTTTATCATCACCAACAAAGTTCCTTCATTCCTTCATCATCACCAACAAAGTTCCTTCATTCCTTTATCATCACCAACAATGTACCTTCATTCCTTCATCATCACCAACAAAGTTCCTTCATTAATTTATCATCACCAACAAAGTTCCTTAATTCCTTTATCATCACCAACAAAGTTCCTTCATTAATTTATCATCACCAACAAAGTTCCTTAATTCCTTTATCATCACCAACAAAGTTCCTTCATTCCTTCATCATCACCAACAAAGTTCCTTCATTCCTTTATCATCACCAACAATGTACCTTCATTCCTTCATCATCACCAACAAAGTTCCTTCATTCCTTTATCCATCACCAACACTGTTCCTTCATCCCTTCATTCCTTTATCATCATCGACACTGTTCCTTCATCCCTTCAAGAACTGACCTCCTGGAGTCGTTATGAGTAACAGGCGTCTTTAAACGGTACGAAGAAAAGCAGCATGTATTGAATTTCACGGGCAGGCTGGGTGGGGGGTGGGGGGGGTGGGGGGTTTCTGCAGGGATGATTATTTTTTAAAAATGAATTATTCACATCAGCAGAGAGCGTAAGAAGCCGAGTCTTGGTTGTTGATCCGCATCAGAATGCCGGAGCCATGTGCGTTACTCAGGGGCGCGGGGCGAACATGGAAATGCGTGCGAGTCGTATGTATGTAGATTGACTTTTGATAGATGGCGGTAGCGGGAAGCAGCCGCGGGATGATTAGCACGGGTAAGGTGGGAAGGGATGTGTTCTCCGCCTCCCCATCAGGCCCAGACGGTGGGATTATTTTGATCTCACGGTGGATGATGTAATGGGCCTGTGTCCCTGCACATGTTTAATGAATGTGGTTTACTCAGTGCTAGCCTGTTACTCATGCACGGCTAGTGGCAGCCTGCGGTCTCCATCGTTATTATCATCATGGCTGCGTGTGAACCGCCTCGGCTGGGTCTCCGTGGAGCGGAGCGGTGCGGGATTTCACCCTGACAGCACTCTGATCTGAAGGACTTCCAAAGCTAAGCCTCTTTCAGTTCACATGAACAAAAACACGGACACATAACACGCCATGCACTTGAATGTATAGGTTCTTGAGTGGTTCTCAGCTTGGATGTACGGTTTTCTAGCGTTGGTGGCAAAATCAAGATAACGTTTGAGTGGTGAGTCACAGAATTCACACATATACACAGCAGAGTCACATTATTATGACCACCAGCTAATATCCAGAGTATCCAGCACAGACAGCAGCTAGACGGACTGGGAGACTCAGTAAGATCCAGGTATCTGGAGATATCATGCTGACTGCAGTGCATCCCACAGCTGCTGGAGGGAGCGTGAAGGAGGATCCATAGAGACAACACCACCATCCAGGTGGTCCCACAGATGCTCAATTGGGTTCAAGTCTTGGGAATTAGGGGTCCAGGGTCGTACTTGGAAGTCTTGGCCAGCTCTTCCAACCAATGTGGTCTTGCTGGAAGATCCCATCCGCCCCAGAGAAGACAATCAGCATGTATGGTGTACGTTTCTGTCATTTATTACAGAAAAAAATTACATATGGTTCCTTTAATTCACAGATTCGTTCAAATGTATTGTAGTATATTACCCTTATTATATAGACTGAAAAGCTTTTCTGGTTTAAACAACACAGCATTTAAAGGTTCCTTTAATTCACAGATCCATTAACAATGTATGTATGTAAACTAGCCTCTCAGTCTGTCACAGGTGACACCACCTATTGATGATTTATTAGTGAAAAAAATACATACGGTTCCTTTAATTCACAGATCCATAAACAATGTATTCCAAATTTGTGACTCTAATTTTGACTCTCCACCTATTAGGGGGTGGTGTATGACATGTTCCCTCACTGTGTGTCAAGTCTTCGTTAAAACTTGTGTCCCTCTCTGTGAAACATGCATGGACATTTTATGATTTAGTACAAAGAAAAGTTACATATGGTTCCTTTAATTGACAGATCTATTAACAATGTACGCCAAAAATTTGACTCCAATAAACTAGCCTCTCAGTCTGTCACAGGTGACACCACCTATTGATGATTTAATAGAGGAAAAAATACATATGGTTCCTTTAATGCACAGATCCATTGACAATGTTTTCCAAATTCTTGACTCCCCACTTATAGGGAGATGGTGTATAACATGTTAACTCACTTCTTGTGTCAGGTCTTCATCAAGTGTTCCTCTCTTTGCTGCCACAGCTGCAGTGCTATGGCAGGCAGATCCCACAGGCCTGCCGCAGCACCCAAAACGGTCCAGAGCGCTTCCTGATTGGTGCACTAATGTGCTTTGCAGAGTGAATTTCAATGCACAGGCATCTGCCAGCACTGGATTCTATCACTCCAGCAGCTCTTTCTAAATTCCTCCTCGTTAGAGAAGCGGGCGGCGGCGCTGGAATGGATCTGCTGCGCAGAATTAGCGTGATGAATGCGAGTTTAGCCAAGCTGCGTTTTAATTTGCTTCATCGCCGCGACTACCGGCCCTAAATGAGTTACAGCTCCCGAGGATGGGACGAGGGATGGGACGCGACTGGAGCGATATGAAGAATCTGACTAATCTGTGTTCAAAGAAAACCCCGAGGAAGGGCATTCTGACAGGTGCTTTTGTCAGAGCGCTATCGTTAGCATGCGCGGCGGCCCGGCTTGTTTACCTGAGAGGCTCATTTGTATTCTCTTTGGCTGCGCTCCTCTTTTTTCTCCGAGCCATGATCTCACTAACATCGCAGAGATGTGACACATAAACAAGCTCGCTAATTTAGCTTAAACGCTGCCGAGGAAAGTGTGCTGGTGTAATATCTGAGCGCGCTGACACTTCCTTCCCGCGCGCTAGCCGCCGCCAGGCTGTTATCTTGCACGGCTGGCCTTGCGGTTCACGCTGCTGCTCGGTGGGACTTCGCCTGGATTGTTTGCCCACCGATCTGGTTTGCTGGCTTTGTTTCATCTAAGATCTGCCCAGCAGGACCCAGAGGCCGGCCAGAGCTCGCCTTACGCAGCGAGATTCGCATGGCAGGATGTGGAAATGGAGGGAGAGAGAGAGAGAGAGAGAGAGAGTGAAGGGTGCAATCTTAGAAAAAGAAACCCAGCAAGGAACAATCCTGGCTTTTTTCAGCTCGTCCCTGGAAGAGAACTTTTTCAGGGGCAGATAAAACACTTCTCTCAGGGTTTCTGTGATTTATAGGTTCCTTCATCACATACAGGTCCAACTGAGTGACCAATGCTGATGACCTGCCTCATACATTATTAATAGCTCACATCCAGCCTTACGCTAGGAATACAGGAACGTTCTCCACCAGCCGCTCCTCAAACAGGATAAAGTTTTTGACAACGCTCCCACGTTACGTCCAGTTTTTGTCCCCTCACGTACCAAATACTTACTAATATTTTTCTCTCTATTACTACAAAACATACAATCTTTGTCCCCACTATCTTGTTACAAAATCCAGTTTTTGTCCCCTCACGTACCAAATACTTACTAATATTTTTCTCTCTATTACTACAAAACATACAATCTTTGTCCCCATTATCGTTTTTGTCCCCACTATCTTGTTACAAAATCCAGTTTTTGTCCCCTCACATACCAAAAACTTACTAATATTTTTCTCTGTATTACAACAAAAAAAATTGCTTTTGTCCCCACTATGTTATATTGGATGTTACCAAATCCAATTTTGTCTACACTGTCTTTTTACAAAATCCAATTTTGTCTCCACTATCATTTTACAAGATCCAGTTTTTGTTCCCTCACATACCAAAAACTTACTAATATTTT
This sequence comes from Megaleporinus macrocephalus, assembly GCA_021613375.1. Taxonomy (NCBI): domain Eukaryota; kingdom Metazoa; phylum Chordata; class Actinopteri; order Characiformes; family Anostomidae; genus Megaleporinus; species Megaleporinus macrocephalus. Next base: position 33,061,337 of record CM038728.1, on the reverse strand, counting down.
TCTCTCTATTACTACAAAAAAATTCAGTTTTTGTCCCCACTATCATGTTACCAAATCCAATTTTGTCTCCACTGTCTTTTTACAAAATCCAATTTTGTCTCCAACATCTTGTTACTAAATCCAATTTTGTCTCCACTGTCTTTTTACAAAATCCAATTTTGTCTCCAATATCTTGCTACTAAATCCAATTTTGTCTCCACTACCTTTTTACACAATCCAATTTCGTCTCCACTATCTTGCTACAAAATCCAGCTTTTGTCCTCACTACCACTTTATCTCTTTAAAAAAAAATCTTGTTACCAAATCCAATTTTTTCTCCACTGTCTTTTTACAAAATCCAATTTTGTCTCCATTATCTTTTTACAAAATTCAATTTTGTCCCCACTATCATTTTACAAAATCCAGTTTTTGTCCCCACTACCTCTTTACACAATCACATTTTTGTCTCTACTATCTCTTTAAGAAAATCCAGTATTTGTCCCCTCACATAACAAAATCTTCCCAATATCTCTCTATTACTACAAAAAAATCCAGTTTTTGTCCCCATGACCACTTTACAAAATCCAGTTATGTCCCCACTTCTAAATGTATTTGAAAGCTTTAGTGCAAGTTCTTCCAGGAAGACTCCAATGCTACATCACTCTCTAATTCAGTTCTCTGACCAATCACAGTCCACCACCTGTCTTTAAAAGGATTCAACCTGCGTTCCCACTCTGCTGCTTTCAGGTGCTGACATTTCAACATGCTCCTCCTTTCTCCTCCCCACCAGCACCAGTTTGGTCCCAGTCCTGCTGGCCAGGGAGTTGGCTTCACCCCTGCTGTCCATTTCCAGCAGGATCTGCGAGGGTCTGCATGCTTAATGACTGGGACCTAGGACTGGGCCAGACACTTTCTTGATGTCCTTCAATAACTAACTCTCAAATTGTACCTTATTGAAGATGAAACCTTGTTTTACATCTCTTTACTTGTTGAGTCTGGCAGAACTGATATTTTATCTTCTCCACTTCTGTTATATCTCATCCAACTCCAGATATCCAGGTTCCAGATGCGTTCCTGTAATCGAGCGGTAGCTGAGATTAAAAGTACCTCATCCGTAACCCAAAAGTGAAAACTTTTGCCGTATCATCTCGGGATCGTAATTTACGGAGTGTTGCTTTATTCAAGGGCGCCGTGGAAGGCCAGCGACGTTAGAGCCAGCCAGCCTGTGACATTCCAGCTTGTTTATGAGGCGGATGGTGCCAGGATTTGATCCTTCAACAGTGGGACTGCAGAAAAGAGCCGCTTACAACCCACTGAGCATTCATCATGTTTAAGTGTCCGCTCCCAGAACATTCCGGCTGCTCCCGCATCCTTGCTTGTCTTGTGACAGTTTGAGAAAGTTTAGCAAAAGATGTGTTTGGAGTTCAAACATAAGTACAAACTAAATTCAGGTTCTTCTGCAAGTTCGTTCTACAGTTTTCCATAAAAAATGGGATCTCGGAATGCTGCTGTTGGCTTAATTTGATATGTAGCAACGCTCAGACATCGAAGATATCTAACCTGACCGACAGCATGTGGAGTTATAGGGGGAAAAGCTGTGGATCCGATTCTCTCTTGGCGTTAGAGCCGGTCTGAAAGGGTTAACCCGTGGCAGTGTGAGGTGTGCAGTGTTTGCTGGCTCTCGTTTTAGCAATGCCAATGATGGCTCTCCTCTGGGGAGCGGGTCTCGGTCCCCGGGGTCCGGCGAGGCAGGTTCAGGTGGAGGCTGATAAATTCAGCTTTTCCCGGCTCGCTGGAAGAGGCTGGAGGACGATGCTCGGCAGACACTCTCTATCCATCACGCTGACACAGGGTAAAGTATAACTCTACACGATACAGAAGACATCTCTAGACGGGTTCTTATGCTACACATTTGCATTTATGGCTCTGTTTCTCCAGAGGGGTGTCACCCAGTAGCCCACCACGGCTGACACTACAGCTAAAATCTCCATAGCAAAGCACTGACCAGTAGAGTGGACGCTCTGGAGCGGTGGTCTCTCGCAAAGTTGGCAGCCACCTGTATGAGCCAACGACCGCATGAGAATACCAATTAGATTCACTGTACATGTGGATGTTTTATAAGCTACTCATATATATATATATATATATACATACTCACAGCAGTGTATAACATCAGTTCCTGACCTCACTAACACTCAATCAAATCCTAACAGCAATGTTCAACATCAGTACCTGACCTCACTAACGCTCAATCTCATCCTCACAGCAATGTTCCACGTCAGTACCTGACACTCACTAACACTCAATCAAATCCTAACAGCAATGTTCAACATCAGTACCTGACCTCACTAACGCTCAATCAAATCCTCACAGCAATGCTTCAACATCAGTACCTGATCTCACTAACACTCAATCAAATCCTCACAGCAATGCTTCAACATCAGTACCTGACCTCACTAACGCTCAATCAAATCCTCACAGCAATGTTCAACATCAGTACCTGACCTCACTAACACTCAATCAAATCCTCACAGCAATGTTTCAACATGAGTACCTGACCTCACTAACACTCAATCAAATCCACACAGCAATGTTCAACATCAGTACCTGACCTCACTAACACTCAATCACATACCCACAGCAATGTTCAACATCTGCATGTGTTGCATTTTATATTTTTTTGGTATCCCAGGTGGCTGCAAGGGTTTTTGCGAGGCAGTTGCCATGGCATTGGTAGGCAGTGTTGCCACAGGGATGCTGTGGTATCCCAGGTGGTTGCTAAGGGGTTGCTACACAGCTGTACTGCTAAATTTGCCCTGACAGTGTTTTTTTGCTGTGTCTTCTCTTTTCGATCCCCCTTCACTTTCATACCCGCCCAGCAAATGATGCCTGACCCTCTCGCTCCTCAGAGGGAAGAGTGCAGTCTCCGCTTTCCCTCCCTGCACACTTCCTCTCCGGCTCCATCACTCCGAAGAGCCCCTGCTGAATTCGTCCCCCCGCCTGTGCGTCAGCCCATATTAAAAAGCAGGTCTGAAATAATTGATCCCGTCCCACCAGGAGCCCCTTTCGCTCCCTATTCCCACTTGTGGTGGTGACAGACACCCTCTGATGGGTACACACACACACACAATTCACACTCATGTGCACACACGCTCACCACCACCCAGGAATACTTTAGTCAGTCGTGCGGACAGCTGCCCCCGGACGGCTCACGTCTCCGCTCTGTTTCGTGCCATCCGGTCTAATGCTGTGAAAACCACAAGCAGCCAGTGGAGAGGAGTGTAACCCTCAGAACCTCAGAACCTGAAGAAAAACACATAGTTGTCTTCTTGCCTTCATAACTTCAGAGCGGTTCAACCTACCGAGATGACCCACATATCAGAACATTCAGCAGACCAGGCCCTGGCTTGCCAGCATGACATCATCAAGCTGTGATGTCAGCATCAGTGAGAAATCTGGCTCTAAAAAACACCTGAAACCAACCTGAAATAAGTTCTCTGTTTTAGCTTTCATTTTAAAGAGAATGGTTAAAACTTTGACATGATTCACAAATCAGAACACTCAGCAGACCCTCCTTTCACTGACTGAGGTGAGTTCATCCACCTCTGACCACCAATCAGCCAACAATCCAGTTCCAAATACCACCTGAAATCCAATCACTGCTTTTATATTAGTTCTCTGCTTTAAAAATATAGTCTGTCTTGCTGTGCATCAGAGTTTTAACACTCAATCTGTTATCCATATATACTGTGTGTGTATATATATACATATATATATATATATGTATATATATATGGGCTTCCATCGTGACTAAGCAAACTAGCTAGCGGTGGTAGCCTAGTGCTAGCTAGCTGTTTCTCTAGCTAGCGTTGCCACAGAGGGCGCAAAGATATGATTGGTCAGTTTTACTGTTTGAAATTGGTATGGTGCTGAATTATAACTGCCTGGCCCCCTCTGTACATGAACAGCGGGACCACCAATCACCAACATTCTGCGGAGACATCACTGTTCTTATAGGGGGAGACACAGACTCACAGGCTTCCACTTAACCCCTCATGCTCCAACACAGAGTGAATAGACATGTTTGAATAATTTATTTGTCTATATTTTTATAATTGTTTGGATGTTGATTGTCAAACTGTAAGTAGATAAAATAAATATTTATATATATTTATGTATGTGTGTGTGTGTGTGTGTGTGTGTTTGTGTGTGTGTGTGTGTGTGTGTGTGTTAAGAATATTTTAGGCCCTCTGAGAGGGTGTAGAGGGCCATGACGGTTCCCCACTGATATATATGCCTTCATATCTTATGTTTTGCATTGTTTTTCTATGGAGCTGCTTCTTTGTGCAAGAACTGATATAGAAGTAATTATTATTCGAATGATTATTATTGATATTGTGATATTGACTGATATTGGATTTGATGAATATCTCCCTGAGACTAGTGTGCCGTGTGGTTCTGGTGCTGCATCATTAACTCCCAGGAATAATTTAGCTGCAGTAAACGAGTCTGCAAATAATGAGAAAGGAGGCCGGTGAGGAGAGGTAAACACACGGCGTCGCTGGTGATGAAATGCATGGCTAAATATGCTAAAACCATATTTCACCCGCTGATATTCCTGCACCGGCAAATATTCATTTCACCTCAGAAGAATAAAACACAAACAATGCATTCGAACAGTCTATCGATCGTCTGAGGGTGTGTTTGTAAATTCGCTCCGATGCTCATCTGGAATTAAATTAGAAAAAAATGTAATCAGAACGACGACCGCTCGCAAAATTAATTCTGGAATTCATGAGCGCCACCAACATAATATGGTGAATTCGTAACCGGATACCGGGAAGGTTTAAAGGGCCAGTACCCTCAACAAACATGAATTACTCCTCCTTTTTAAACATGAGTTTGATGTTGTATGTAAACATTTAAACAGCTTTTTGAAGGAGGCCCAGCCAATCAGAACAGAGCTCATTTTCATACATCACTATAAATTTTAAATCTTTTTTACCTGAAGAGGTGATAGTGAGTCACTGTAGTACAACTTTGTACCTGAAGAGGTGATAGTGAGTCACTGTAGTACCACTTTGTACCTGAAGAGGTGATGGTGAGTCACTGTAATACCACTTTGTACCTGAAGAGGTGATAGCGAGTCACTGTAGTACCACTTTGTACCTGAAGAGGTGATAGTGAGTCACTGTATTACCACTTTGTACCTGAAGAGGTGATAGTGAGTCACTGTACACTGTACTGTAACAACTTTAATCTACTTTGTGTTTGATGTGCAGATAAAAATTAAATAGTATGTGGGAGGAGCTTATTTATTTACACAGAGGCTCATTTTATTTGGCCTAGGTTGCTTCTATGTGCTCATTAGGCTTTTATCTCACTGTGAACCAGCCAATCAGAGCAGAGCTCATCGAATTATTCATGAGCTCAGTATAAAAGAGAAAACAGCGTCTAGAGCCAGATTATAGAGAATTATAGACCAAATACATACATACCTTCTATGTAGAACATCAGAGAACAGATTCAATACTGAGCCAATTCATTGATGGCACCTTTAATGTTAATAAATGTTACTATTTAAAAAATTCAGTGCAGAATCGTGCAGTGTGTTGGAGCTCAGTGAGGCTCAGCAGCGCTCACATAACCATTACCCTCCTTTATCTTTACCATGTCTGTGCATTTGCAAACCAACTAAGTAAACAAGAGCTGTAATGCATTAGAACCATTTCAACACTCAGGGCGTCCACAAACTTTTGACCACCAGTGCGCTTTGCATGCTAGACATATTTTGCATGCTAGACGTGCTTTGCATGGCGGACGGGGTCAAATGGACCGGGTCGGATTTGATTATTTGAATGCGGGCGCCCACAAAGACGCTCCGTTCTCACCTCACGTTCCGGGACGCTCGCTTCAGAAGCGCTAGGTCATCGTCCTGTTCCGGTCCAGCAGACGTGTAGGAAGCACAGCCCAGCCAGCTGCTCGGCCCTCGTCTGGTGACTCAGCACTCGCAGGAGTGAGTTAGCGGCGTGAACATCCGGCCCGAACGAAGTTTTAAAGAACGCACACGTAGGCGAGGCCGGCGAGCAGCCACGACACGGAGTTTCAGAGCGCTTCAGTGCATTAAAGGGCCCATTGTGTGGCGTTTTGATGTAGTAAGTAAAGACAACTTCAAAACATACCCTTCTTCATTCACCACTTCATATTCACTGCTTTTGTGATGTCACAACAACAGGCTTATGTCCAGCTATTCAGCCTGCAGCAGTTTAGCCCACCTCATTTGCACTGAAGTAATAAGCAGTGTAATACAGAGTTGCCAATGAGAACAGAGTTAATTTACATATATCATGTGTCTTAAAGGCACGGTAACAACTGTAAACTGTATAACTGTATAATTGTATAATTCTAGGTAGGATGGAAATATATATATATATCATATTCACTGCTTTTGTTGCTGTGCAAACAGTATATATATATATATATATATATATATATATATATATATATATATATATATATATATATATATATATATATAATATATATCAATGTAGGACAAATGTAGGACATGGGCCCTTTAAACTGAATTTGCAGTTCAGCACAGCCCAGTCATGAGCCACACCTGCTAGTTTTAAAGCACTGGAATGCATTAAAGGGCCCATAATGTGGAGTTTTCCCCGCTTTATTTCTTTTAATGATTTGATGCAGTATGTAAAAACACTGCTTCTAAACAAACACTTCACTCTCCAATCCATATATAGGGAAAATGAGCTGCCGGTTATAAATAGACTGCTTTTGTGATGTCACAACAGGCTCATTTACATATGTCCAGCTATTCATAAGCTGCAGCCACCTGTTTTACAGCACTGGAATGCATTAAAGGGCCCATAATATGGAGTTTTCTTCACTTTACTTCTTTTAATGAGTTTGATGCAGTATGTAAACACTTAATCTAAACATACACTTCACTCTCCGCTCCATATATAGGTAAAATGAGCTGCCTGTTATGAACTCACTGCTTTTGTGATGTCACAACAACAGGCTCATTTACATATGTCCAGCTATTCAGCCTGTAGCAGTTTAGCCCAACCCATTTGCACTGAAGTCATAAACAGTGTAATACAGAGTTGCTAATGAGAACAGAGTTAATTCACATATATCATGTGTCTTAAAGGCACGGTAGCGAAAATAGAGATTGTATAATTCTAGGTAGGATAGAAGTCATATGAAGATCAATTAGTGCTGGGCAGTTGCAGGACATGGGCCCTTTAAACAGAATTTGCAATGTATTAATTCAGCACATCCCAGTCATGAGCCGCAGCCACTAGTTTTAAAGCACTGGAATGCATTAAAGGGCCCATAATGTGGAGTTTTCCTCGGTTTTCTTCTTTTAATAAGTTAGATGTAGTATGTAAACACTTAATCTAAACATACCCTTCACTCCCCACTCCATATATAGAGAAAATAAGATGCCTGTACTGAACTCACTGCTTGATGTCACAACAGGCTCAATTACATATGTCCAGATTTTCAGTCTACAGCGGTTTAGTACCACCCATTAGCACTAACATCATAGACAATGCTTTTTGACTAAGACTGAATACAGAGTTGCCAATCAGACCAGAGATCATTTACATATATCGTATGTCTTAAAGGCATGGTAGCAAAAGGCTGCAGCGATATAGTCCCAACCATTAGCACTGTGTGCACTTAAAAAATGTGGGGTATGAGCCCTTTAAACGAATTTATATTGTAATGAGTCAGTCCACAGGCAGTCCAATGTTGAGCCACTATAGCTGCTGCATTTGCGTTTGCATGCATTCTTGCAGAACGCGAGCATGTTGTGAGTTTGTTGTGAATCCAGTGAAGCCGCAGTAGTCAGCGTTACCTGAGCTGCATCAGTATTCATGAGCGTCGCCCATTCGCCGGCGCACCTCGACCCAGATTACAGCACACATAGAATTTACTCTCGCTAAGCCATCGGCTTCCTGGCGGGATTTCACCTCCTGGGGCTTTGCTGCTGTGCTGAGCGCACTCATGAACATCTACAGTCTCTCTAAGAGAACGCCTCCTAAAGGGTTCTTTGCTTAGCTGTTGAGTTCTAGGGCCTTTAAAGGGGTAGACCACCAAAATCTCAGAGTTGAGATGTGAGCAAAGCCCGTCAGAGTGGTTCGGTATGAAATGCCCTATTGTAGATACAGTCAGAACTGTTCACAGTGGTGGTGAATGGAACCAGACGTCCACCTCTAAAACCTTTAAAACGACTAAGAGATCTAAAGAAAATCAGAGTAAGAGTATATACATGTGGAGTAATTTTAAAGAAATCAGAGTAAGAGTATATATACACTGAGTAATCTGAAAAATCAGAGTAAGAGTATATATACACTGAGTAATCTGAAAGAAATCAGAATAAGAGTATATATACACTGAGTAATCTGGAAGAAATCAGAATAAGAGTATATATACACTGAGAAATCTGAAAGAAATCAGAGTAAGAGTATATATACACTGAGTAGTCTAAAAAATCATAGTAAGAGTATATACACACTGAGTAATCTGAAAGAAATCAGAGTAAGAGTATATATACACTGAGATATCGGAAAAAAATTAGAGTAAGAGTATATATACACTGAGTAATCTGAAAGAAATCAGAGTAAGAGTATATATACACTGAGAAATCTGAAAGAAATCAGAGTAAGAGTATATATACACTGAGTAATCTGAAAAATCAGAGTAAGAGTATATATACACTGAGTAATCTGAAAGAAATCAGAATAAGAGTATATATACACTGAGTAATCTGGAAGAAATCAGAATAAGAGTATATATACACTGAGAAATCTGAAAGAAATCAGAGTAAGAGTATATATACACTGAGTAATCTAAAAAATCATAGTAAGAGTATATATACACTGAGTAATCTAAAAAATCATAGTAAGAGTATATACACACTGAGTAATCTGAAAAATCAGAGAAAGAGTATATATATACACTGAGAAATCTGAAAGTAATCAGAGAAACAGTATATATACACTGAGAGATCTAAAAAAAATTAGAGTAAGAGTATATATACACTGAGTAATCTGGAAGAAATCAGAATGAGAGTATATATACACTGAGTAATCTGGAAGAAATCAGAGGAAGAGTATATATACACAGAGTAATCTGGAAGAAATCAGAATAAGAGTATATATACACTGAGAAATCTGGAAGAAATCAGAGTAAGAGTATATATACACTGAGTAATCTGGAAGAAATCAGAGTAAGAGTATATATACACTGAGTAATCTGAAAGAAATCAGAGTAAGAGTATATATACACTGAGAAATCTGGAAGAAATCAGAGTAAGAGTGTATATACACTGAGTAATCTAAAAAATCATAGTAAGAGTATATACACACTGAGTAATCTGAAAGAAATCAGAATAAGAGTATATATACACTGAGTAATCTGAAAGAAATCAGAATAAGAGTATATATACACTGAGTAATCTGGAAGAAATCAGAGAAAGAGTATATATATACACTGAGTAATCTGAAAGAAATCAGAGTAAGAGTGTATATACACTGAGTAATCTGAAAGAAATCAGAGTAAGAGTGTATATACACTGAGTAATCTGAAAGAAATCAGAGTAAGAATATATATACACTGAGTAATCTAAAAGAAATCAGAATAAGAGTATATATACACTGAGTAATCTGAAAGAAATCAGAGTAAGAGTGTATATACACTGAGTAATCTGAAAGAAATCAGAGTAAGAATATATATACACTGAGTAATCTGAAAGAAATCAGAGTAAGAGTGTATATACACTGAGTAATCTGGAAGAAATCAGAATAAGAATATATATACACTGAGTAATCTGAAAGAAATCAGAGTAAGAGTATATATACATTATTTAATTGTGATTGTTTTTGATTGTTATTTGATTGTAATTGTTATTTGATTGTGATTGTTTTTGATTGTTATTTGATTGTAACTGTTATTTGATTGTGATTGTGTTTGATTGTTATTTGATTATTTGATTGTTAATTGATTGTTATTTGATTGTTATTTGGTTTTTATTTGATTATTTGATTGTTATTTGGTTTTATTTGATTATTTGATTGTTATTTGGTTTTATTTAATTATTTGATTGTTATTGTTTGAATATTATTTGATTGTTATTTTGTAATTTGATTATTTATTGTGATTTGATCTATAATTAATTGTTATTTGATTGTTGTTTGATTGTTAATTGTTATTTGCTTGTTATTTGACTGTTAATTGATTGTTATTTGATTTTTATTTGGTTTTTATTTGATTATTTGATTGTTATTGTTTGAATATTATTTGATTGTTATTTGGTTTTATTTTATTATTTGATTGTTATTTGGTTTTTATTTGATTGTTATTGTTTGAATATTATTTGATTGTTATTTGGTTATTTGACTATTTTATTGTGATTTGGTTGTTAATTGTTTTTTATTTGATTGGTATTTGATTGTTATTTGATTGTGATTGTTATTTGATTGTGATTGTTATTTGATTGATAATTGATTGATAATTGATTGTTGTTTGCAGTCGTGTTTGGTTGCGGTGTGATGATCTGGAGTTCTGAAGGTTAGCTTTGATGTGCTGACGGTGCAGGAGTGCTCACAGTGCCGGAGAGAAAGTTCCTCATCTGCGTCTCTGGAGTCGCTATTATCACTTAATGCTCTCTTAATTGTTTTCATTGCGAGTCAACACGCCGCCCTTTAAAGAGTGGATTCACTTTGTACGCGCTGGATTGATTTGCATAAATCTTCCTTTTTCATTCATAAGCCATTTACATATTTGACATGAATTGTTAAAAGGGCTCGCAGGAGCTATGCTAATACTCAGCTATTTGCATGTGTCTGTGTTGCGGTCGGGGGGCCGGGGGTGGTGCGGTGGGGGGCTGTAGGGGGGCGATGGTGCTGTGGGATGCAGTTTAAATGAAAAGGGAGGTGAGAACATCGCTCCACATCAAAAACACTCCCGCGCTGATGTGAGTCGACTCGCTTTTCATGCGTGACTCGTCAGCCGCTGGATCAGAACTCCAGAACTCGGCAGTTCTTCACCCGGATCTGTATCTGCTACACCAGCAACTTACGGATCATCACCACCATCACATGTTTCAACACATGCCTGTAAACATACAGGAGACCACCAGACCTGTTCACTCAGAACTCACTCATAATAGAGGCCAGTCAGCCAATCGGGATGCTTCAGCTTCATGAGTTTATTTGTTTGTTTGTTCTTTCTTCCATACACATTTAACTGTATTTATTTATTTAGTTAGTCAGTTAATTTTATCCATATTTATAGTGTTTTATTTATTTATTTATTTATTTATTTATTTATTTAGTTAGTTAGTTAGTTATTTCATCCATACTTATTGAATTCACTGTATTTATTTGTTTATTTTAGTCATTTATTTATTTAGTTATTTCATCCATATTTATTTATTTAGTTAATTAGTTAGTCAACTAGTTATTTTATCCATATTTATTGAATTAAGTGTTTTATTTATTTATTTAGTTAGTTAGTTATTTCATCCATACTTATTGAATTCACTGTATTTATTTATTTATTTATTTACTCAGTTAGTTATTTTATCCATATTTATTGAATTAAGTGTTTATTTATTTAGTTAGTTAGTTATTTCATCCATACTTATTGAGATAACTGTATTTATTTATTTATTTTAATCATTTATTTATTTATTTAGTTAGTTATTTCATCCATATTTATTTATTTCATTAGTTAGTCAACTAGTTATTTTATCTATATTTATTGAATTAAGTGTTTTATTTATTTATTTAGTTAGTTATTTCATCGATACTTATTGAATTAACTGTATTTATTTATTTGTTTATTTATTGTTTCTTCCATACTTATTAATTTCACTTATATATTTATTTATTTATTTGTTTATTTATTTATGTAATCACATTCCATCCATACTTATTCATTTAACTTTATTGATTGATTGATTTATTTATTTATTTATCATCCCTCCTCCACCAAACGTTACAGTCACAGTACAGGCAGGTAACGTTCTCCTGATGTTCTCCAAACCCAGACTCGTCCATCAGACTGCCAGATAGAGAAGCGTGATTGGTCACGCCACAGAACACGTGTCCACTGCTCCAGAGTCCAGCGGCGGAGCTTTACTGCATCTGACACTCGGCATTGTGCTCGGTGATGTAAGGTTAGTGTGCAGCTGCTCGGACATGAAGCTCCACAGTGTTGGTGCTGATGTTAAAGCCAGAGGAGGTCTGAACTCTGCAGTTATTGATCAGCAGAGTATTGGAGACTTTTACACACCTCAGCACTCGGAGTCCCCACTCTGTAACTTTACCTGCTCTGAGTTACTGGGATTTCTAAACGCTCCCACCGTATAATAAAACTCTCACAGCTGAAGGTGTAAAATCCAGGAGGGAAGTGTAGATGTTGGGGATCTCTGAGTAAGTCGAGGCAGTTTGGAGGCTGTAGGTTCAACAAAACCGTAATGTTTGGGTTTGACTAAAAATGAATGGGATCCTACGAGAGGAACGAGGGATGAATAAACGACAAATAGAGGAGTGGGTCAGTATGTCTGTGTATTAGAGTTTGGGGATCTGCTCTGAGTTAGTAGAGGCAGTTTGGAGGCTGTAGGTTAAATGAAACCATGATGTTTGGTTGTGACTGAAAATGAATGTGACCCTATGGGGAAAAAAGAGGGATGGAAAAAAACGACAAACAGACGAGTGCGGGTCGAACCAACACTGCAGTCGTGGTCGGGGGTCTGCCCTGAGTCAATGTATGTGAAACAGAGTCTGTGGGTCGAGCAGAAGTTCAGTAGATTGGCGTGGGCTTTTCCATCCCATTCATTTTCTATGGGGGAAAATAACGGAAAAAATCTGTTGCTGTCTGGAATCCGATCAAAAAGCCTGAATCACACAATCAGACCAGACAAGCTGGATCTAGAATGGTGTTGATATGTCAGAAACTAAAGGACGAGTTACACAGTGAAGGTCTGGCAGAAAGCCAAAAAACTAATAACAATAGTAGCTCATTAATAATACTCATATTATTATTATTAGATTATTTTAAAGATCCAGATTTATATTAACGGCTAATTTTCTTTGGCAGCTTGTAGACGGATATACTCAGTCAGTGCGGTTAGAGCGATAGATCTCGGTCGTGAATATATCTGGGGTCGTTTTAGGATTAGCGTTGCCGGCGGAGGAGGAGTGAGTGGTCTCTGCTGAAATAACTGGAACACTGAGAGTAATACTAACTCACACGCCTGATCCAGTTACGGTGAGATTTGGGTCGAGTGTGCGGTTGAAGTGAGTACCTTCGGGGCAGATTCTTCCCGAGCTCAGCTTCATCTGAGGAGAGATCTCTGCCTGTGGATTTTACAAGTCTGAAGGTACGACCCCGTGTCTCCATAATGGACTTAAAAGTAGATCTTACCGTCGGCCCAAATCTCGCCGGGGCTTTGGCTCTTTCTTCTGCTTTCAGGAGAATTTCCACAAATTGATTGAGTCCCAGTGCAGGCTCCCCCGTCTCCGTACATCACAGCCCCTCGCCTCTCCCACCTAAACCCACCTTTACAGGCAGAGATCCCACACTCCCCTTCATTCATTCACTAACTCTGTCTTTACATTCAGCAGCAGCGCACATTCTTCTTTATACAAACATCTATCTATCTATCTATCTATCTATCTATCTATCTATCTATCTATCTATCTATCTATCTATCTGTGTCTGATTGTATGTCTGTCTGTCTATCTATCTTTCTGTCTGTCTGTCTATCTATCTATCTGTCTGTCTATCTATCTTTCTGTCTGTCTATCTATCTATCTGTCTGTCTATCTATCTATCTATCTATCTATCTGTGTCTGATTGTATGTCTGTCTATCTATCTATCTATCTGTCTGTCTGTCTGTCTATCTATCTGTCTGTCTGTCTATCCATCTATCTATCTATCTGATTGTATGTCTGTCTGTCTGTATGTCTGCCTGTGTTATCTATCTATCTATCTATCTATCTATCTATCTATCTATCTATCTATCTATCTATCTATCTATCTATCTATCTATCTATCTGTTGCTCAGTATCTAATCAAATGTATGATTATGTAATTATATTTGATCAGTGAAGCAGAACAGAAGTGATAACTCTGGAGCTCTGAGGGTCGGACAGAGAGCGGTGAGTGGAGATGTTGAGCGTCGTGTGTGTTCAAAGTAAAATATCACTGTTAAAATGAAGATAAAGGAAAAATTCTGTTTCCATTCTGTTTCCCAGGAGACATAAACCAGGCCAAACAACAGCCGGTGACCGACGAAACAATGAAACCTAATTAGAACAGTTTAATAAGACTTGTTGTGGGAAAACTTTATATACGTACCCCATATACTGTACATACCCCTTACACATAAGCACCCCTACAGAGTAAACCTCTATAGAACCGTGCTTTACTCTACCTGAGACCAACAAACCAAGCAGATTAACTGGGTTTACTTTCATTTCAACCTACAGTCATTATCCAGATTACTGCCCTCCTTTTCATTGAGACTGGTTTAAATCTAAGCTGAGATCATAAATGCATTAAGGTTTTAGACTGGAGACATTAGCTGCTGTTAAACTGACCACCGCTGATCAATGTATCACTCCGTATACTAGAAAATACCTTTCCTGACTGAACGTTACTGTGCTGCTATAACAGCTTCAGATCATCTCCTCCAGACAGTACTCCTCGTCATGACTTCAGCTCAATCTATTTTTCTTGGCCACTAATAAACAACAGCGAGTCTTTTAATGAGTCGTAAGTACAGCAGAGTTTTACAAATTCAACTAATGAATAAAGTGCCCAGTAGAGAGGACGACAGCACTGACCAGCCACTTAAAGAGAGTTGGTGAGTTGAGGTAACTGTTTCTGCTGTACTCTGTAAATGAAGGTCTGATTTGGAGTATGAGTGTAAAGATGTTCTCGTTGTGAGAAGAAAAGTTGAAATTCAGGATTTGATTCGTTTTTCCAGAACACTGCAGCTTTTCCTGAGAGCCCCCCGAAGGGTTCATTCTTTTGATGAGGCTTCTAGTATAACATCCATCCATCTGTCCATCCATCTATACATCTATCCATCAGTCTATCTAAGTATCCATCTATCTATTCATTTATCTATCCATTAGTCCAACTGTCCATCTATCCATCTACCTGTACATCTATCTATCCATCCATCCATCCATTTATTATCCTCCACTTTATCCCGCTCGTCTGGGTCACAGGGGGACTGGAGTCAATCCCAGCATCATCAGGCGTAGGCGGAGTAGACCATGGAAATTAGAGTCACTGTCTACCTTTCTTTCCATCTACCTGTCCATCTATCTATTTATCCATCCATCTATCTATGTATCCGTCTATCTATCCATCTGTCCATCTATCCAACTACCTGTCCATCTATCTATCCATCCATCCATTTATCTATCCATCTACCTGTACATCTATCTATCTATCCATCCATCCATGTATCCATCTATCTATCCATCCGTCCATCCAAAAATCTATCCATCAGTTCATCTGTCCATCTATCCATCTACCTATCCATCCATTTGTCTATCCATCTACCTGTACATCTATCTATCCAACTACCTGTCCATCTATCTATTTATCCATCTATCCATCCATCCATTGATCTATCCATCTATCTGTACATCTATTTATCCATTCGTCCATCCATGTATCCATCTATCTATTTATCCATCCATTCGTCTATCCATCTACCTGTACATCTATCTATCTATCCATCCATCTAACCATCCATCCATCCATTCGTCTATGTCTATTTATCCATCCATCTATCCGTCCATGTCTCTATTTCTATCTATCTATCTATCTATCTATCTATCTATCTATCTATCTATCTATAATAAACAGGGGAAGGTCAGAGGATGAAGGTAGTCTAGTAGTGTATCGTTTCTACCTGATGATTAGAGGTTCATCGTGAATGTCTTGCCACGCGCTGCTCCAGTTCACCAGACACTTCATCATCCAGCACCACCAACACGCTGCGGCCTGACAAGGCCTTTTATTTTTCATCACAGCTTTTTTTTTCTTCCCCCACTTCCCTCTTGTCCCCTCTGAGTATGTGTGCTGTTAAAGACGTGCCGCTCACGTTTTTCTTTCATCTCGATTTCTCTTCTTCCTCCGGATTAGCCATGCAGCCAGCTGTGGCGGATCAAAGTGCCCACCGGGTGCCCGCTCTGAGGATCATTAACGTCTCCCCCAGATATTATGTGACGCTCACTGGCCTCATCAGACATGACATGAAGTCCTGGCCAGCTGAGGAGTGAAAGAAAAAGCTCACCATGGAGAAACAAAAGGACTGGAGGAGCGTAGACGCCTGAACGCAGTGACCGTTTATTTAATTCTACATTTTCCTTTTAAAAGCTGTGCTGTGTACGATTTGGGGGCTTTGGAGACCTTTTTGGTGGAAATGTGTAATTGCATGACTCCTACAAAATAACAGTGGTGTAGTGGTCAGTAAGGTGGTGTAGTGGTTAGTACGGTGGTGTAGTGGTTAGTATGGTGGTGTAGTGGTTAGTATGGTGGTGTAGTGGTCAGTAAGGTGGTGTAGTGGTCAATATGGTGGTGTAGTGGTTAGTACAGTGGTGTAGTGGTTAGTACGGTGGTGTAGTGGTCAGTACGGTGGTGTAGTGGTTAGTATGGTGGTGTAGTGGTCAGTACGGTGGTGTAGTGGTTAGTATGGTGGTGTAGTGGTCAGTACGGTGGTGTAGTGGTTAGTACGGTGGTGTAGTGGTCAGTACGGTGGTGTAGTGGTCAGTACGGTGGTGTAGTGGTCAGTGTGGTGGTCAGTACGGTGGTGTAGTGGTCAGTACGGTGGTGTAGTGGTTAGTACGGTGGTGTAGTGGTTAGTACGGTGGTGTAGTGGTTAGTACGGTGGTGTAGTGGTCAGTACGGTGGTGTAGTGGTTAGTATGGTGGTGTAGTGGTTAGTATGGTGGTGTAGTGGTCAGCACGGTGGTGTAGTGGTTAGTACGGTGGTGTAGTGGTTAGTATGGTGGTGTAGTAGTTAGTACGGTGGTGTAGTGGTTAGCACGGTGGTGTAGTGGTTAGCGCGGTGGTGTAGTGATTAGCACGGTGGTGTAGTGGTCAGCACAGTGGTGTAGTAGTTAGCACTGTGAAAATAAAGTTTAAGATAATGGATGGATAGATGGATGAATAATGTGCTGTGCTTACACCACTTCCTTAAACGGATGAATCTGATGATTGTAAGAGAATTCAAAGAGAAATTAGTCAAACCTTGGATACAGATGTGTTTTCTGAGGATATTATACTGATGAAGATATGATGGCAGTGATAGATAATAGATCATTCATCATATCTTCATCAGTATTATTGATATTGAGCTCTAAACATCAAGCAGGACCTTCTTTTTGAGTCTGTAAATGTGAAGTTAATACGTAAAGACGTTCAGTGGTATGAAAAACTCAACACTTCTGAAATTTTAATGAGTATTTTGGGCTTTACAGAGTAATAATGGAGGAGTACTAGATAACGTATCGTACTTTCATATCGGCGATCTTGAAAATAACCAAGGACAACAGGTAATTCACTCGCCCTGCCAAGTGAGGATGACTGAATGACCACCAGTGAGGATACATGTATGACCTCTTGGTGGAGCCACAAGGAAACGAGGCAGCCCCCAGCAGTGATATAAAAGGTCTGTCTCAAACCCTAGTGAGTGTCTAAGTAGGCTGTCTAGGTAGCAGCTGTGTAAGTAGCAGCGTTCTCTCCTCATCTCTCCTCATAAAACAGATTACTGAGACGCTCTAGTTAGAGAGAGACTGTGTCACGGTTTGTTCCCGCCCACTGCATGTGAGCAGTGTTTACTGACCTCAGCTGCAGCGCCTCCTCAGCGTTTCAGCTCCATGGGTTCTCCTCTCGTGGGTTTTACTGCAGTGTTGACGGTTGTTGCTCTGGAGGAGTGAAGTAGACGGGAGTTTTGAGGCGCTGCCGTCAAACGCCTATGTTTAAGACGACGAGCATTGCTGCTGATCACTTACATCTGAAAATGATGTTTTCAGATGGACACAATGAGCTCCACCGCAAACAGGAGGAGGACGCAGCCCTGAGGGAGGACATGGTTGACAGCATGTGTTGATGTTTAGTGTTGCATTGTTACCTCTCTCTCTGTTGTATGTCCTTAGACCTTCAGCTTTGTTGCTGAAAGGCATTCCAGAGTTTGGTCATCCAGGTCCAATAAACCATGAGCACCACTCTGTGGCTGGAACTTGGAGAAGTTAGTGAGAAGTTCACAGAAGTTCACAGTGGGCACTGTCTGCAAGACCCCACTTCTGCATTACTGCACCAAAGCATCCAAAAACCTGTCCTCAGACGATAAAGAGTTGTCCCCTCCATACGGGTGAGGTGCTGGCCAGGAACATTGGGTTGGGTCTTTAATGTAGTGATGAAGCTGGATGGCTCCGTTGCCTTCCACTGGTCCCTCCATCTTGGCTTCACCCAGGAAGCCTTGGAGGTGTCGGCCAAAGTGCTGGAAAGGACCAAACACGTGTTTACACGCTATGTTGTGACCACCCAGCTTAAAAAGATTCTGGAAGTGTGGTCTCTGAAACAATCGAGTCAAAGAAAGTTGTTATTATTGTTATGGGTATAGAGTCGGGCTAATTTGTGACTAATAATATGTTGTCAATCATGTTTTTACAGTAAATAAACATGTGAAACCGCCAGGCGCTGCCCAAGAAGTCCACCAGAGACCACAGGAGGACAATGACAGCCAGATGGGGGCCCGAGTCCTGAGCACTGTCTCCTGTTGCACATTGAGGCAAATGTATTAGGCCTGAAGTTCAATCCCGGTAGAACCAGCTGCAGAGCAGGGAGGCGGAGCAGCTAGCTCTCTGTTTTTTCCTCCCATGCTTCTCCTTAATGAGAGCCACCTGACACTGATGGAGCTTCGGGCACCTTTTAAAGGAGCGGAGGGAAAATAGAGGGACAGGTCTAGTCTAGAATCAAAGAGTGGTCAGGGTTTTTGTTTGTTTTGCCTTGTTTTGGAAAATAAACTGGAAAAATGCTGGAACGCATCATCACTCCTGCCTCCAAGGACCTTCCTACCCCTCTAACTGTCCACTACAGTTCCAGCCTCTCCTTATCCCTTAGAACTAATTACAGAGAAACAACAAAGATGCTTATAGTTAACCCTTTGAACCCCCGCCAGACAGGGGCTGCCCTTTGTTTCCCTCCACTTCTTCTTTAATAACACACTTACTTGTGAAGAACATGATCCACCAAAGCCCAGTTTTGTGTCACAAGCTAGCTACCATGGTTACCAACATGTATCTCTAAGTATGAATACGTTTGTAATGTTCCTCTGATGAGATGAATCAGTAATACTGTGTTGGTGCTACATTGGTGTCAGAAGTGGGATAACACCTTCACCACCACCAACACCCCAGTGATCTAAGAACTGTAGTACAAAGAATTTCAAGGGAGTCAGTGGGAGAAGTTGAGTCTGAAATATACTTATTATTCTTATACTGCCAAAAGTGGAAAATGGTATTAAAAAACGTAAACAATGTTTGTTTACTCAGTTTTTATTTACATTATTTTCTAGGATTAAGTTGGTGCTGATGTTGTAGAAGGATTTTTGGTCTGATGTAGAACAGAAAACAAGAAATATGTCATAAACATGTTCTGATGCCCACAATAAAGGACATTCCATAAAAGATAATTTAAAATATTTAAAAAAAAAAAACGATGACGGTTTTTCATCTAGGACTTATTTTATGTTGAAATCACTGAAATTCTCAAACTTTAATTTTTCTGGGTCTCAGGAGCTGCTGTAGGTCGACCAGGTTGATTGACGTGAGCGTGCCGTTTCTGTGACATCACAAACACAATGCATTCACAATGTGCCGCTGTTGCGGTTTAGTGTTCACAGACGACGCCGAGCGACTTTATTTAAAGAACGAGAGGAAAACAGAAAAGGGAAGTCAGTTTTCAGCAACACGGGCCCTTTAAACTGCGCCGAGGACGACTGGCAGTTCTAAAAGCTAACAGCTAACTGATGAGCGTGCGGGCTGACAGGCGGCGGGATTGGCGAGAGCAGGTAATTTGACAGATTCTGTGTGCGTTAACTTCCCTTTAACTCTGCAGAGACTCTCTGAACAAACCGCTCTCTCTCTCACTCTTTTCTCTCTCTCTCTCACTCTTTTCTCTCTCGCTCTCTCTCTGTCTACGCGAACGGCGCTCGCCTTTTTAGCATCGTGAGCCCTGCGGTGACAACTGGGGGGTGAAAGGAACGAGTCTGGGGGCAGATGAAACGATCTCTGACTTTTAGGAGAGCTGTAGCTCACAGTTTGACACAGCGCGCTCATTGAAATTCCTCTCGTTCGCTCCGTCAGCTCAACAGACGAGAAACAAACAGCGGCACAAAATATAATAATTACAGAGAAACAACAAAGATGCTTATAGTTAACCCTTTAATCCCCCGCCAGACAGGGGCTGCCCTTCGTTTCCCTCTTCTTCTTCTTTAATAACAGACATACTTGTGAAGAACATGATCCACCAAAGCCCAGTTGTGTGTCACAAGCTAGCTACCATGGTTACCAACATGTAACCCTAAGTATGAATACGTTTGTAATGTTCCTCTGATGAGATGAATAAGTAATATGGTGTTGGTGCTACATTGGTGTCAGAAGTGGGATAACACCTTCACCACCACCATCTAAGTGGTGGAACTGTACTCAAGGGAGGAAGTGGGAGAAGTGGGAGTCTGGCGATAGACTGACCTGAGTTGGACGATGCTCCCACTGCTGTGTTCCTGCTCCCCACTAGCTCAACCACTGCCCAGTCCATTGTGCTCCAGCGCTGAAGCCTTTACTGGTTGTACATTCACTGACCACACCCCCACCAGCCTGCTTGCGTCAGCCGTGTTGCCGGGTCTTCCCCCTCCGCTGTCCAATCTCACCAGGCTGTCTTCATCATGAAGCTTTGCAGCACCACAGTCGTTCATCCAGCTCTGCTTCTCTCGTCAACTGCCTACAGTTCTGCTTCAGACCACTAGGGAGTGCTACCCCACTTCTGACACCACTGTAGTGGTGCTATAGAGCAGAGTGGCCGATGTTGTCTTTCACTGCTGAGTTCACACAGAACGTCCACAGCAGTCTTTCTTTCCTGTTTCCCTCTATCGCTTTCTCTGTCTCTGTCTCTACTCACTCTTTTTCTCTTCTTTCTCTTTCTCTCATCTCTCTTCTTTATCCTCTTTCATTCTTTCTTCTCTTTATCCTGTCTCTACTACTCTTTCTCTCTTCTCTTTCTAATCTGTTTCTCTTTTCCTTTTTTGCTCTCTGGCCTTTCTACTCTTTCTTTCCTTGTCTTGTTCGCCCTTCCTTCACTCTTTCTTTCTATTTTCTTCCTCTTATTTATCTCTCCGCTTTCTGTGCTGTCTTTGTTTTATTACATTTGACACAATTCTTACTTTCCCTCCTTTCTTGCTCTCTCTCCACTCTCTTTCTTTCTGTCGGTTTTTCCTCCCTCTCTCGCTGTCTCCCCCCTCTTTTTAGACTCTCTGCTCCTCCCATCCTTCTTACCTTTCTCTCCCAATCCAAACAGTTTTTCTTTCTCTTTCATTACTTCTTTATCCTCTTTCCTTTTTTTCTTCTCTTTCTCCTGTCTCTCATCTAAATCCTATCATCTTACCCTCCCTCTCTTCTTTCCATCGATTTCTAATCTCTCTCTCCTCTCTCTCTCTCTCTTTCTCTCTCTTATTTCATTCTTTCTTTTTTATTTTTTTCTCTCCTTTCTCTCTCTCCTTTCTCTCCCTCTTTTCACTCCTCTCTTCTCTTTCCATCCCTTTCTAATCGCTTTCTCTTTTCATTTCTCTCTCTCTCTCTTATTTTTTTTCTTTATTTCCTTTTTATATCTCTTTCCATCTCCTCTTTCCTCCCCTTTTTCTTTCCTCTATTTTTATTGCTTTCTTTCGTCTTTTTTCTTTCCATCCCTTTCTAACCTCCTTCTGTCTTCCTTTTACTCTCTCCCCTCTGCCTCTTTCTTATTTCTTTTTCTTTTTTCTTTTCTTTCTTTCCCTCTCTTTCTTCTTTCCTCTTTCACTCTCTTTCCACTCCTTTCATTCTTTCTCCTCTCTCTCTACCCCTTTCTAATCTCTTTCTCACTTTCTTTTCTCTCTAAATTTATTATTTCATTCTTTATTTCTTTTATATTCCTTTTTTCTCTTTTGCCCATTCTCCTTTCTCTCCCTCTTTTTCTTTCCTCTCTTTTCACTCTCGTTTCACTCCTTTCTTTCGTTCTTCTCTCTCTCTCTCTCTCTCTCTATCCCATTCTAATCTCTTTCTCATTTTCTTTTCTCTCTCTATTTCTTATTTCATTCTTTATTTCTTTTTTATTAATTTTTTCTCTCTTGACCTCTCTCCTTGCTCTCCCTCTTTCTTCTTTCCTCTCTTTTTACTTCTTTCTCTCTCTCTCTCTCCCTCTTATTTCTTTATTTCCTTTTTTATCTCTCTTGCCCCCTCTCACTTCTCTTCCTCTCTTTCTTCTTTCCTCTTTTCACTGCTTTATCTCTCTCTCTCTCTCTCTCTCTCTCTCAGAGAAAGGAGTAAAACAGGGAGGCTGCCAGGTTATTACTGTACATCAGGCTGGATATTTTCCTCTCTCGGCCGTGTTCTGGACAGGTCAGGCATTAGTCCGGGGGAAAGGCTAACACAGAGACATTTCCTGCGTTCGCTGGCGAGCTGTCTGACGCCGCCGAGCTCTGGGCCTGCTTCTCGGCCGCCTGACGCAATCGCGGGTCCTTTTGCATCAGCTGCAGACGTCCGTGTTTGCGGTTTGTGTGTGTAAATCCATGGAGGACCAATTAGCTGCTCTTTTTTGTCTTTGTTAACAGCCGACTGGAAGTTTCTAACAGGGACGCGGCCGGTCACGGCGAACCCAGAGCCGCTTTTTTAGAGCGGTACCTCTTTGAGTTCGCGTGTCACTAATTGGAGAACGAAGAGACGGCACTTGAATTCAATTGGATTCAAATGTTAGCGCGGAGCTGGACCGGAATAATGATCCGGAGCTGGACTGGAATAATGATGCGGCGCTGGATATTTGTACTCATTCCCGAAGCTGTGTTAGTAATATAATAAAGAACATTACTGTGACATACATGATGCTGGAGCATGTTTCCTACCACCTAACACAGCTACCATTAAAGCCAAACAAGCAGCCGCTCTGGTGTAATTACCCATCTCTTATATCATCCTCTGAACGGACCTGCTTAAGCCCCCACACTGCTTCACACTCATGCCTTTAAATAAGTGATATTCTTCATTTTCCTGGTTTCTTATTAGCCCAACTTGTGAGTTTTGGCTGTTTTTTCTGCATAAATACATTTTTATGTGATCTTCCTTTATATTCCTTAGTTAAACAGGCTACTGTCCCTTTAAGAGACATAGGCAATTCAGTTCTGTTCTTATTGGCTGCTAGATCCAAGTCCAAGTCAAGAACAAGACTGGGACACATCGAGTCTGAGATGAAGACAAGTCCAAGTCCAGGTTATACTGTCAGTATGGTGGTGTAGTGGTTAGTACGGTGGTGTAGTGGTCAGTACGGTGGTGTAGTGGTTAGTATGGTGGTGTAGTGGTTAGTACGGTGGTGTAGTGGTCAGTATGGTGGTGTAGTGGTTAGTATGGTGGTGTAGTGGTTAGTATGGTGGTGTAGTGGTCAGTACGGTGGTGTAGTGGTCTGTACGGTGGTGTAGTGGTCTGTACGGTGGTGTAGTGGTCTGTACGGTGGTGTAGTGGTTAGTATGGTGGTGTAGTGGTTAGTATGGTGGTGTAGTGGTCAGCACTGTCTCCTCACAGTAAGATGATCTGGGTTGGATTCCCGCTCCGGGTGGTTCTGTGTGGAGTGTGTATGTTCTCTCTGTGTTTGAGTGGGTTCCTCCAGGTACTCTGGTTTCCTCCTACAGTCCAAACACATGCATGTTAGGATCCTCACTCTAAACTGAGCGTAGGTGTGAGTGTGTGCTGGCCGTGTGATGGACTGGTGATTGGCTCCACGCACCCCCCTCGTGGGATAAACTGGAAGATGATGGATGGTTCTTCATGGCCTGCATAGACTCAGCTAGTCTCAACAACAGTTCCCTCGAAACCAAGTCTGGACTGAGACTAGTTTCTGATCTCAAGTACTACTACGCTTTCCATGTTCGTCTTGATGCTGCACTTGTGTTTCCAAACGAAATGTCTTCTATCATTAATAAATGTATGATAACCTGATCTAGGGTCAGGCTGTAACAAATAAGACTGGGCTCTCTCCAGACCTACTGCCAGACCACACACCGGACACTGTTTTCTAAAGAAGCGAACTGACCTTTATTTGTGGACTGCTGAAGGGAAAATGTATCTTCAGGGATGAGCAAACTCCATAGTAACCAACAGAATGAAAATAACTTTCAGCTCAACCTAAAGAAACAAAAATATGAAAAGCTATCTCAAAGTTCTCCAGAGCTTTCACAGAAGTGTGTTGAGGAGTGCTGGACTGGTGTACCTCCAGGTGTACCTCCAGGTGACAGAGGGAAGAGAACCCTGAACGCCTCTGTAGATGATAGCTTGATGTCTTTTTATGCTTAAAGGCGCCCCCAAGTGGCCAACCACATACATACATACAATGCAGACACTGAGGGTGCTACATTAAAGCTACATTACAATCAGCAAAGCATATGGGCCACATCCTTGCTTTAGTGTTGGCCCAGTTCTGGCTGGGTCCTTGGCCCAAAACTGGCCCATATACCCATAAAAGCTGAGGATCTAATGGGTGTGGCCCTCATGCTGCCCGGAAGTCAACCAACAGTCATGGAATCAAAGCCAGAATAGACCCAACACCTCCTAATACTGCTCCATAGAACTACAGCAGGAGTGATACCAACCTGGAGCACTGTTGCAACAAATAGTGAGAATAAGGAGTGGATGATGTAAAATGATGAACAGCATGGCTAGAATTGAGGCAGCTTACTTCATCTGGTGCCCACACATAGCAAGCTACGTAACTGCTCAATACGGGTGCTGTGGTCACCCCGACAACGCAATCACATTATGGAATTCACAGTATTTTACATCTCCTTCTTTTCTACCAAAGACATACAACCTTTAACTAACTGCAATACAAACTTAATACAAGCTTACTCTTCCTGAGGTAATGACTGTCCTCCTGTCTGTTGAACGCTGTTGGAGGACTGACCATCAGGACCTCCTCCCCACCATCACTAGCCAGCTCTCCTGTTCATCTGTGTCTACTGCTACACCCTCAGTTACATCACTGTACACCATCCAGATGCGCCACCATTGGGATAGGATGGGACTGTTTCAGCTCACGCCCACTTTACATAAAGACTCAGTCAGAGACCGCCTCAGTCAGAGACCGCCTCAGTCAGAGACCGCCTCTACCTGTGCAGCTTCTAAAGCTTTGCTATCCAGATTTCAAACAGAGACTCTTTTCTTTGGTGTTTAGTTTATTAAACTGTAAATACTGTTTGATCAGAGGAGGACGGGTCTCCACGTGTGAGTCTGGTTCCTCCCAAGGTTCCTTCCTCCAGTCTGAGGGAGGTGTTCTTGCCACTGTTGCCTCTGGCTTGTTCACTGGGGGATATATGTTGTAACTGTGTTTTCAAAACTTCTATAAAGCTGCTTTGAGACAACATCGTTATAAAAAGCGCTACACAAATAAACTTGACGTGAATGAACAGCATATGTGCCACAAGCCTGGAATATATCTGTGTTTCTAACAGCTTCAAGCTTTAACAACACGTAGAAGAAGAGGTTGCAAGTACTTTAGTTCCTCAAGGTGTCTTTACCACACCTGTTCCTGACTATACCCGTGTTCCTAAGTTCACAAACATCATAAATTCAGTCTGGACACAGCTCTTCCCCCTGCCTGGTGATGTACTGACCATTTAGTTGAGCTTGATTGGCGCTCTGTGTATTGACAGCCACCTGAGATTCTCAAGTGATGAATCTGAAGGTTCAGTCCTCACATATCAAGTGACGTGAACTGATTGCAGTTGCTGCGCTGGCACTGAAGTGCTGACTATTGCTGTAGAACTTCTTCCCACTACCTTTCCACAACATAGCAAAGTGTGGCAGAACTATGACCCCTGGGGACCTAGATGTGGGGCCTCATCTCCAGGTGTCAGGGCATCTCAAATACCATCACAGAATTTCTGGGTATGCCAGCTCTTATCTAGCAAACGTTCAATTTGAGGGGATCGCCAGCTGCTGGCGGGAGACTTCTGTAGGCAGTTTGTTGTGAGGCCATTAGCAGTTGAGGTGGGGAAAGACCTGCAGGTGAAGGGGACTAGTCAAGCAGTGCAAGATACCTGTGTGGTGCTTTGTTCCACAGCTTCCTGGCTGTTCTGCTTCACTGTTTGAATGTGGCATGTGTAGTGAGGATGTTTTGTGCAGGATTCCATGGCAGCCAGGGGAAGCAGCTACAGGAGCAGGTGAGATGGTTGATGTTGGGGTAGCCGCTGTTGTTAGCCACGGAGCCTCGAGAACCCCAGGCGTGGTTCTCCCGTCTGAGCAGTGGTAGCTCCCTGAGTGCTGGAGAGAAAACCAGGAGCTAGGCCCTGTCTGAACAGTTCTAACAAACAGAGGTTAGTCCTTGCGTCATTTCGAAGCTCACCAGGAGAGGATCCCTGAGGGGGTTTACACCACTCCCTCCATTCCCGGGGGAGCATAAGAACACTAGAACGTTATTTTCAAGAGTCACTTGAGGGCCGGCGGGAGCCGGGAAGAACACAATGTCCGGTGGCCACATCAACCTCACAGCGTGGAGACCAGTAGGGTAGAGACGCCAGAGGGGAAGGCTCAGACGACAGAAGGTGAGTGCTCATGCAGGTCTGTGAGTCCGTAGGCCTGAAGGGCTCCAGGGAGTATGACCACGGAACAGGTAAGCTGCTGTAACAAACAATGCCAGTGCCTGGCTGGGTTATATGGGGTTGTGCTAACAAGCTACTGCTGTTAGCGGTGATGACTGTCAGGTGTGTGTAATGAATAAGTAAGTGTGTGTGTGTCCAGAGCTACGTAGTACTCCGGAGACTGCGACCTCTGCAGGCGCTGGGAGGAAGTGCTTACAGCTTTGACTCTGCTTGTGTTGTATGTGTTTGTTCCAGCTTGGACAGCTTTTCCATTTGATCTCCTGAAGTCCCTCTAGGTTGTGTGGCTTTCTGAGATTTGTGTTTGCAAGTCTTCTGTTGATTTAGATTTGCTTTTGCGACGTTTCAAACTTCTGCTGTTCCTCTACCAGCACCAGGTCTTTCCAGTCACCGGCAAAAATAGTGTCTATCAACACATCATCTGGTTCAGCTTATCTACAGCCCATGAGCAAGAGTTGCAAGTCTTTCACAAAGTGTTGCTTTCTGTATTTGAATTAAAGCCTGGCTACTCTTGCCACATGGTCCCATTCAAGTGTTATATGTAATGATAGCACTAGTGGGATTTGAACCTAGGACTCTTAGGTACTAATCCAGACTCCTATCAGGTGAGCTACCAGTGGTAGTTTAATTAGGACCCAAGTGCTTAGCAGTCAAGATGTGGAACAGAGGAGTTAACAAACTAAAAAAAGGTAGTGTTTAAATATACAGAAGGAATAGTGTGATGGGGTTGAAATGAGGACGTAACCTGCCTCAACTGAAGCGAGGCTCAAACCGTGGTCACCAAGACTAAAGCTGGGAACACTACCACTGCACCACCAGAGCCTGCTGGTGACCTGAGAACAGGCAGGGTTACAGCAAATGCAGTGGGAAATGAATTGTGGTGGGAAAACAAAAGGATTACCCAAATCCACCTGTTTTGGGGAAGTTTGGGCAAAGGATGCCAGAAGAGAGTCTACCTCCTTAAACTCTGGTCTACTGAGACAATAGTTCCTAAAACAAACAAGAAAAAACAAAGAAGGCAACAGATGAGTTGGGAGCCATTGCCCCCAGGAACTCTTTTAAGAAATAGCAAGTGATGATGGCATATCTCTCACGTCCACTGAGACAAAACAACCAGCAACTCTGACTGCTTTCCCGAGGGTATATATAGCTAGCTCACCAGGTGCTAGGAGTTAGGGCTGATTGCCAGCCACCTGTTGCCCCTGGTGGCTGAAGCTGATCTGGCACCTAGATCAATCCTAGATCAAATTTATATATATCTGCCTTGTTTGCCAATCCATGTTCTTTGCTTAGCTGTTAGTTCAGACGGGGGACCATCAAAAGGAGTTTTGAGACTCTTGAGACCTGCTTATAAAAACTGAAAGTAAAAATAAATAGGAGTGTATCATAATAGCGTTAATTAAAACCTGTGATAGAAAATGTTACAGTGATGCTGGTGAATAGTGAGGAGAGAGAGCTGAACCTGTGGCTGTTTATTAGGAGGACTAATGCGTTTGTGGCTAAAGCATTTGGGAAACTGAAACTGTGAAACTGAGTGGCGAGCATTTAATTACCAGCATGGGGCGCTCTTACAATATTCAATATTCAGACCTTCCAGAAGGCAGAAAGAAAATTCCTTTTTTTATTCCCAACTTTTATAGTTTCAAATCAACAAAAGGCCCAAAGCAACACCATCTCTAACACTATCTTTGGCAAGTATCACGGCTTTCTTCTCTCTTTCTGTAGCAGCTGACTCTCTCAGTTCTTGTTTGGTGGATTTCTGTTGGTGCTCCAGGGCCATAAGAAACCATCAGCTTGTGCTTCTGTGTTTAGGATCATTATCCTCTTTTCATCTTCAGCTGTTTTACAGACGGTGTGATGTTCACTTCCAGAATTGACTGGTATTTAATTGAATCAATTCTTTTCTCTACCAGCGAGATGTTCTTGGTGGCACTGGCTGCAGCACCTGTGATTAACAGATGGAGTTTTTTTATTATTATTTGTCTTATTATTTTGCCAAAAGGTTGCATTTGTAACTTCATCGGGCCGCAAGACTTGTTCATAAAATGCAGCAGGCTTGTGCACATTGGTGTATGAACCGGGGGGGATGGGGGTAGATGTGTCCCACCCAATAACAGAAACAGTTAGATTTGCCCCACCCAAAAATGAAGCTGGAGTGTGGGTAGCTCGCACCAGCTTTAAACTCGAGGTCAGTGATAAGAGCAGTGAATAACAACGATGACCATTTATACAGTAATAAAACAGCTTTAGTATAATGTGTTGTTATGGTAACAGACTAGTAGGGTTTGGGTTAGCTAACAATTATATTAAGTTTAGTCAGAAAGCTCTCTGAAACGTAAAGTTACATTACTCTCTGACCACGCCTCAAACTGCAGACTGCTACTACACTACATACAAAAAAAATAAAATATAATAAATAAAATAAATAAATTAATGAATAAATAAAAGGACTCCATCGTTAGAAGTGCTTTCAGTAGTGCAGTATGTAAAGGTGCTGTTTGGGACACTATAATATAATATATGTTTTTTAGTTATATGTGTATATAATCCAGATATTGCATGTATAATTTAAAAATATTCTGACAACAGTACCATGAAATGTGGAGTATCTAGTTTAGTTTAGTTTGTAAAGTGATCTTTAATTAGATTTATCTAATCAATATTTAGGGGATAGGGTGGGCTTTGATTCATATTAGCAAATGTGTCCCCTCCAATGTCAACCCACTCCTACGCCCTTGCTTGTGCAGATGTTCCTTTGCAAACCTATGCCCCTGAATTTCATGGTGAAGATGCAGAAAAGGTAATGATTCTCTTCCATGAAGTTCATATTTGTGCAGGTGTCCATTAAATCAGTCTGCTGAACCTTCCTGAAGGTCCTTCACAGTGAAATAGGGGTTCTGATTCACCTTTCTAGTGATCCTACCAGCAGGTCTTCCAGACCTCAACTTGACCTCCAGAGTTCCTCTTCCCTATTACATCAGAAACTGAGAAACCAGCTACCTGAATATGCTCTATGATCTTCTCATAGCTTCTCCTGCTCTGTGGGCATCAGTTACGGTAATGGTCAGAGTGCTGAGGAGCTGCTTAGAGGAGCCCACAGCTGCTGATTGGAGGATTGAGAAGTCCGAGTGTTTATAAAACTCTGAAATTTGCATCACCCGGTCTTTAATAACGATGGCTGTGTATGATACGGGCCCTTTAAACGCCAGGCACTACTCCCCCTATCTCTCTCGCAGGGAAAATCATGCCATGTTTGGCTCTCTGACTAACAAGCAGTGGCGGTCCGGGAGAGGCACTGAGGGGTTTAGTGAGCGTACAGGAACATATGGCCCACGGTGTTGCATTGTGGGTTGTGTTTCTCCGCCAGTGTCGGCCCCATAAGCAGCTTTGGCCATCGCTGCTTCCCTCCAGTGCATGACTCGCTCCTGCTGAGGTACTTAGATACCATCAGTGCATCTGTTGTTGGGACGAAGCCAAGTCGGGCACATCACACATACATGTTTGTTTTTGTATCTTATATGAGATGTACCGTATCATCACTGTCGTATAGGAATCTTGTGTCTTTGTGTTTGTAATAATTTAAAACATCCTCTAAAGGAAAGAGATGGTCGGGACACAGAGTTTCCCGAGGACACGTACGCCAGTCAGATTGAACGACTGAGGTTTAAGTTGGTGCACAAACTTTTGATGTTCCATTCATTCCTATAAGCTTATAGGGTCAGCGACACCATAGCAACCTAGCAAACGAACTAGGAACCACTTGGAATTCCATAGCAACCTCCTAACACCCATTTGGGATACCATCTCATCTGCCTAGCAACATTGAGCTGCGTTATCACTAGTGAATATAATGCATTATATATAAATATACTATAGTATATATATAGTATAGATTTATAGTGTATGAAGCGCATTAGCACATGTATACTATATAGAATGCGTTTATAGTATATATAACCCATTCATAGTGTATATAGCATATTTACAGTCTATATATCACATTTACAGTGTATAGAATGCATTTATAGTATATATAACCCATTCATAGTGTATATAGCATATGTACAGTGTATATATCGCATTTACAGTGTATAGAATGCATTTATGGTATATATAACCCATTCATAGTGTATATAGCATATGTACAGTGTATACATCGCATTTACAGTGTAAAGAATGCATTTATAGTATATATAACCCATTCATAGTGTATATAGCATATGTACAGTGTATACATCGCATTTACAGTGTAAAGAATGCATTTATAGTATATATAACCCATTCATAGTGTATATAGCATATGTACAGTGTATACATCGCATTTACAGTGTAAAGAATGCATTTATAGTATATATAACCCATTCATAGTGTATATAGCATATGTACAGTGTATACATCGCATTTACAGTGTATAGAATGCATTTATAGTATATATGACCCATTTATAGAGGATCCAGCTCATTCATAGTGTATATAACACATTATAGCATGTACAGTATATGTAACACATGTGTAGTGTATATAACACATGTCGAATGTATATAGGGGTGATTCTTCAATTAGGGGAACTTTTACATCCCTAGGTTATACATTTGTTTTAAAATGAATACAAAACAACCATTACACACCAAAATAATTATGATTTTCATTTTTTATAATGATTTAAACATCAATATTTTGCTACTTTGGCCTCGTCCCCAAATTTTAAATTGAAAAATCCCCAAATTTTAAATTGAAAAATTTTATAAATTTTTCAATTTATGAAAAAGATCACAATATGAGTTTCATAAAAACTTAAAAAGAAATTAAATGTACTGTTTACTTTCATATTTATACCTATGCATATTTTTTGAGCAATATATTATCATCCCCAACATTATCGTCATTACTGCAACAGGGAACTTCTGCAGGGAACTATTTAAAGGTAGCACTTGTTCATGTTGTAACCATGGAAACAAAGACTCACAAGGGAGCACATGTCGGCCATGAGTGAGGCGTGACATGTTAATGTGTGTAAATGGGAGTAACTGAATGGTGTATTGCTCCTGATCATTACCGTTTACATCAGTACAGCAATACCTTACAATTAAACATTACATTTACACATTATTTATTTATTTATTTACAACAAAACATTACATTTACACATTATTTATTTAATTATTTATTTACAACTAAACATTACATTTACACATTATTTATTTATTTACAACTAAACATTACATTTACACATTATTTATTTATTTATTTACAACTAAACATTACATTTACACATTATTTATTTATTTCCAACTTAACATTACATTTACACATTATTTATTTATTTACAACTAAACATAACATTTACACATTATTTATTTTTTTACAACTAAACATTACATTTACAAATTATTTATTTATTTACAACTTAAGATTACATTTACACGTTAATTATTTATTTATTTATAACTAAACATTGAATTTACACATTATTTATTTATTTACAACTAAACATTACATTTACACATTATTTATTTATTTATTTATTTATTTATAACTAAACATTAAATTTACACATTGTTTATTTATTTACAACTAAACATTACATTAACACATTATTTATTTATTTATTTATAACTAAACATTACATTTACACATTATTTATTTACAACTTAACATTACATTTACACATTATTTATTAATTTATTTATAACTAAACATTACATTTACACATTATTTATTTACAACTAAATATTACATTTACACATTATTTATTTATAACTAAACATTACATTTACACATCATTTTTTATTTATAACTAAACATTACATTTACACATTATTTATTTATTTACAATTAAACATTACATTTACACATTACTTATTTATTTACAATTAAACATTACATATTAATTTATTTACACCTAAACATTTCATTTACACATTATTTATTTATTTATAACTAAACATTACATATTTATTTATTTATAACTAAACATTTCATTTACACATTATTTATTTATTTATAACTAAACATTACATATTTATTTATTTATAACTAAACATTACATTTACACATTATGTATTTATTTGCAACTAAACATTACATATTTATTTATTTATAACTAAACATTACATTTACACATTATTTATTTATTTGCAACTAAACATTACATATTTATTTATTTATAACTAAACATTACATTTACACATTATTTATTTATTCATGTGGATTTAAAATGCATCTCGTACTAGCTGTTAACTAGCTTTAGCAAATCCATGGCCTAGCTATTTTTTTTTAAGTGAAAATTGTCATTCATGCAACTCATCATTACCAACACACGACCTGTTGAGATGATAATGACATTTGTTGATGGTAATGACAGGTTTTCAATTTCACCATCAGTATGTTTTAAATTTTTTAGAAATGAAAAATAATTAAGTCTAACAGTGTGATTTGATGATGAAATTCTAGTGAAATGTATTACTTTATAAAACTAAACATTGCAAAAGTTAAGATGGCAAAAGAGCCCGCAATTGAAGAATCACCCATAGAGCATTAGTGCAGGTATAATATTTATAATGCATTAATAGTGTCTATGGCACGTTCATTATGTTTACAGTGCATTTGTAATACAGTTAGTATATTTATAGTGTATTTAACACATTTATAGCATATATGGTGTATTTCTATTGTGTATAGCACATTTATAATGATAAATTTATAAACATTTGTATAATGCATATAATGCAGTTTAAATGTCTATAGAGCATGTATAGTGTAAATAGCATATTAACACATTTATAATGCATATAATGCATTTGTAGTGTATATAGTATATTAACAGTGTATATAGCACATTATAATATATAAAGCACATTATTATCATGTGTATATAGTTCATTAGTGCATTTATGATATATATATATATATAACGCTCAAAAGTTTAGGATCACTTTAGAATTTAGAATTCATGCCATTTTCATGCAATTCACACACAATATTGTCCATTTCACAATTAATGTAAGTGTATCAGATGATTTTTAAAAAATAAAAATGTTTGTATTAAAGTCTATTTTTGTATAGAGGCTTATTTTACATATAGTCCTATTATCAGTAATTCTCAGTCCTCTGTCTAAATCTCCTGGTACGACCACCAATCCAAGTTAAGGATGTTTTTGGACTAATTGGTTGTTAGGACACTCTTGCTCAATTGTGATGCACAGCTGAAAAACATTCTACTAATAAGTGAGTATAAAAGGGAACAACATTCTAGGTTAGTTTAGTATCTGAAGATCAGCAGTTGATGGCTTGCTGACCGACTCACAATGACCAGAAAGAAACAACTTTCTTTAGAGACCCGTCAGTCCATTGTTGTGTTAAGGAAGAAGATACTCCATTAAAACAAGAACATTTCACTGTGATCCCAAACTTTTGAGCAGTAGTTCTTATTTATAATGGATGAACTGCAATAATAGTATATATAGTACATTTATAATGTATGTAGTGCATTAGCACATTCATAACCAACTTTTAACCAATAATAACTGATGACTGTTAGATAACAGTGAATGTAACATCTGACAATCAGATGAAATGACAGGGAGAAACATGAACGTCAGTGATCTTCTGCTAGAAGCTCACAGTGATGCTCTGTTAGTCAGAATTTAATGTGTCCTTATTAAAGATGGCCTGAATCCTGTGCACCTCCCACAGCTCTGCAAACCGGCAGGGGAGAAGACCGACACACACTGTGAGTCATAAGGTTGTACCACATTGTGTCAACATTTCATGATGAATGAATCAACAGATATGGTCCAAAATGACTTGGGAAAGCCATCTGGTTCCATTGACTTCTATTATTATTCTATTACAAGTTAGAGGAACCTTAATAGCTCGAATTAGAGCTCCTGCTTTCCCCGTTTGGACTTTGTTAATGTTTGTAAACAGTCCAATCATTGTCTGCTTTGTTGTATTTACACTTATTTGCCATAATTAAAGCAAATAAGCAATGTACTTACAATAATGCTTGAACTAAAACTCATTAAGTACGTATAGTTTAATGCCTTTCCTGGTCTACTGTTTGTTCTGTCACAACTGTTTATTGTGTAACATAAACAAAAACAAGAGAAAACAAACAAATCATTTATGCGCAGCCCATTATTTATTCCTCTTCCTCAGGCTAACTGATGCATAAGATTAAGACGCATATTTAATTGCTATTTGAAACTTGGCTGTAATTGAGAAATAACGGCGGAAGCACTAAAACAGTGCTTTATTTGCTTTGACTGATGGAAGGCATTTAGAGGGACACTCAACAGGACATTAACGTCCAGCCGAAGCTGTAATAAATACATGTTCTGTTTGTCACACCACAGAAATATGTATTATTAACGACCCAGCCGAAACTGAATGATTAAAAAATTGCCATGTATGTAAAACTATGCTTCATTGCGATATAAGAATGAGCCGTGCTCTCTGCTCTGAAATGCTGAGGGCATCTTCACTGAAGGCGATGAAACCAAACCAAATTACAGGAACAGTGCCGTAATATCACTACTACCAGGAAAATGGATGCTGGCGGATGCTTTACTGGACTCATACAGAGCCACTCATGTGGTCTACGAGTCGGGTAAGCTTGGGCACCAGAGAGCTGTAACAGGAGCCGGGCGACTCGCGGTGTAGAGTGTAGCCGCTGGGTACTGACCCAGTTGATGCTAATGTGATCTAGTGTTTATAGGGTTATAGTATTGGGGGGAGGAGTTTATGACCAACACAAAAAGATTCCTAAAACAAAAGGATGAAAAAGAGCTCAACAGTCTAACTTGTACAACATGCTTAGAACAAATCTCCAAATTTCCTTTACGCAAACTGGACCAACCAGACAACCAACCTGGTAACCCTGATACTTTCAGCGTTCCATACGTCCAGTGCAAAAAGCAGCTGAGTTACAGCTTTGTCCTCCCTTTGTCCTGATGTTTCAACTTTAGCTGCATGCCATCTGCATGAAACTTGAGTTGTATACTGTAAAGCATCCTGTAACTCACTTACAACTGCATGGTTGGTATAGTGTAGTGTTACAGTGGTGTAGTTGGTATAGTGTAGTGGAATAGTTGGTGTAGTGTAGTAGCATAGTTGGTATAGAGTAGTGGTATAGTAGTGTAGTAGGCATAGTGTAGTGGTATAATTGGTATACTGTAGTGGTGTGGTTGGTGTAGTGTATTGGTACAATGTAGTGGTATAGGTGGTATAGTGTGTGCAGTGGTACAGTTGGTATTGCATAGTTGGTATAATGTAGTGGTATAGTTGGTATATTGCAGTGGTATATTTGGTATATTGTAGTGGTATGATTGGTATAGTATAGTGGTATATTTGGTATAGTGTAGTGGTATGATTGGTATAGTATAGTGGTATAGCTGGTATAGTGTAGTGGTATAGTCGGTATATTGTAGTGGTATGATTGGTATAGTGTAGTGGTATATTTGGTATATTGTAGTGGTATGATTGGTATAGTATAGTGGTATAGCTGGTATAGTGTAGTGGTATAGTTGGTATATTGTAGTGGTATGATTGGTATAGTGTAGTGGTATATTTGGTATATTGTAGTGGTATGATTGGTATAGTGTAGTGGTATATTTGGTATAGTGTAGTGGTATGATTGGTATAGTGTAGTGGTATAGCTGGTATAGTGTAGTGGTATAGTTGGTATATTGTAGTGGTATGATTGGTATAGTGTAGTGGTATATTTGGTATAGTATAACTGTAACACTACCTTCACCTACCTGTGTACAGGTAAACTGTAACACTATCTTTACCTACCTGTGTACAGGTAAACTGTAACACTACCTTCACCCACCTGTGTACAGGTAAACTGTAACACTATCTTTACCTACCTGTGTACAGGTAAACTGTAACACTACCTTCACCTACCTGTGTACAGGTAAACTGTAACACTACCATCACCTACCTCTGTACAGGTAAACTGTAAAACTACCTTCACCTACCTGTGTACAGGTAAACTGTAACACTACCTTCACCTACCTGTGTACAGGTAAACTGTAACACTACCTTCACCTACCTGTGTACAGGTAAACTGTAACACTACCTTCACCTACCTGTGTACAGGTAAACTGTAACACTATCTTCACCTACCTGTGTACAGGTAAACTGTAACACTACCATCACCTAC
This sequence comes from Megaleporinus macrocephalus, assembly GCA_021613375.1. Taxonomy (NCBI): domain Eukaryota; kingdom Metazoa; phylum Chordata; class Actinopteri; order Characiformes; family Anostomidae; genus Megaleporinus; species Megaleporinus macrocephalus. The sequence goes on along the minus strand of CM038728.1, from coordinate 33,024,231 downwards.
CTGTGTACAGGTAAACTGTAACATAACCTTCACCTACCTGTGTACAAGTAAACTGTAACACTACCTTCACCTACCTGTGTACAGGTAAACTGAAGCACTACATTCACCTACCTGTTTATAAGTAAACTGTAACACTACCTTTACCTACCTGTATACAGGTAAACTGTAACACTACCTTCACCTACCTGTGTACAGAGAAATTGTCACATTACCTTCACCTACCTGTGTACAGGTAAACTGTAACACTACCTTTACCTACCTGTGTACAGGTAAACTGTAACACTACCTTCACCTACCTGTGTACAGGTAAACTGTAACACTACCTTCACCTACCTGTGTACAGGTAAACTGTAACACTACCTTCACCTACCTGTGTACAGGTAAACTGTAACACTACCTTCACCTACCTGTGTACAGGTAAACTGTAACACTACCTTCACCTACCTGTGTACAGGTAAACTATAACACTACCTTCACCTACCTGTGTACAGGTAAACTGTAACGTAACCTTCACCTACCTGTGTACATTTAAACTGTAACACTACCTTCACCTACCTGTGTACAGGTAAACTGTAACACTACCTTCACCTACCTGTGTACAGGTAAACTGTAACATAACCTTCACCTACCTGTGTACAGATAAACTGTAACACTACCTTCACCTACCTGTGTACAGGTAAACTGTAACATAACCTTCACCTACCTGTGTACAGGTAAACTGTAACACTACCTTCACCTACCTGTGTACAGGTAAACTGTAACACTACCTTCACCTACCTGTGTACAGGTAAACTATAACACTACCTTCACCTACCTGTGTACAGGTAAACTGTAACGTAACCTTCACCTACCTGTGTACATTTAAACTGTAACACTACCTTCACCTACCTGTGTACAGGTAAACTGTAACACTACCTTCACCTACCTGTGTACAGGTAAACTGTAACATAACCTTCACCTACCTGTGTACAGATAAACTGTAACACTACCTTCACCTACCTGTGTACAGGTAAACTATAACATAACCTTCACCTACCTGTGTACAGGTAAACTATAACACTACCTTCACCTACCTGTGTACAGGTAAACTGTAACACTACCTTCACCTACCTGTGTACAGGTAAACTATAACACTACCTTCACCTACCTGTGTACAGGTAAACTGTAACGTAACCTTCACCTACCTGTGTACATTTAAACTGTAACACTACCTTCACCTACCTGTGTACAGGTAAACTGTAACACTACCTTCACCTACCTGTGTACAGGTAAACTGTAACACTACCTTCACCTACCTGTGTACAGGTAAACTATAACACTACCTTCACCTACCTGTGTACAGGTAAACTGTAACGTAACCTTCACCTACCTGTGTACATTTAAACTGTAACACTACCTTCACCTACCTGTGTACAGGTAAACTGTAACACTACCTTCACCTACCTGTGTACAGGTAAACTGTAACGTAACCTTCACCTACCTGTGTACAGGTAAACTGTAACACTACCTTCACCTACCTGTGTACAGGTAAACTGTGTGTCTGATGAATGCTGTAAATGTAGAGTAGGTGTCAGCAGTGAGTGTAGAGCGTCTCTGGGGGTCTGTGGGTGGATCGTCTGAGGGATCTCTGAAGGGTGGAGTGTATTTGTTTCGTTGTTGTTTTTAAATAATAACAGTCGTTCTCCAGACTCATGAGCTGGGTCTTTAAAAACAGCTCGGTTACAGACGTGTGCGGTCATTAGACCTGAGGGGTCCCGGCTGAGCACGAGGGCTCATGATGGAGTCGTTGTCTCTGAGGTGTATGTCTGAAATGTTCCGCACTAACTGTTCAAAACCACCGCCGAGCGCCGGTGCTGAGTTCTCACCGCTTAGAAAAACAGGCATATGATTCTATTTTCTCTGACAAAACCACAAAACCGTATGGATTTACAGCAACACAGACTGAAATCTTGTCTGGAGCTGTTTTATATTCAGGACGACGGCGAGGAACCTTCAGTGCCACTCATGTGTGACTTTGTGCTTTTATGTATTAATTTATTTATTTATTCCCCCCACAATAACGGGATGGAGGGAACCGAGCGAATCAGACTCTGATTGTGGGACCGTGCTGTCCCTCAAACATCAGCATTTCTGAAGGGACAGAAAAACCACACATGTATACGAAGCAGTAAATGATATATGACAGCAGACATCTCTTTCTGTAAATACTGTTTGACCAGAGGAGGATGGGTCTCCCCTTGTGAGTCTGGTTCCTCCCAAGGTTTCTTCCTCCAGTTGAGGGAGGTGTTCTTGCCACTGTTGCCTCTGGCTTGCTCACTGGGGGATATATGTTATAACTGTTTTCAAAACTCTGTAAAGCTGCTTTGAGACAACATCGTTGTAAAAAGCGCTATATAAATAAAATTGACTTGACTTGACTTGACTCTTTCTGACGAGATGTTTCTAACCCGCCGAGGCGGCTCAGGGAAGACGGCGGTTCCTGATCAAAGGCCACACGCTGAAATTTCACAGCATCTTCACCTGCACGGCTCGCACACTCACCCGCTGCTTCTCTCGCTCGGATGGAACACGCTCTCTTACAAGGGCGTAGATTTGGTTCCAGTATTGGGACACATCAGGGAAGACACAATTGGAATTATCCGCTCCAAATATAATGCAAATGAGCTCATTCAAATATTAATAGGGACAATTCTTTACACTTAAAATATTCATAGGGACAATTCTTTACACTTAAAATATTGGGAGGACAATTCCTTATACCTTAAATGTTGTTAGGGACAAGTCTTTATACTTAAAATATTTGTAGGGACAATTCTTTAAACCTGAAACATTGGGAGGGACAATTCTTTAAACCTTAAATGTTGGTAGGGACAATTCTTTATACTTAACATATTTAAAGGGACAGTTCTCTAAACCTGAAACATTGGGAGGGACAATTCTTTAAACCTTAAATGTTGGTAGGGACAATTCTTTATACTTAAAATATTTGATGGGACAAGTCTTTATCCTTAAAATATTCATAGGGACAATTCTTTAAACCTTAAATGTTGGGGCGGATAATTTTTTGTACCTGAAATATTGGGAGGGACAATTCTTTATACCTTAAATGTTGGTAGGGACAAGTTTTTATACTTAAAATATTTGTAGGGATAGCTCTTTAAACCTGACACATTGGGAGGGACAATTCTTTAAACGTGAAATATTGGGAAGGATAATTCTTTATACCTTAAATATTCGTAGGGACAATTCTTTAAACCTTAAATATTGAGACAGATAATTCTTTAAACCTAAAATATTGGGAGGGACAATTCTATATACTTAAATGTTGGTAGGGACAAGTCTTTATCCTTAAAATATTCATAGGGACAATTCTTTAAACCTTAAATGTTGGGACGGATAATTTTTTGTACCTTAAATTTTGGTAGGGACAAGTCTTTATACTTAAAAATGTTTATAGGGACAATTCTTTAAACCTGACATATTTGGAGGGACAATCCCTTGTACCTTAAATGTTGGTAGGGACACGTCTTTATACTTAAAATATTTGTAGGGACAACTCTTTAAACCTGACACATTGGGAGGGACAATTCTTTAAACCTTAAATATTGGGGCGGATAATTCTTTAAACCTTAAATGTTGGTAGGGACACGTCTTTATACTTAAAATATTTGTAGCGACATCTTTTTAAACCTGACACATTGGGAGGGACAATTCTTTAAACGTGAAATATTGGGACGGATAATTCTTTAAACCTTAAATGTTGGTAGGGACAATTCTTTAAACCTAAAATGTTGAGGGAGACAATTCTTTAAACCTAAAATGTTGAGGGAGACAATTCTTTAAACCTGAAATATTGGGAGGGACAATCCTTTATACCTTAAATGTTGGTAGGGACACGTCTTTATACTTAAAATATTTGTAGGGACAACTTTTTAAACCTGACACATTGGGAGGGACAATTCTTTAAACGTGAAATATTGGGACGGATAATTCTTTAAACCTTAAATGTTGGTAGGGACAATTCTTTAAACCTTAAATATTGAGACAGATAATTCTTTAAACCTAAAATATTGAGGGAGACAATTCTTTAAACCTGAAATATTGAGGGAGACAATTCTTTATACCTAAAATATTCGTAGGGACAATTCTTTGCACCTGAAATACTGGGATGGACAATTCTTTATACCTCAAATGTTGGTTGTCTTTATACTTAAAATATTTTTATTTTAAGACGAGCCACCCAAATGTAGACATGAGTCTCATTATAAGCTAACAAAACCACAACAATTTGTAATTACAGATAATTATACACTAATAAAAATATAGTTTTGTATATCATTTTACATTTCTGATAATAGACCCCAACTTAAATCTCAAACATTAAAAGGTCTGTCGTGGTTGAGGTATGCTAAGATGTGGTTAAATTCATGTTGTTGTTTGTTTTAATATGTAAACATCCTCTACAGAGAAGAGACTTCTGCACATTTTAATACACAAATATTGGTAATTTTCCAAATTTAAGTTAAATAAAACACGAGGCCTCTATAAAAGCTCTGGCACATGTTTCTATTGCGTTTCCAGTATATTAATATATGATGGGGGGAGTATTTGGATACGGGCATTTCAGACAAACATACAAGGTTACTGGGAAATAAAGGACACGGTAGGTGTTAATGAAGTTCATCTGATACACACTGAGCCCAAAATACCACCATTACATCATATACACTTACACCGTCACGCCTGTAACATAGCAGCCCACGAGGAGAGAACATATTTGATGGTAAACGTGCTGAAAGCCCCGCTCGGCTGAGTTATTCGAGTCTTCAGTCATTTTTAGAACACTGGGAGCAGGAGCGTAACCCAATCTCGCGGCTACTTCCTGTTCCTGCAGCTTCAGGAGATCATTTTTCCTCTCTCTCCGAGCGTCCGTCACCGCCGCCGCGCTGTTCTGATGTCGGAGATGGATTCCTTTTAGCCCAGTGTAATTTGATAGAACAGCCGGCGCTATGAACACCATCAGAACACCTTCCTAATTAATGCGACTCATGCTTGTTGGGTTCTAACTGAATAGAATGGAAATTTGAATGATATCATTTCAGTCCGCTTCTCTAATTAATGCTGTTTGATTAAGCCAGACAATTAATAACAGGACGGCTCGCGATGGGGAGAGTCTGCAATTAGCATTCAGGTCCTCGCTCTGCGCTTGACCTCTGCTATTTAGTTTGTGTTTGTAAACTCATGAATTAATAAGCGCTTCAGTTTTCTTTCACACGCTGCACAGACGAGCGCGACTGAAGTGATTGGAGAGCATCTGCTGAATTCTTAAGCGTACTGATAAGCACAGCTGCTGAAAACACAGCTCAATAGCAGATAGTAGGTGTTGTTGTAAAACGGTGGGAGGGGAGCTCCACCAAAAGGTTAAAAATTTAACCTGTATAACTCTTAAAGTAGATATTGTGATATATAAACTAAGTACAGTTTCTCATTAGGTTGAGTGTATAACTCTAAATGTAGGTATTGTATATAAACTGAGTACAGTTTCTCATTAGGTTGAATGTATAACTCTAAATGTAGGTATTGTGATATATAAACTAAGTACAGTTTTTCATTAGGTTGAATGTATAACTCTACATGTAGGTATTGTGATATATAAACTGAGTACAGTTTCTCATTAGGTTGAATGTATAACTCTAAATGTAGGTATTGTGATATATAAACTGAGTACAGTTTCTCATTAGGTTGAATGTATAACTCTAAATGTAGGTACTGTGATATATAAACTGAGTACAGTTTCTCATTAGGTTGAATGTATAACTCTTAATGTAGATATTGTGATATATAAACTAAGTACAGTTTCTCATTAGGTTGAATGTATAACTCTAAATGTAGGTATTGTATATAAACTGAGTACAGTTTCTCATTAGGTTGAATGTATAACTAAATGTAGGTATTGCGATATATAAACTGAGTACAGTTTCTCATTAGGTTGAATGTATAACTCTAAATGTAGGTACTGTGATATATAAACTGAGTACAGTTTCTCATTATGTTGAATGTATAACTCTAAATGTAGGTATTGTGATATATAAACTAAGTACAGTTTCTCATTATGTTGAATGTATAACTCTAAATGTAGGTATTGTGATATATAAACTAAGTACAGTTTCTCATTAGGTTGAATGTATAACTCTAAATGTAGGTATTGTATATAAACTGAGTACAGTTTCTCATTATGTTGAATGTATAACTCTAAATGTAGGTATTGTGATATATAAACTAAGTACAGTTTCTCATTAGGTTGAATGTATAACTCTAAATGTAGATATTGTGATATATAAACTAAGTACAGTTTCTCATTATGTTGAATGTATAACTCTAAATGTAGGTATTGTGATATATAAACTAAGTACAGTTTCTCATTAGGTTGAATGTATAACTCTAAATGTAGGTATTGTATATAAACTGAGTACATTTTCTCATTAGGTTGAATGTATAACTCTAAATGTAGGTATTGTGATATATAAACTGAGTACAGTTTCTCATTAGGTTGAATATATAACTCTAAATGTAGGTATTGTGATATATAAACTAAGTACAGTTTCTCATTATGTTGAATGTATAACTCTAAATGTAGGTATTGTGATATATAAACTAAGTACAGTTTCTCATTAGGTTGAATGTATAACTCTAAATGTAGGTATTGTATATAAACTGAGTACAGTTTCTCATTAGGGTTGAATGTATAACTCTAAATGTAGGTATTGTGATATAAACTGAGTACAGTTTCTCATTAGGTTGAATGTATAACTCTAAATGTAGGTATTGTGATATATAAACTGAGTACAGTTTCTCATTAGGTTGAATATATAACTCTAAATGTAGGTATTGTGATATATAAACTGAGTACAGTTTCTCATTAGGTTGAATATATAACTCTAAATGTAGGTATTGTGATATAAACGTAATGTACAGTGTCCTAATTAGGTTGAATGTTTAACTTTAATTGTAGATATTGTGCTATATACTTTTTTTGTTATGTTCATAGCAAATATGCTCCTTGTTATGTGTTTTCCTGTCTTAGTTTCTATGTGTAGTATATATATATATTTATATATACATGTCTGTGTGTGTGTGTTTGTGTGTGTGTGTGAGAGAGGATTTGGATTGTTTTTTCTATTCTAAGTCAGCATTATGTGAGTTTTGTGCTCAGAAATGGTGTTTTGTTGGCTCTGCATTCGAAATCGTGCTGATGATTAAATAGATAATAATAATAGAACGGCCGTATCTGTCCTCCACATCATGTCCCGAAACCCAGTTTCACTCGTTTGTCTTTTTCCTCCAGATTGGTGAGATAAGGCCTTTAGCTGAGCACATTATTCATTCAAAAACACTCGGCAGAGCACACGCTTTCTTCAAAACATCACTTTCAATGCTTCAGGTTCAGCTGTTACCCCGGCCGTTTCCCCTAACGCTGCATAAAAGCGCTGAATGCTGTTATTGTTGTGAGTTTCGTCTGTTTTGAGGAAGAAAAGTCACTCGTTTCATATTGTTGCCATATTTTCATCATTTCTGCAGATTCAAACTTCTCAATGTGAATATCAAAGTTTTAAATTCAATCATTTTTAGTCAAACAGTTAATCAAAATTTCACATTACTGACTATGTCTATATGTACCTATATATTCAACCTAATGAGAAACTACTTAGTTTATATCACAATACCTACATTTAGAGTTATACATTCAACCTAATGAGAAACTGTACTCAGTTTATATACAATACCTACATTTAGAGTAATACATTCAACCTAATGAGAAACTGTACTCAGATTATATACAATACCTACATTTAGAGTTATACATTCAACCTAATGAGAAACTGTACTCAGTTTATGTCACAATACCTACATTTAGAGTTATACATTCAACCTAATGAGAAACTGTACTTAGTTTATATATCACAATACCTACATTTAGAGTTATACATTCAACCTAATGAGAAACTCTACTCAGTTTATATTACAATACCTACATTTAGAGTTATGCATTCAACCTAATTAGATAAATGATGATTTGTTTTACAGACATAATACACATATCACTCTTCATTGGAGTAAAATCACTAATATTCAACAGTTGCTAGTCTGTGTGAATGTGAGCAGTAATGTTTATTTAAAACTACTTATCCTGCCCCTTATGAAGTATTCTGAGATTGTTGTAGCTTTTAAGAGTATATTATATTCATGTTATGTTATTGTTACATGCACAGCTCAGAATTCCTGCATCATTAAATAATTAGAAATTGTTTGAAATAAACCTATTGAGTCCGATTTGCTTACAGTGTTAGTGAATGGAACCAGACGCCCACCTCTAAAAGCTCCCTCAGAGAAAGTTCTTACAGTAGATGTTATAAATACACTGTCTGATTATGAGACACTGTTTATGATAGTTTAGAGAAGATTTCAGTCTTGAACTCCATTCATGGTGGAGGGATACATGCAGGATGCTATGTTATATAATAAGTAATATTCAAATATGTGCTTTATTAATTTCCTGAGTGCCTCATCTCGGCCGATACAGCTCTGCACAGTGTAGTGCTGCACATATAGTACATATGAATTGAATGATGAATCAACATGTATATAATGTATAAAACCACACTAGCCTGGCTGCGTGAAGGGGCTGTCCGACAGGCAGCTGAGGTAGTTGCTGGCTCACAGATCACGCAGCGTCTCCTGAGTCAGGCTGAAAGAGTAATTAATTTGTTTTTAAAGCTGTTTGTTAATCACCGGCCGCAGAGACAGGCTTTGTCACTGACATTAAAGTTGTAGTATTGAACAAGCTCACCTTACTCACTGCTAATTATCACCTCACACTGGAGACAAAGTAAAAGCAGCATTCTTTACCGGCTTTAAATTACAGCTCGTCTCCCTAAATACTATAATCTACACAGCCCTGATAGACGAGTTATTAGGCCATTAGTAACGATGTACATTACTCACAATGTAGCTGATGTTACTGTGGATTTGACTTGCAGTACTTATTATTATTATTATTATTATTATTATTATTATTATTATTATTATTATTATAAGTAGTAGTAGTATTTCCACTGGTAGTATTCGGTTTATGTACAATACATAAATTATTCCCTATACTTTCCATAACTGGCCACTATATTAGAAACACCCACCTTGTGCTTACACTAACTGGCCACTTTATTAGAAACACCTACCTTGTGCTTACACTAACTGGCCACTTTATTAGAAACACGCATCTTGAGATCCGACTAACTGGCCACTTTATTAGAAACACCTACCTTGTGCTTTCAATAAGTGTCCACTTTATTAGAAACATCTACCCTGTGCTTCCATTAACTGGCCACTTTATTAGAAACACATACATTGTAATTACACTAACTGGCCACTTTATTGAAAACACCTACCTTGTGCTTTCACTCACTGGCCACTTTATTAGAAACACCTACTTTGTGCTTACACTAACTGGCCACTTTATTAGAAACACCCACCTTATGCTTCCACTAGCTGGCCACTTTATTAGAAACACCTACCTTGTGCTTTCAATAAGTGTCCGCTTTATTAGAAACACATACATTGTAATTACACTAACTGGCCACTTTATTAGAAACACATACGTTGTAATTACACTAACTGGCCACTTTATTGAAAACACCTACCTTGTGCTTTTAATAAGTGTCCACTTTATTAGAAACATCTACCTTGTGCTTTCACTCACTGGCCACTTTATTAGAAACACCTACCTTGTGCTTACACTAATTGGCCACTTTATTAGAAACACCCACCTTATGCTTCCACTAGCTGGCCACTTTATTAGAAACACCTACCTTATGCTTTCAATAAGTGTCCATTTTATTAGAAACACCTACCCTGTGCTTCCATTAACTGGCCACTTTATTAGAAACTCCTACATTGTACTTACACGAACTGGCCACTTTATTAGAAACACCTACCTTGTGTTTCCACTAACTGGCCAGTGTTTGTGTGTAATGTAGAAATGAACTCTGTAAACAGCGAGCAGTAGAAGAAGCAGTGAAGAAGCTGAGCGTGTGAAGATCACATGTACGTCCCTTGTGGAAACATTGTTGGGCTGTTTTAGAGTTCTAGGCTGAACAGAACCACAAACACTCTGACAGTGTGATAGTTGCCTTTAGCAATCAGCATCAGCATCTATCATAACACAACTTCCTTCAACAGACAAACTCCAGAAAAGTTTTGTCAGCTCGAAGGCTAATTTGTTGTGGATTCAACTGAACTCTGCACAACAACACATTTCAGAGCAAAGCGCTTCTATACTTCTGTTCTCTGCAGCAGATCCCCTTCCACTTAGAAGAGTTTCCCAAAACAAGTCATACTTTCTAGTCCAGGTATCTGATTCTAATACTCAGTATAGCCCTCTGGAGTTATATACCCGCAAACTCTAGCACTTATAATACATACTGAATAATTCATAGTGGAAACTAAAACATTGAAAGTAGACACTGATAGTATTTACTGCATACTTCACAATCAGTAGTGAATCATTCATAATAATTACTAAATACTTCATCATCAGTACTGAATAATTAACAGTAGATACTGAATAATTTATAGTAGGTACATAGTAGATACTGATAATAGTTACAGAATTCTTCATAATCAGTACTGAATAATTTATAGTAGATACATATTAGATATATTAATGAATGAGTAATTCATATTCAGTACTCACTAATACATAGCAGATACTAAATAATTAATACTGGTTATTAAATCCATTATAGTACTGAATAACTTCTATTCGATACTGAAGTTATAGTAGATATTGCGTAATTAATAGTTATATAGTTTATACTAGTAATAGTTCATAGTACTGAGTGGTTAAGCTGTATTTTATAATAATGAGTAATTAAGCTGTAGTTTATGAAACTGAGTGATTAAGCTGTAGTTTATAGTCCTGAGTAATTAAGCTGTAGTTTATAGTACTGAGTGATTAAGCTGTAGTTTAGAGTACTGAGTGATTAAGCTGTAGTTTATAATACTGAGTGGTTAAGCTGTAGTTTATAATACTGAGTGATTAAGTTGTAGTTTATAGTACTGGGTGATAAAGCTGTAGTTTATAATACTGAGTGATTAAGCTGTAGTTTAGAGTACTGAGTGGTTAAGATGTAGTTTATAATACTGAGTGGTTAAGCTGTAGTTTATAATACTGAGTGAGTAAGCTGTAGTTTATAATACTGAGTGGTTAAGCTGTAGTTTATAGTACTGAGTGATTAAGCTGTAGTTTAGAGTACTGAGTGGTTAAGCTGTAGTTTATAGTACTGAGTGATTAAGCTGTAGTTTATAGTACTGAGTGGTTAATCTGTAGTTTATAGTACTGAGTGGTTAAGCTGTAGTTTATAGTACTGGGTGATAAAGCTGTAGTTTATAGTACTGAGTGATTAAGCTGTAGTTTATAGTACTGAGTGGTTAAGCTGTAGTTTATAGTACTGAGTGATTAAGCTGTAGTTTATAGTACTGAGTGGTTAAGCTGTAGTTTATAGTACTGAGTGGTTAATCTGTAGTTTATAGTACTGAGTGATTAAGCTGTAGTTTATAGTACTGAGTGGTTAATCTGTAGTTTATAGTACTGAGTGGTTAAGCTGTAGTTTATAGTACTGGGTGATAAAGCTGTAGTTTATAGTACTGAGTGATTAAGCTGTAGTTTATAGTACTGAGTGGTTAAGCTGTAGTTTATAGTACTGAGTGGTTAATCTGTAGTTTATAGTACTGAGTGATTAAGCTGTAGTTTATAGTACTGAGTGATTAAGCTGTAGTTTATAGTACTGAGTGGTTAAGCTGTAGTTTATAGTACTGAGTGGTTAAGCTGTAGTTTATAGTACTGAGTGATTAAGCTGTAGTTTATAGTACTGAGTGGTTAAGCTGTAGTTTATAGTACTGGGTGATAAAGCTGTAGTTTATAGTACTGGGTGATAAAGCTGTAGTTTATAGTACTGAGTGACTAAGCTGTAGTTTATAGTACTGAGTGGTTAAGCTGTAGTTTATAGTACTGAGTGGTTAAGCTGTAGTTTATAGTACTGAGTGATTAAGCTGTAGTTTATAGTACTGAGTGGTTAAGCTGTAGTTTATAGTACTGAGTGGTTAAGCTGTAGTTTATAGTACTGAGTGATTAAGCTGTAGTTTATAGTACTGAGTGGTTAAGCTGTAGTTTATAGTACTGAGTGGTTAAGCTGTAGTTTATAGTACTGAGTGGTTAAGCTGTAGGTGCTGTGGTGAGGAGTGGATTAAAGAGCAGATGTTGTTTGTTTTGTTTTGTTTGTTTTGTTTTTTGTTATTAATTCTCTGTGGTATCTGTTCTGCGGCTGGTTGTTTGGCTGTGACTCCTGCGAGCTGGTTTAGTGTCCGTCCTCGCTCTGCTCCCCCCTGAGGGAGAGTGTGATATCAGCGGGGGGGGTGCAGAGGGTTACCGCAGGCGACGCTGCCTGGTGTGTTTGTTTTCCGTGTCTGATCCGAGTGGGTCAGCAGCTCAGGGGATCGGCCTGTCCTGCAGCAGCTCCATCTCAAACCAGCCCAAACCGGACCTGTCTCTGACCTTTACGCTCCGCCGCACTCGCTCTGTAAACACACCGCCTCAGCCGGACCGGCCAGCATCCCACCGAGCCCGGTCTCCTCCGCTTAGCAGCCGGTCAGCATCCTCATCCTCATATCAGTACTCGCACAGTACAGGACCACTGTATCAGCTCCACTGACCATACAGCAGCTCCACTTACAGACTGTAGTTCATCTGATTCTCTGTATACTTTATTAATCTGTTCTTTAATGAACAGGACCCCCACAGGACCACCACAGGACCACCACAGAGCAGATACTATTAGGGAGGTGGGTCATTCTCAGCACTGCAGTGACACTGACACGGTGATGGTGTGTTAGTTAGTGTTTGTGTTGTGCTGGTGTGAGTGGATCAGACACAACAGTGCTGCTGCTGGAGTGTTTAAACACCTCAGTGTCACTGCTGGATTGAGAATCGTCCACCAACCAAAACTATCCAGACAGCAGTGTCCTGTGGGCGGCGTCCTGTGTCCACAGATGAAGAACTAGAGGAACACAAACTGTGCAGCAGCAGATAAGCTACTGTCTCTGACTCTACATCTACAAGGTGGACCAGCAAGTAGTAGGAGTGTCTAATAGAGTGGACAGTGAGTGGACACAGTGTTTAAACACTCCAGCACCACGTCAGTGTCACTGCTCAATGATCTTGGTGTCCCCTGACCCACAGGATGCATATATAATGTAACTGAGTATATATATATATAAAAACAGTGAAGTCGGAGCCCATGTCCACAAATATCTCTAAAACAAACATTTGACTGTATTTAAATGTAAAAATGAGAATGTCTATTTTTATAAGAGCTATAAAACCACCAAACCTGTTAATCAGAACAAGATCTCAGCATCTACACTGTCTTCTTCAGTCCTGTTAGAGAAGCAGCTCATGTGGCTCCTCATGAAGCTGCTGGTCAGAATGTTCAAAGTATGTAAACCTGCATCAGAGCAAATGAGCTCATTTCTAAAAGACCCTCTAAACATTCTTTAAACCCAACCAGATGTTTAATTCTGCTCCAGGAATCATTCCATACCGACTATTTTATAGTTCTGATCTCTTCACACTTATTCACTAATATCATTACTATCAAATCAGTACAGTAGGCGTGCCCAAACTTTTGACCATTGTATAAACTGTCTATGAGCTGCAGTCTCAGTGCGTGGTGGAACTACAACGGGAAGGGTTTCCGTTAAAGTGGCCAGGGAAGGGTATGTACAGGACAAATAAAATCCTCTGACCTTTACGCTCCGCTGCTCCCTCTCTGTAAATATACCTTCACGGCCGGGACCAGCCAATATCTCACTCAGTCGGGCACTGCATCTCCGCCCCGGCGCTCAGTGCCAGCTCCGTGCCCTCGTCTCTGCGTCTCGGAGGCCGATGTTATTGATGTTCCCGACGGTGGTGCTCGGCAGGGGGCCACTGGCACGGATGGCTGTTGCTACTCGTGTTGGCAAAGAGCTCCGAGGGCTCCGTGGGGCCACAACATCAGGCTCTGGTGACAGGGGCCATCTTTTCCGCTCACCTAGGTGCCCCTAGGTGCACCTGGTGCCCCGGTGATCTATGGCATGGGATTCCGGCCGGATGCGGCGCTACACTGGCCCACGCTCTTTTACGAGAGAGGATAATGAAAAATATAACCGTATCATCTACAGCCAATAAAAGAGCTGCGCTGCGTTCCCGCCTCTCACGCCGGGCAGGTGAGTCTGTAAAAGTCAGGTGATTTGTGTCGGCCGGGCTGATTTTATGAGCATTATAAAAACAAAGCAAAGAATTGATCCGGATAAGATTTAGGGAGAGTTTTCAGGGGGCGGTGTTCCTTATAATAAGCATTCCGGACCCCTAGGACCTTCCAGATCCTCAGTAAAGGTTATTTAATAAAGAACAAATAATTAGAGCTGAAAATGAGCCCATCAGGATTGTTCCGTCTGTAGCATGTAGGCAGATACAGCCAAGGCGAGCTCTCTCATTGGCTAGAACTTAGCTAGAGCTGGACTGAAGACCTTGCATGTTATATTAACTACCATTATAATTATAAGTCAAGCAATCAGGCTTTCTGACGAGCCAGAAGTTCTTCTAGAGATGTTTCAGATTGTGAGCCGTAGTGTAAGCAGGTTCCGGGTAGTTGTTAAGAAAGTGCTGGCAGCTCTGTGTCAGGACTATCAGGTTTTTCAACTCGCCTATGAAGCTCTAAATAATCTAGAACCTGCTACATCACAGAACGTCTCTCTGTTTATGCTCCAGCTGGAGATCTTAGATCTGCAGATACTGACCTTCTGTAAAAACACCTTCAGTAACATACTGAACCTGAAGAGACTCTTCTGCTTCTAAACTGTGGAGCTCAGTTCAGCTTCTATTAGACAGTCCAGCTCAGAGCTCACATTATTATTTTGTTGGTTGGTCATTCTCAGCACTGCAGTGACATTGACATGGTGGTGGTGTGTTAGTTAGTGTGCTGTGCTGGTGTGAGTGGATCAGACACAGCAGTGCTGCTGCTGGAGTGTTTAAACACTGTGTCCACTCACTGTCCACTCTATTAGACACTCCTACTACTTGCTGGTCCACCTTGTAGATGTAAAGTCAGAGACAGTAGCTCATCTGCTGCTGCACAGTTTGTGTTCCTCTAGTCCTTCATCAGTGGACACAGGACGCTGTTCACAGGACACTGTTGTCCGGATAGTTTTGGTTGGTGGACGATTCTCAGTCCAGCAGTGACACTGAGATGTTTAAACACTCTGATCCACTCACACCAGTGCACACTAACACACCACCATCATGTCAGTGTCACTGCAGTGCTGAGATTGACCCACCTCCCTAATAGTATCTGCTCTGTGGTGGTCCTGTGGGGGTCCTGATCATTAAAGAACAAAGTAATAAAGTATACAGAGAATCAGATGAACTACAGTCTGTAAGTGTAGCTGCTATATGGTCTGTGTAGCTGATAAGTGATGGAGTGATGTCTTCTGGTTTTGATCACAAAGCATGATTGGTTGATTGCTAATGATGATGGTGGTTAATAGATAGTATTAGGCCTTCAGACCAGCTCCTGGAGTCCTAACCAATGAGAGAGCTCGCTCGGCCTCCTCGGATACACTTCCATTGGTCGGTTTGATGTGTCTTCACAATATGACAACACAGACTCGTATACTCGTATGCACTTCTTTCAAGCTTCCAGAAGCGCTTTAGACCTGATCCGAAGACCTAGACGTTCCTGAGGGTTCCACTCCGTCCCAGGGAACCTCCAGAGAAACACTGCTAGTCTAGTAGTTTAGCTAGTCAGCGCCGGGCCTTGGGCTTTTTATTCTCTGTAGCTGCTTCAACAGTTCTTTCATATTCATGATCAATTTGAGATGTACATAATTTAAGAGCGAGCATCCGTCCTGCGGAGAGCGGAGGGACGCAGGAAACACAAATGGATGAATATTACAGGACTTTTGGCACACGCCGAGGTTCTGGCTGAATAAACATACGCGCTCGGCATCTGGCCTCGTCCCACTTTACTCCTCTAACGCGCCGCCGTTATTAAAATCGGCAGACACACATGAAGAGCGGAGCGCTCCTCTGAACGGGCCTTTTCAAAAACAAATTATTCGGCAAGCGAGACAATCTGACCCGACCGGCCGCCGAGGCAAATTACTTAGGCGGCGCTTTGTTGTTGATCAGACGCTGCGTTAGAATTGTTGAATTGCCACTCCATGGATATTATTTTATTTATTTATTTTTTTTTTCATCTCTCTCCTGCGGTCAGAGCGGAGAAGCGAAGCTGAGCCGTGATTGAGGTCACTAACAGCTCGAATAGCGCCGGACCACAATGGCAGCCGGTGCCGTTTTAACCACCTCACTGAGAGAGAGAGAAAAGAGAGAAAAAGAAAAGAGAGCATGGGGAGCGCTTTGCGGCGAGATAACGGCTTTTAAGAGAAAGAGACGGGTGCAGAGCGACACGGCGTGATTGAGATAAGAAGGAGGGACGGATAGAGGGAGCGGAGAAGGTGTCGATGGCAAGAGCGCAGAGTGTAACTGAGACATTCCAGTACAGTAGCTTCTCAGAATACCAGCAGTTTTCACCATGAATATTTTAGAAACTCTTATTAAACAGTGTTTTTATTTAAAAGGACAGTTCATACACAGTGCAGTGCGAAAGTCAGAGACCAGGACTGAAAACTGTGACAGTGAGAAACATAACATTTGAAACCAAACCAGACAAAACACTGAAACATGTGATATTATATTTAGATATTTAAGCTTCTGTTTAACAAAAAAAAAAATATATATATATATATAAAAAACATATAGCAGTGGGTCTCACTGTTCCCATCTAATTACAAATGAAGTTACACTTATGTTATTATCAGTGTATAATTACATGAGACAAAATGTGTAGTGGTATAATTAGTGTACTGTAGTGGTATATTTGGTATAGTTTAGTGAAATAGTGGTATATTTAGTATAGTTTAGTGGAATAGTGGTATATTTGGTATAATGTAGTGGTATAGTGGTATATTTGGTATAGTGTACTGGTATAGTGGTATATTTGGTATAGTGTAGTGAAATAGTGGTATATTTGGTATAGTTTAGTGAAATAGTGGTATATTTGGTATAGTGTACTGGTATAGTGGTATATTTGGTATAGTGTAGTGGTATAGTGGTATATTTGGTATAGTGTAGTGGAATAGTGGTATATTTGGTATGGTTTAGTGAAATAGTGGTATATTTGGTATAATGTAGTGGTATAGTGGTATATTTGGTATAGTTTAGTGGTATAGTGGTATATTTGGTATAGTTTAGTGAAATAGTGGTAAATTTGGTATAGTGTAGTGGTATAGTGGTATAATTGGTATAGTGTAGTGGAATAGTGGTATATTTGGTATAGTTTTAGTGAAATAGTGGTATATTTGGTATAGTTTAGTGAAATAGTGGTGTATTTAGTATAGTGTAGTGGTATAGTGGTATATTTGGTATAGTGTAGTGGTATAGTGGTATATTTGGTATAGTTTAGTGAAATAGTGGTATATTTGGTATAATGTAGTGGTATAGTGGTATATTCGGTATAGTTTAGTGGTATAGTGGTATATTTGGTATAGTTTAGTGAAATAGTGGTATATTTGGTATAATGTAGTGGTATAGTGGTATATTTGGTATAGTTTAGTGAAATAGTGGTATATTTAGTATAGTGTAGTGGTATAGTGGTATAATTAGTATAGTGTAGTGGTATAGTGGTATAATTAGTATAGTGTAGTGGTATAGTGGTATATTTGGTATAGTGTAGTGGTATAGTGGTATATTTGGTATAGTTTAGTGAAATAGTGGTATGTTTGGTATAGTTTAGTGAAATAGTGGTATGTTTGGTATAGTTTAGTGAAATAGTGGTATATTTGGTATAATGTAGTGGTATAGTGGTATATTTGGTATAGTTTAGTGAAATAGTGGTATATTTGGTATAGTTTAGTAAAATAGTGGTATATTTGGTATAGTTTAGTGAAATAGTGGTATTTTTAGTATAGTGTAGTGGTATAGTGGTATATTTGGTATAATGTAGTGGTATAGTGGTATATTTGGTATAGTTTAGTGAAATAGTGGTATATTTGGAATAGTGTAGTGGAATAGTGGTATATTTGGTATAGTTTAGTGAAATAGTGGTATATTTGGTATAATGTAGTGGTATAGTGGTATATTTGGTATAGTTTAGTGAAATAGTGGTATATTTGGTATAGTTTAGTAAAATAGTGGTATATTTGGTATAATGTAGTGGTATAGTGGTATATTTGGTATAGTTTAGTGAAATAGTGGTATATTTAGTATAGTTTAGTGGAATAGTGGTATATTTGGTATAATGTAGTGGTATAGTGGTATATTTGGTATAGTTTAGTGAAATAGTGGTATATTTGGTATAGTGTACTGGTATAGTGGTATATTTGGTATAGTGTAGTGGTATAGTGGTATATTTGGTATAGTGTAGTGGAATAGTGGTATATTTGGTATGGTTTAGTGAAATAGTGGTATATTTGGTATAATGTAGTGGTATAGTGGTATATTTGGTATAGTTTAGTGGTATAGTGGTATATTTGGTATAGTTTAGTGAAATAGTGGTAAATTTGGTATAGTGTAGTGGAATAGTGGTATAATTGGTATAGTGTAGTGGAATAGTGGTATATTTGGTATAGTTTAGTGAAATAGTGGTATATTTGGTATAGTTTAGTGAAATAGTGGTGTATTTAGTATAGTGTAGTGGTATAGTGGTATATTTGGTATAGTGTAGTGGTATAGTGGTATATTTGGTATAGTTTAGTGAAATAGTGGTATATTTGGTATAATGTAGTGGTATAGTGGTATATTCGGTATAGTTTAGTGAAATAGTGGTATATTTGGTATAGTGTAGTGGTATAGTGGTATATTCGGAATAGTGCAGTGGAATAGTGGTATATTTAGAATAGTGTAGTGGTATAGTGGTATATTTGGTATAGTTTAGTGAAATAGTGGTATATTTGGTATAGTGTAGTGGTATAGTGGTATATTAGGTATAGTTTAGTGAAATAGTGGTATATTTGGTATAATGTAGTGGTATAGTGGTATATTCGGTATAGTTTAGTGAAATAGTGGTATATTTGGTATAGTGTAGTGGTATAGTGGTATATTCGGAATAGTGCAGTGGAATAGTGGTATATTTAGAATAGTGTAGTGGTATAGTGGTATATTTGGTATAGTTTAGTGAAATAGTGGTATATTTGGTATAGTGTAGTGGTATAGTGGTATATTAGGTATAGTTTAGTGAAATAGTGGTATTTTTAGTATAGTGTAGTGGTATAGTGGTATATTTGGAATAGTGTAGTGGAATAGTGGTATATTTGGTATAGTTTAGTGAAATAGTGGTATATTTGGTATAATGTAGTGGTATAGTGGTATATTTGGTATAGTGTAGTGGAATAGTGGTATATTTGGTATAGTTTAGTGAAATAGTGGTATATTTGGTATAGTGTAGTGGTATAGAGGTATATTAGGTATAGTTTAGTGAAATAGTGGTATTTTTAGTATAGTGTAGTGGTATAGTGGTATATTTGGAATAGTGTAGTGGAATAGTGGTATATTTGGTATAGTTTAGTGAAATAGTGGTATATTTGGCATAATGTAGTGGTATAGTGGTATATTTGGTATAGTGTAGTGGAATAGTGGTATATTTGGTATAATGTAGTGTTATAGTGGTATATTTGGTATAGTGTAGTGGAATAGTGGTGTAGGTGGCATAGATTAGTGGTATAGTTAGTATAATGCACTGGTTTAGTGGTATATTTGGTAATGTAGTTGATATAGTGTAGTAATATAGTTGGTATGGTGTAGTATTATAGTGGTATAATTGGAATGGTGAAGTGGTATAGTGGTTTATCTGATATTGTGTAGCGGTATACTAGTATAGTTGGTATAATGTGGTAGTATAGTGATACAGCATAGTTGTACAGAGGTATAGTGTAGTGGTATAGTGTTGTGGTATAATTGGTATAGTGTAGTGGTATAGTGGTATAGTGTAGTGGTATAATTGGTATAATGTAGTGGTATAGTGTTGGGGAATAATTGGTACAATGTAGTGGTATACTGGTATAGTGCACTGGTATAGTGGTATAGTGTAATGATATAATTGGTATAATGTAGTGATATAGAGGTATATGTTGTGGTATAATTGGTATAATGTAGTGGTATAGTGTTGGGGAATAATTGGTACAATGTAGTGGTATACTGGTATAGTGCACTGGTATAGTGGTATAGTGTAATGGTATAATTGGTATAATGTAGTGATATAGAGGTATATGTTGTGGTATAATTGGTATAATGTAGTGGTATAGTGTTGGGGAATAATTGGTACAATGTAGTGGTATACTGGTATAGTGCACTGGTATAGTGGTATAGTGTAGTGGTATAATTGGTAAAATGTAGTTATATAGAGGTATATGTTGTGGTATAATTGGTATAGTGTAGAGGTATAGTGTTGGGGTATAATTGGTGCAATGTAGTGGTATAGTGTCATGGCATAGTGGTATAGTGTAGTGGTATAATTGGTATAATGTAGTGGTATAGTGGTATAGTGTAGTGGTATAGTGGTTTATGTTGTGGTGTAATTGGTATAGTGTAGTGGAATAGTGTTGGGGTATAATTGGTACAATGTAGTGGTATAGTGGTATAGTGTACTGGTATAGTGGTATAGTGTAGTGGTATAATTGGTATAATGTAGTGATATAGAGGTATATGTTGTGGTATAATTGGTACAATGTAGTGGTATAGTGGTATAGTGTACTGGTATAGTGGTATAGTGCAGTGATATAATGGTATATGTTGTGGTATAATTTGTATAGTGTAGTGTTACAGTTGGTATAGTGTAGTCAGAAAGTGGTATAGTTGGTATAGTGGAGTGGGTTACACTGCTGCCTTCCATGCGGTAGGCTGGTGTTTAATTCCCCACCTGGGTAACAACCTTACACCATACCAGCAAGAGAGTAAGAGACCTGTGTACATGTGAACTATAAGGCTGTATTAGTAATATGTCTACTTTTTCTTTAATGTCTAGTTTTTGAACCTCTCTACTTTTGGTATTTAGATAATTGTCTGTTGGTGAATACTCCATTCTCATGGTTGAATATCTAGTAGTGGAATGTCTGCTCTACAGTTGGAAGGTTTATAAGTGTAACATTCACTCTACAGGTGAAAGATCTACTGTATCTGTGGAATGTGTAGTTTATTAATGGAATGTCTGCTCTGTTGGTGAAATGTCAGTTGGTGGAACATCTGCTCTATTAGTGGATTGTCAGTTGATGGAACATCTGCTCTGTTGGTGGAATGTCAATCGTTGAAACATCTGCTGTATGGGTGGGTTGTCAACTGGTGAAATGTCTACTCGAATGCTGCATCGCTGTATTGGTAGAATGACTCTTGGTGGAATCTGCAGTATCAGTGAAATGTCTATTCTGTATTTGTCTTTTATTCTATTTACTCTATGGGTGGAATGTGTATTCTATTGGTAGGACATCTGCTTCATTGGTGGAATGTCTATTGGTGCAACATCTGCTCTATTGATAAAATGCCTATCGGTGGAACATCTGCTCTACTGGTAGAATATCTGTTGATGGAATGTCTGTTCTATTAGTGGAACATCTACTGTATTGATCTAAAGTCTACTCTATCGTTTAATCATCTACTTTAGTGGTTGAATGTCTATTTGTAGAGACTCCATTCTATTGGTTGAACATCTAACAGTGGAATATCTACTCTACAGGTAGGTTTGTTTGTTTACTGCCTGATTGGTGGAAGATCTACTGTACTGTTGGACCATGTAGTCTAAATTTAGAATGTCTACTCTGTTAGTGAAACATCTTCCCTGTTGGTGGATTATCAGTTGATGAGATCATGAGGCTGTACTTGAACAATGACTGCCATATTGGTGGATTGTCAACTGGTAGAACATCTGCTTCATTAATGGAATGATTATTGATGAAAGGTATATTCTATTGGTGTGACATATACTCCATTGGAAGACTGCCTTTTGGTGTAACATCTGCTCCATTGGTGGAATGTCTATTGGTGGAACATCTGCTCCATCGGTGGAATGTCTATTGGTGAAACAATCTGTTCCTTTGGTGGAACATGTACTCTATACTCTATTCTTTAAACATCTGCTTTACTGTCAATTTGTGGATAATCCACTCTATTGGTTGAACACCCAGTAGAAGAATGTCTACAGGTAGACATTTTTTGATGTAACATTTGCAGGTAGACGATCTACCTGACTGGAGGAAAATCTACTGTACTGGTGGAATGTGTAGTCCATTATTGCAGCGTCTCAATTGGTGGAATATCTGTCCATTGACGTAATATATACTCTCATTAATGGAACGTCTCTTGGCGAAATGTCTCGGCTGATGAGGCCCTTTGAGAGGCTGGCAGTTCTGTAATAGTTTCTCAGGGTGTCCCCCTGAAGCTTCGACTTCTAATCGTTTTCTCAAATCCCATCTGGGCGAGTCTCTGGATTTAGGTGTGGATGGAAGGGGGCAGTGGGGGCTGCTGGAGCACGGCCAGACTGGCTGATAGCGCTTAGGGAATCGTCCTCTTCTCAGAGAGAGAGTGCTATTTATCCTCCGGTGGCGGGGATTCAACACCTCGCGCCCAGACGAGCACTTTCCAAAGGCCCCAGCGCCGGCTGATAACAGCCCAGAGAGCGGCGCTAATGGAGGCCTGTGTCAGCTCTTTCACAAGCGCTCTATCAGCCAGCTAAGTGGAACGTAACCTGTATATTTAGGACGGTTTGCTGGTAAATGGTTTGTTTTTGCTGGTGGGAATCGTAACGCAGATTCAACAAAACGGACAAAAGGCGCGAAACGGATCGCATGCTTTTACTCGGAGGAGAAAACGGCGTTCCTCTTTTTTTCGTGCATGTGTGCTTTTTTCTCATCTCTGTCTCTCTTTTTTTAAACAAAGGTTCAGGCTGGTGCATTGAGATACCATTACTGTCTGCTTTATTTTCTGGCCTCCGATGCAGCAAAGCGTTTGCAGAAGGCATTTCGGTGAAGATTGAATTGCAGTGCCGGGGCAGCCAATTATTTCGTCAGAAAGCACCTTACAGCACCAAGCTACCAATTTCTGTTCTTCAGATTGTTAGACTTTTCCTGGAGATGGAGAGAATCTGGGAGAATCAGCATGGTGCCAGATAAATAAAAAATGTATCAGCCTCCTTCGGCTTGTTATTCCGTGATTGCCAAATAAGTTCGCGAGCCACCGTGCTCCGCACCAGCTCGGTTCCAAAAGGACTGGATCTGAATGATGCATGCCACAGTAATTAGTCATTCTCAATCCCCACAAGACGTTCGCTCGCAGCGGGCTGTGTTTTTTCCCGGCGCAGAATGCAGAAGAACCAGAGTTACTGATTTATTGAGGTCTTGTGAACGACTTTATTCACCAACTGCATTAACATATGTGAGGAATTTTCCTCTGAGCAGGTGCCACATCAAAACACTGAGAACGAGCACCCCAAAAAAAATAAACAGGAACCAGAAAAAAAGGAGTCGTTCCAGATGTTGCAGCTCCCATAAGCCTTGTAGTGTGGCCAGAATCGAACAAACACAGGATGACGGCTATTTTACTGCAGCGAAGGTGTCGAGTGAAGAATGGATGGAGGAGCAGCTTCGTTTAACCACGTTTACTGTGCAAAGATCCAGTTTCTTTCTTAACTCCTGAGTCCTGCAAATCATAATAACGGCTTCCATCCGCTCCCAGTCGGTTTCAGCCTAATGTATTTAGCGGCAATTAATAACATCCAGTGCCGCTTTGGTATCTTAGGTATAGGATATCAGTATAGAATAAGAATATATGAAGACGTGTTGCTAAAGAAGGTTAAACAGGTGTTCTATGTGATGAAGAATGTGGTTTATATAGATTTTAAAGAATTGATTGAAAAATAGCTCAATATACTACAGTCTACTATGTAGAGCTGCTGTTGTTAATAATGTTAAACTCATTAAAAATGAATGACAAAGCTGTTTTAGTCCTATTCAAGTAATACAAATGTATTTATTCAGTATGTAATTTGTTCTGCTACATGGAAGGCATGTGTGTCTTTGGTCGCCTATATTTAGTTCTACACCATTTACACCCTATGATTTGGTCCTTTTTTAGCTGGGCCCATAAATAATTAGATGAACTCTGCTCTGATTGGCTGGTTTACAGTGAGATGCCACAATGATGATCACACAGAAGCAACATAGACCAACATAGCTCCGCCCACATACTATTTTGTTAGCTATTAATACTAGTTACTTGGAGCTGCTGGAGCTGCTAACGTTACCTGTACTAGCTACTCTTTTTCATCTGCACATCAAACACAAAGTAGATTAAAGGTGTCTCTGTGAAACTTTCAGTTGAAGATGATCTGCTTCAACCAGCACACAGTGATCCATTCACACAGCATGGCTGCTACTTACAGTCACTGTTAAGGTTGTGGTGCTAATAAAGGTGGAGCTGCTCGTCTCTTCAGTCTCTTCAGTGTTGAACGCTGAGCTGAAGCTGCTCCATGTTGTCCGA
Source organism: Megaleporinus macrocephalus (assembly GCA_021613375.1). NCBI lineage: Eukaryota > Metazoa > Chordata > Actinopteri > Characiformes > Anostomidae > Megaleporinus > Megaleporinus macrocephalus. The sequence continues at coordinate 32,999,558 of CM038728.1, read as the reverse complement.
GTGTTGGAGAAACTGTCCGGAGTGAAATGTACAGACTGCAGAGTTAAAGTTGTTCAGGATTCTGTTAAAGATGTTGGAAGTTCAGCAGCTCGTTTTAGGAATTCTCTGTTCCACCTTAAACAGTGCTCCATTCTGGCGTCTGTAGGAGCTGCAGTGTTTAAGGTGGAACATTAGATGAAGAATGTGGAGAAGAGGAACTTCAGGCTGGATTAAAGATGAACATGGAGCTCTGACAGTTGGGTTGTTTGTTGGGAAGGAATGAAAAGTGGCGACGTTCCCTTCACAGCCTGGAACGCCGGATTTCTCCTCCACCGTTCTGGTTACTGGTTGGTGTTGTGGTTGTGTGTAAATGTTCTGGTTGGTGTTGTGGTTGTGTGTAAATGTTCTGGTTGCTGGTTGGTGTTGTGGTTGTGTGTAAATGTTCTGGTTGCTGGTTGGTGTTGTGGTTGTGTGTAAATGTCCTGGTTGCTGGTTGGTGTTGTGGTTGTGTGTAAATGTTCTGGTTGCTGGTTGGTGTTGTGGTTGTGTGTAAATGTTCTGGTTGCTGGTTGGTGTTGTGGTTGTGTGTAAATGTTCTGGTTGCTGGTTGGTGTTGTGGTTGTGTGTAAATGTTCTGGTTGCTGGTTGGTGTTGTGGTTGTGTGTAAATGTTCTGGTTGCTGGTTGGTGTTGTGGATGTGTGTAAATGTTCTGGTTGCTGGTTGGTGTTGTGGTTGTGTGTCAATGTTCTGGTTGCTGGTTGGTGTTGTGGTTGTGTGTAAATGTTCTCGTTGCTGGTTGGTGTTATGGTTGTGTGCAAATGTTCTGGTTGCTGGTTGGTGTTGGGGTTGTGTGTAAATGTTCTGGTTGCTGGTTGGTGTTGTGGTTGTGTATAAATGTTCTGGTTGCTGGTTGGTGTTGTGGTTGTGTGCAAATGTTCTGGTTTCTGGTTGGTGTTGTGGTTGTGTGTAAATGTTCTGGTTGCTGGTTGGTGTTGTGGTGGTGTGTAAATGTTCTGGTTGCTGGTTGGTGTTGTGGTTGTGTGTAAATGTTCTGGTTGCTGGTTGGTGTTTTGGTTGTGTGTAAATGTTCTAATTGCTGGTTGGTGTTGTGGTTGTGTGTAAATGTTCTGGTTGCTGGTTGGTGTTGTGGATGTGTGTAAATGTTCTGGTTGCTGGTTGTTGTGGTGGTGTGTAAATGTTCTGGTTGCTGGTTGGTGTTGTGGTGGTGTGTAAATGTTCTGGTTGCTGGTTGGTGTTGTGGTTGTGTGTAAATGTTCTGGTTGCTGGTTGGTGTTGTGGTTGTGTGTAAATGTTCTAGTTGCTGGTTGGTGTTGTGGTTGTGTGTAAATGTTCTGGTTGCTGGTTGGTGTTGTGGTTGTGTGTAAATGTTCTGGTTGCTGGTTGGTGTTGTGGTTGTGTGTAAATGTTCTGGTTGCTGGTTGGTGTTGTGGTTGTGTGTAAATGTTCTAGTTGCTGGTTGGTGTTGTGGTTGTGTGTAAATGTTCTGGTTGCTGGTTGGTGTTGTGGTTGTGTGTAAATGTTCTGGTTGCTGGTTGGTATAGTGGTGGTGTTTAAGTGTTCTGGTTGCTGGTTGGTGTTGTGGTTGTGTGTAAATGTTCTGGTTGCTGGTTGGTGTTGTGGTTGTGTGTAAATGTTCTGGTTGCTGGTTGGTGTTGTGGTTGTGTGTAAATGTTCTGGTTGCTGGTTGGTGTTGTGGTGGTGTGTAAGTGTTCTGGTTGCTGGTTGGTGTTGTGGTTGTTTGTAAATGTTCTGGTTGCTGGTTGGTGTTGTGATTGTGTGTAAATATTCTGGTTGCTGGTTGGTGTTGTGGTGGTGTGTAAATGTTCTGGTTGCTGGTTGGTGTTGTGGTTGTGTGTAAATGTTCTGGTTGCTGGTTGGTTTTGTGGTTGTGTGTAAATGTTCTGGTTGCTGGTTGGTGTTGTGTTTGTGTGTAAATGTTCTGGTTGCTGGTTGGTGTTGTGGTTGTGTGTAAGTGTTCTGGTTGCTGGTTGGTGTTGTGGTTGTGTGTAAATGTTCTGGTTGCTGGTTGGTGTTGTGGTTGTGTGTAAATGTTCTGGTTGCTGGTTGGTTTTGTGGTTGTGTGTAAATGTTCTGGTTGCTGGTTGGTGTTGTGGTGGTGTGTAAATGTTCTGGCTGCTGGTTGGTGTTGTGGTTGTGTGTAAATGTTTTGGTTGCTGGTTGGTGTTGTGGTTGTGTGTAAATGTTGGGGGTGTAAATATTAACCAGTCTGTTACGTAATAGTGTAGGATTTGGAGCTCGGCCCGTTTATCCTCCCTCTTCTGTAAAAGCAGGATTTATATCTGAAAAACAGAGTTTGAGGTTCAGGGTATGTACAGTTCCGAGTACTGAATTCTCACTATTACACTATATAACAGTGTTTAAGGTTCAGGGTATGTACAGTTCTGAGTACTGAACTCTTACTATTACTCTATATAACAGTGTTTAAGGTTCAGAGTACGTACAGTTCTGAGTACTGAACTGTTTGTTTTATCCTGGACTATAAAACATTTTGGTATGATGATGATGTGCAGATGTGCGGCCGCAGCCACCTCTGTGATTTACACAGTCGTCCTGGGCTAAAGCGACGTTACCCCTCTTGTGTCAAATTCTGACTTGTGCTTCAGGCAGCCAAGAAGTTTATTTCAAACTATTTATCTCGACAGCATCTTTATCTTTTGTGCTCCTACTAGACGATAAATCACTGAACGGATTTGGCTCAGAGATTGTCTGATATACTCAGGTCAGCTAGTAGAGCCAAACTAATCACAGTGAAGCAGCGTTTCACTGTTACGCTGCTGCAACTAGAAGAAACTGCCTGAAGATCTTAGATGAGGCAAAAATGTAGTGATTTTTTTAAACTCCAGGTTAAAAACATTTCTCTTCCCATGTGACTGAACTGCAGAACTTACACTTCTACTCCTACTGCATGTTATCTTTAACCCTTTAAAGCCTGAACCATGAAACTACTAAAACTACTTTTTATTAGACTTTCTAAGAAATAATAATGTACTTAAAATGAAGACTTTTGTTTGTTTTGTATCAAATTCAGTACATCCAGAATTATTTGCAGTAACAAATAAAAGCACTTCAGACCACAATGCTTTAACCCTTTATACTCTGATATTATTTTACATGTTGAGACATTTCTAAGTAAGAAAAGAATGTTTTTCTATATTGTAGAGTGTGTTATGCATCCTGTAACTACTACAAACGTTGGTTCTCCACTGAGAGTTAGAAGAAAGTGTGGGTTTAAGCAAAGTTCAGGCGTACATCAGGTTTAATAGGAAAATAATATAACAGTGATGATATACAGTGTCTGAAAAACTTGTGAATCAAACTATATTCACTTGGCATTAAAATGTTAATAAATGTCGCGCATACTCACACTCGATCTGCCTCCCCAGAGGCCCATTGCCTTGCCTCTTTGTGAGGTATTGCCACTTTCTATTGTGTCCTGCTGAGACGTCTATACATATCTAGCCTGTCTTGTTTTTTTCTGGAACTTTCTGCATGTTATATGACCTCTCTTTTTGGATTCTCCATTATTGGCTTTGTTTGTGTGAGTTACTCTTGAGATCTGTTCAATTCTCTGCACTTTGCATCTACAGCTTGGTGTCTCTGTGTTACAATAAGCTGATTGTAATAACACGCTATATTAATTTTTTATCCTGCTTTCTATATTCTTCTTTTATTTATTTTTTAATTTTTGGAAAAAAAAATTGAGTTGCCTTAATTACATTATTACATTTAAAGCTTTTACATACAACAGTGTTTTTATTTAACCCTTTCCAAGCTTCTCCTTGTGGAAACAACCCAGTATTATTATCAGTTCTCATCTAATACCTGCTTTGACTGCTCAGTACTTCATTAAGCTAAATCAAGATTTGCTGCTGAAGGAACTGAATACATTCATACAATGTCTGGGGCGTCCAGGAGAAATCTGGAACCTAACTTTGTTCTTCAAACTGGATCAAGATCTGATCTACTTCTCTCACAGTAAGATATTCATGTTACTTTGTATTGTATGTATGATTATTTACATCTGTTCTAATCAGATCTGCTGTTCTTACTAGTTAACACACACTCTTTAATCAGATAAAAGCTTCTGGGGCCTGTTATACAGTAGTGTTATACAGTACTGTGTCTTAATTAGAATGATGTGAGGATGTGAAAGGTGCTGTTTTCAGTACAGTGAGTGCAGGTTTGGTTTGTTGCACTTCCAATCATGTGGATGTGTTTTAATGATTTAAAGTTAATGAAGCAGGTACTGGATAGTAACTGTGGCTCCTTTACAGTGAGATTAGGAAATAATTCAGCCATTCAAAGAGTACGGATTGTTTAATAGTATTTTTTCTAGTTGGTGATGATAAAGGAATGAAGGAATGTAGAAACAATGCTGGTGATTATAAAGGAATGGAGGAATGAAGGAACAGTGTTGGTGATGATAAAGGAATGAAGGGATGAAGGAACAGTGTTGGTGATGATAAAGAAATGAAGGGATGAAGGAACCATGTTGGTGATGATAAAGGAATGAAGGAACAGTGTTGGTGATGATAAAGGAATGAAGGGATGAAAGAACAGTGTTGGTGATGATAAAGGAATGAAGGGATGAAGGAACAGTGTTGATGATAAAGAAATAAAGGGATGTAGAAACAAAGCTGGTGATGATAAAGGAATGAAGGGATGAAGGAACATTGTTGGTGATGATAAAGCAATGAAGGGGTGAAGGAACAGTGTTGGTGATGACGAAATGAAGGGATGAAGGAACAGTGTTGGTGATGATAAAGGAATGAAGGGATAAAGGAACAGTGTTGGTGATGATAAAGGAATTAAGGAATGAAGGAACAGTGTTGATGATAAAGAAATAAAGGGATGTAGAAACAAAGCTGGTGATGATAAAGGAATGAAGGGATGAAGGAACAGTGTTGGTGATGATAAAGAAATGAAGGGATGAAGAAACAGTGTTGGTGATGATAAAGGAATGAAGGGATGAAGGAACAGTGTTGGTGATGATAAAGGAATGAAGGGATGAAGGAACCGTGTTGGTGATGATAAAGAAATGAAGGGGTGAGGAACAGTGTTGGTGATGATAAAGGTAGGGGTTGATTGGGTGTGTCAGTAGTGTAGGGGTCTGTGCACCCCGGGGGGCTCTGTTAGGACTTTGCACTGGCTTTTTGAAGACAGATATGAAATTTAATCCAAGAAAATGATTTCTGAGGAAAAACATTCCCACAATATTCCCTTAAATCCCAGATTTCTCGTGAATTTCTCACTTTCAGTTTAGAACAGCACTCTTATTGACTTCTCTATTATTGTGGTCTTCACGCCGTTTATTATACATCTGTCAGAGTAGCCGTTTGAAACTGACCCCCCGCCGTACGCAGAGATATATTGTTCCTCGAAACATCTCACTTAATTTTACTCAATACGTTCAGGTCAGCGAGTCCTGCTGGGAGTGGATACCTGATACCGACAGCCAGCAGCAGAATTGATCACGCAGCGTTGCATTATTTGATGTATACAGATAATAACTCCTGACGAGGGGCCGGAACGTCGGAGGCCACAAGTTCACAGCTGAATTAAGTCATTGGCAACTTCCAGCATCTCATGAAACATGCATTCAGCTGCCCGTCACCATCCAGGGCGGCTTTTTGGAGCGAATGACTCCTTTTATAGTCTGGCACATTCGCATCTCGCCAGCTCAGATTGAAGAACAACAAGTATCCAGAGGCGGATATGGCCGAACTCACAGAGCGTGAACAGGAAGACAGGGGGGTCCGAGCCCCCAACTATCACCGCACGCTGTGACAAAGTGGCAAAGCCATTAAATATTTAATAAAGAAGCACAACGGACGCACATTTCCTGTCCTCGGGGGATTGTTTCTACTCCTTAATATATCTCTCCGTGCTGAGTGCTGCTCCTCCACCCGTCCGAAAAGCAGCGCTCCAGACCGCCAAGTTCAAAGTGACGCCCCTTTTAGGCTGGATTGGTCATTTTTTCTCCCCCTGCAAAATTAAAATAAACCGAAGTGACATGAAATGACTTGAATTATTGAAGCCCGTGTAGCTCCTTTAATGGAACAAAGTGGGATTGTATCTTTTTTTACTCCGCGCTTCCTGTGAGAGCTGATAATGTAAGAAAGAGCTCCAACAGGTTGCCGCGCTCACAAAGGCAGGCATGCAAAGGTGCGTCGGAAAAGGAAAGATCCTCCTTTTTGTCCTGAATCAGCACATTCAGAACTCCATTAGTGCTCTCTTTATAGTGGAGAGGAAGAAGGAAACTTGCTGAGAGTTCAAACAACTTCGGCTACTTCATTCGAGCATCAGTGCCTTCAGCTACAGGCACTTACAGAGCAGACACACGGACTGAATCAGCTGCAATTTAGTATACTGGCCTTTATATATAAACTGTTGGTCATGAAAAAGGAATAAAGGGATGAAAGAACAATGTTGATGATAAAGGAATGAAGGGATGAAGGAACAGTGTTGGTGATGGTAAAGGAATGAAGGGATGAAGGAACAGTGTTGGTGATGGTAAAGGAATGAAGGGATGAAGGAACAGGGTTTGTGATGAAAAAGGAATGAAGGGATGAAGGAACAATATTGGTGATGATAAAGGAATGAAGGGATGAAGGAACAGTGTTTGTGATGAAAAAGGAATGAAGGGATGAAGGAACAATATTGGTGATGATAAAGGAATGAAGGGATGAAGGAACAGTGTTTGTGATGAAAAAGGAATGAAGGGATGAAGGAACAATATTGGTGATGATAAGGGAATGAAAGGATAAGGGACCGTGTTGGTGATAAAGGAATGAAGGGATAAAGGAACAGGGTTTGTGATGAAAAAGGGATGAAGGGATGAAGGAACAATATTGGTGATGATAAAGGAATGAAGGGATGAAGGAACAGTGTTTGTGATGAAAAAGGAATGAAGGGATGAAGGAACAATATTGGTGATGATAAAGGAATGAAGGGATGAAGGAACAGTGTTTGTGATGAAAAAGGAATGAAAGGATGGAGGAACAATGTTGGTGGTGATAAAGGAATGAAGGGATGGAGGAAGTGTATTAGTCATGATAAAGGAATGAAGGGATGAAGGAACAGCAATGATGATGATAAAGGAATGAAGGGATAAAGGAACAATGTTGGTGATGATAAAGGAATGAAGGGATGAAGGAACAATGTTGGTGGTGATAAAGGAATGAAGGGATAAAGGAACAGTGTTGGTGGTGATAAAGGAATGAAGGGATGAAGGAACAGTGTTTGTGATGATAAAGAAATGAAGGGATAAAGGAACAGTGTTTGTGACGATAAGGAAATGAAGGGATTAAGGAACAGTATTGGTGATGATAAAGGAATAAAGGGATGAAGGAACAGTGTTGGTGATGATAAAGGAATGAAGGGATGAAGGAACAGTGTTGGTGATGAAAAAGGAATGAAGGGATGAAGGAACAATATTGGTGATGATAAAGGAATGAAGGGATGAAGGAACAGTGTTTGTGATGAAAAAGGAATGAAGGGATGAAGGAACAATATTGGTGATGATAAAGGAATGAAGGGATGAAGGAACAGTGTTTGTGATGAAAAAGGAATGAAAGGATAGAGGAACAATGTTGGTGGTGATAAAGGAATGAAGGGATGGAGGAAGTGTATTAGTCATGATAAAGGAATGAAGGGATGAAGGAACAGCAATGATGATGATAAAGGAATGAAGGGATAAAGGAACAATGTTGGTGATGATAAAGGAATGAAGGGATGAAGGAACAATGTTGGTGGTGATAAAGGAATGAAGGGATAAAGGAACAGTGTTGGTGGTGATAAAGGAATGAAGGGATGAAGGAACAGTGTTTGTGATGATAAAGAAATGAAGGGGTTAAGGAACAGTATTGGTGATGATAAAGGAATGAAGGGATGAAGGAACAGTGTTGGTGATGATAAAGGAATGAAGGGGTGAAGGAACAGTGTTAATGATGATAAAGGAATGAAGGGATAAAGGAACAGTGTTAATGATGATAAAGGAATGAAGGGATGAAGGAACAGTGTTGGTGGTGATAAAGGAATGAAGGGATAAAGGAACAGTGTTGATGGTGATAAAAGAATGAAAGGATAAATGAACAATGTCGGTGATGATAAAGGAATGAAGGGATGAAGGAACAGTGTTGGTGATTATAAAGGAATGAAGGGATGGAGGAAGCGTATTGGTGATGATAAAGGAATAAAGGGATGAAGGAACAGTGTTGGTGATGATAAAGGAATGAAGGGATGAAGGAACAGTGTTGGTGATAATAAAGGAATGAAGGGATGAAGGAACAGTGTTGGTGATGATAAAGGAATAAAGGGATGAAGGAACAGTGTTGGTGATGATAAAGGAATGAAGGGATGAAGGAACAGTGTTGGTGATGATAAAGGAATGAAGGGATGAAGGAACAGTGTTGGTGATGATAAAGGAATGAAGGGATGAAGGAACAGTGTTGGTGATGATAAAGGAATGAAGGGATGAAGGAACAGTGTTGGTGATGATAAAGGTTGGGGTTGATTGGGTGTGTCAGTAGTGTAGGGGTCTGTGCGCCCCAGGGGCTCTGTTAAGACTCTGCACAGGCTTTTTAATCTCAGATATGAATTTTGATTAATGAAAATTAAGAGTATTGAGTAGAAATATTCCCAAAGTATCAACACAGAGCTGCTCTATGATAAACTAATGTTTTACTGTGATGTTTTATTCCTGATTCTCCTGAAAGACAAGCATTTTAAAGACTTCTCACTCCCTGTAATCAATCACATGTCCTTCTGTTGTCCTGCCAACACGACTCTGAAACAGATTTCAGGTAAAAACAAAACATTCATGATGTGTTCGGTGAGCGCTGAGACTGTAACGCTGGCCTGCAGCTCAGATAGACTGGAAATGACTTCAGGTCACAGTCCTGGACTATTTTAGGAACAGCTGAAGTATGACTAAGAATCCTGCGCTTCTGATATTTAGTCAGCTAGCATTAAAGTCCTGCGGTACCCCAGACATCCATTACAGTCTCCCGCATTCACGGCTTAAGCTCACGCCGCCGCTGCCTGGCTCTATTCAACTCAAGGGCGCAGGTCTAATGCAGGCTGCTGCGGATAAAGTCGCATTCAGAGCGACTGTTATTGATGTTTAACCTTGACGGTTCCCGCGTTCCGTCTTTTCGGCTGTGTGTTTTATTCTGAGGTTGACAGATCATTTCAACATGTGATACTGAGCTAACTCACCTTCAGAGAGCAGTTCACAGAGTTCATAACATCACCGCTGGACCTACAGAGCCGATCAGAAGTCCAAGACCACCTTTAGTTACCGATTACCAGCTAAACCAGAAAATTCATTTCACATTTTCAGTGTGTTCTTAACAACTTCATAACACCTTCATAACAGATTCATTACAGATTTATTACACCCTCATTGCAGCTTTATTACAGCTTCATTGCAGCTTTATTACACCTTCATTACACCCTCATTATGTCATCATTACAAATTACACCTTTATAATGCCTTTATTATAGCGTCATTACAGATTTATTACACCTTCATTATACCCTCATTATGTCTTCATTACAGATTACACCTTCATAAGGCCTTCATTATAGCTTCATTACAGCTTTATTACACCTTCATAACACCCTCATTATGTCATCATTACAAATTACACCTTTATAATGCCTTTATTATAGCATCATTACAGATTTATTACACCTTCATTATACCCTCATTATGTCTTCATTACAGATTACACCTTCATAAGGCCTTCATTATAGCTTCATTACAGCTTTATTACACCTTCATTACACCCTCAGTATGTCTTCATTACAGATTACACCTTCATAATGCCTTTATTATAGCTTCATTACAGATTTATTACACCTTAATTGCAGCTTTATTACAGTTTATTACACCCTCATTGCAGATTTATTACAGCTTCATTGCAGCTTTATTACACCTTCATAACACCCTCATTATGTTGTCATTACAAATTACACCTTTGTAATGCCTTCATTAAAACTTCATTACAGCTTTATTACACCTTCATTACAACCTCATTGCAGCTTTATTACAGTTTATTTCACCTTCATATCACCAATACAATGTCTTCATTACAGATTACACCTTCATAATGCCTTCATTATAGCTTCATTATAGCTTTATTACACCTTCATTACACCCTCATTGCATCTTAATTACAGTTTATTACACCTCCTTAACACCCTCATTATGTCTTCATTACAGATTACACCTTTATAATGTCTTCATTATAGTTTCATTATAGCTTTTTTACACCTTCATTACACCCTCATTTCAGTGAAGACTCACTCCTAAAGTTCAGTCAAGTTGGTTTAGGTGCAGATATATCTCTTTCTCACTCTGTGTATGACTTTCTATGTCTCTGTATCTCTCTCTGTATGTCGATCTCATTGTAAGTACAGCTCTATGATTGTTACTGTGTAATATAGTTTTATGGTATTGCTGTCGGTCAGTGGAGTCTATGGTCAGTGGTGGTCTGTAAATGTCCTGCTGGTCTGCAGTTCTGTTAACGTTGGTTCATTCTGCTGGAGGGCGGCGGAGGCGCTGATATGGAGTGTCGTGATTGGTTATCTCCAGCCACAGATTTTATTAAAGCGCAGTGTTTGATAAACGCTTTCCTGAAGTCACAGCCTGTATAATGAAACTCAGTGTCAGATACTTTAATAAAGATTAATTACCCTCTTCAAGAAGAGACATTCAGGAAAGACCACGTCACATCATCTGGTCATTTCACATTTCAAAAGAGGAGAGACCACCAAGTTGAAGAGCCCGTATCATCAGAAGAGCTTCATCTGGTATGTAAATGAGGCTCTTACAGAACGTATATGGAAACCCAGCTGCTCATTTAGTATTCATTGTTTTTGTGACATCACAACAGCTCATCTACGTATATTCACCTAGTGTAGCCCTGACCACTTAAGCTAAGTTATTTAGATGAGGTTTTTCAGCGCATTACACGTTTTATAACCCTAACACACGTTTTATAACCCTAACATACGTTTATAACCTTAACACACGTTTTATAACCCTAACACACGTTTATAACCCTAAAACACGTTTATAATCCTAACACATCACACGTTCATAATCCTAACACACATTTATAACCCTAACACACGTTTATAACCCTAACACACGTTTATAACCCTAAAACACGTTTATAATCCTAACACATCACACGTTCATAATCCTAACACATATTTATAACCCTAACACACGTTTATAACCCTAAAACACGTTTATAATCCTAACACATCACACGTTTTATAACCCTAACATACGTTTATAACCCTAAAACACGTTTATAATCCTAACACATCACACGTTCATAATCGTAACACACATTTATAACCCTAACACACGTTTATAACCCTAACACACGTTTATAACCCTAACACACGTTTATAATCCTAACACATCACACGTTTATAATCCTAACACACATTTATAACCCTAACACACATTTATAGCCCTTACACACATTTATAACCCTAACACATCACACGTTTATAACCCTAACACATCACACATTTATAACTCAAACACACGTTTATAACCCTAACACACATTTATAACCCTAACACAACACACGTTTATAACCCTAAAACACATTTTTAACCCTAACACATCACACATTTATAACCCTAACACATCACACATTTATAACCCTAACATACATTTATAACCCTAACACAACACACGTTTGTAACCCTAACACACATTTATAACCCTAACACACGTTTATAACCCTAACACATCACACATTTATAACCCAAACACACGTTTATAACCCTAACACACATTTATAACCCTAACACAACACATGTTTATAACCCTAACACACATTTATAACCCTAACACATCACACATTTATAACCCTAACACATCACACATTTATAACCCTAACATACATTTATAACCCTAACACAACACACGTTTATAACCCTAACACACATTTATAACCCTAACACACATTTATAACCCTAACACAACACACGTTTATAACCCTAACACACATTTATAACCCTAACACAACACACGTTTATAACCCTAACGCACATTTATAACCCTAACACATCAGACGTTTAAAACCTTAACACATCACACCTTTATAACCCTAACACACGTTCCCACGCCAATCAGAATAGAGTTTATGTACATATACACCGCCAGTCAAAAGTTTGGAGACACATAACTGAGTATATATATTTATAATAATAATAATTGGAGCCCATGTAGAAAATATTCATATTTATCACATTTATGTAGAGACTCACAAAGTAAAATGTTATAAACACAAACACTGTTAAGTGGAGCTCCGGGACAAAAAAAACAAATAATAAAAGTTAAATGTTCAACACGGGCTCTTTAAAGTGATTTTTTAAAATTTCTGCTTTAATTATTCTTTCATTTATTGCGGCACCTCAGGGCCTGTGGCTGTTACTGTTGTTGTTGTTTGTAAGTTTGCTGCAGTTATTTTTATTTAAATAAATAACAGTACGTCTCTATTAGGACTCAGTCGCTTAGTGAACGGTGTTAATGACAGTTGATTAAAGAATAAAAAGCTTTTCTCTCCTTTTACAAACAATGCAAAGAGAGTGCGAGAGCCCGCACGGGGGGGGCGGAGTGGAGAGGGAGTGGTGCGCTGTTCAAGCAAATGAGCAATTGTAGACGTGGTGTCTAATTTAAATTCCCAATTTACTCAGTATTATAGCGGCTGAGACGTTTTAATTCTAAATGAAAAACAAAACGCAACCTGTTTACGCTAATGCGCTAAAGCGTTAGCTCAGAAATCAGTTCCCACAGAAGAGCAGAGAACCTGAACAGTACAGAGAAACCTTGACAATACAAAGAACCTGAACAGTACAGAAGAACGTGAACAATACAGAGAACCTGAACAGTACAGAGGAACCTAAACAGGACAGAGGAACCTGAACAATACAGATAACCTGAACAGTACAGAGAAACCTTGACAATACAGAGAACCTGAACAGTACAGAAGAATGTGAACAATGCAGAGAACCTGAACAGTACAGAGGAACCTAAACAGGACAGAGGAACCTGAATAATACAGAGAACCTGAACAGTACAGAGAAACCTTGACAATACAGAGAACCTGAACAATACACATAACTTGAACAGTACAGAGAAACCTGAACAATACAGAGAACCTGAACAATACAGAGAAACCTGAACAATGCAGAGAACCTGAACAATACAGAGAACCTGAACAATATAGAGAACGGGAACAATACAGAGAACCTGAACAATACCGAGAACCTGAACAATATAGAGAACCTGAACAATATAGAGAAACCTGAACAATACAGAGAACCTGAACAATATAGAGAACCGGAACAATACAGTGAACCTGAACAATATCGAGAACCTGAACAATATAGAGAACCTGAACAATATAGAGAAACCTGAACAATACAGAGAATCTGAACAATATAGAGAACCGGAACAATACAAACCAATTCTTAAATGTGGAGTTATTACAGGGATATTGACTGACTGGGGCACCTTCAGATGCCACACTTTTTTAACCCTCACACAACACACGTTTATAACCCTCATACATGTTTATAACCCTAACACAACACACATTTATAACCTGAACACAACACACGTTTATAACCCTCATACATGTTTATAACCCTAGCCCAACCCACTTTTATAACCCTCACACAACACACGTTTATAACCCTCATACATGTTTATAACCCTAACACAACACACATTTATAACCTGAACACAACACACGTTTATAACCCTCGTACATGTTTATAACCCTAACACAACCCACTTTTATAACCCTCACACAACACACGTTTATAACCCTCATACATGTTTATAACCCTAGCACAACCCACTTTTATAACCCTCACACAACACACGTTTATAACCCTCATACATGTTTATAACCCTAACACAACACACGTTTATAACCTGAACACAACACACGTTTATAACCCTCATACATGTTTATAACCCTAACACAACACACATTTATAACCTGAATACAACACACATTTATAACCCTCATACATGTTTATAACCCTAGCACAACCCACTTTTATAACCCTCACACAACACACGTTTATAACCCTCATACATGTTTATAACCCTAACACAACACACGTTTATAACCTGAACACAACACACGTTTATAACCCTCATACATGTTTATAACCCTAACACATCACAATTTTATAACCCTCACACACATTTATAACCCTCACACACATTTATAATCCTCAAACAACCCACTTTTATAACCCTCACACAACACACGTTTATAACCCTCATACATGTTTATAACCCTAACACATCACAATTTTATAACCCTCACACACATTTATAACCCTCACACACATTTATAACCCTCATACATGTTTATAACCCTAACACATCACAATTTTATAAACCTCACACAACACATGTTTATAAACTTCACACAACACCTTTATAACCCTCACACGTTTATAACCTTCACACAACACATTTATAACCCTCACACATATCTATAACCCTAACACATCACAATTTTATAACCCTAACACAACACATGTTTACAACCTGCACACAACACCTTTATAACCTTCACACATGTTTATAACCCTAACACACATTTATACCCCTAACACAACACACATTTATAAACCTCACACACGTTTATAATCCTAACACATCACACTTTTATGACTGGAACACACATTTATAATGCTAACACATCACACGTTTATGAGGGTTTAAAACCCTCAGATTTACAATAATAACACATGCTCATAATCCTAACTTGTTTATAACCCTAACACATTACATACATCACATGTTTAAAATCCTAATTCATGTTTTTAACCATATCATTCTGCATGGTCATACACACTACTACAGAGGTAGAGAGGAGAAATAGAGACAGGTTAAGTACAGGGAGAGAGAGAGAGAGAGAGAGAAGAGAAATAGATAGAGAGAGGAGTATAGAGGGGGAGAGAGATGATAGAGGGAGAGAGAAATGAGACATAGAAACAGATACATAGAGAACGAGAGAGGGGAGAAATAGAGAGAGACGCTCTGTCCAGTCGTGCTGTTAAGGTGCCGTCGTCGTTGGGTTAATGACCTCAGCCGGCCGCTGCTCTCTCACCGTCTCTCCCTCCGGGCGCTGCTGATAAGTTTTTCGGAGAGATGGAGGGAGGAACTGGTTCCAATTATCACTCCATTCCTCTCCTCCGTGCTGGCTGTCAGGTTTCAGCTGCTGCTCTATTAACTCAGCATTAGTGCAGAGAGATCAGGAATAGAGGTCATACCAGCGTTCACACCTTCAGCACCACAATAGTCCAGCTGTGAAAGCCCCCCGCCGTGTTTATAACAGCACCTCTATTCCTTCTTCACACCCCTGTTATATCACTCTTACAACACGCCTGTTAACCTGTTAGCGTTATTACATTTACATCTTACATTTGGGTTCACACGTTGAGACTGTTGACTTGTTTTTTATTTAATTTTTATCCAGTAAAATTATTAACTTCACAATAAAGGTTCCTAAATAGCTCAGATATGTTAAATAATCTCATAATATTCATAGAACGAGGTCGTAATGAGACATTATAAGTATTATTATTGAATTTAAGATGATTTTATTTATCAATGCATACTCTTATATTCACTCTTCTAAAGATTCAAATCCATGTTTTTAATTGTGAAGCTAATTTGTGTATATCGTCACTGTCCAATGAAAAGCAAGTGTCTCCATTTTTTGTCGATATCTAATTCCAACATCAATTAAATGGTTCCATTCACTAACATTGAAAGTAAACCCACTTATTGGTCTCTCCTGTAAAGTTTTTTCATTGGACAGCGATGATATATAAATATATAATATAGAATTACTATAAAAATGTTATAAAGTACTATAAACCAGATGTATACTATAGTATACTATTAATACTAACCACTAATAGAAAAGAAAGAAGAAGCTGTTTTATTTCTATTGTTCCATTCATCTTGAAATCCTGTGTTGTGGAGTGAACTAGCAGAGTGAGCTAGTGCTGTGTTGTAAAGTAAGTTAGCGGAGTAAGTTAGCAGAGTGAGCGATTTCTCTGTTGTGGACTGAGTTAGCAGAGTGAGTTAGCAGAGTGAGCTAGCTCTGTGTTCTGGATTGAGCTAGTAGAGTGATTTAGCAGAGTGAGCTTGCAGAGTGAGCTAGCTCTGTGTTGTGGACTGAGCTAGCAGAGTGAGCGAGTGCTAGAGCAGTGTTGTAAAGTGAGTTAGCAGAGTGATTTAGCAGAGTGAGTTAGCAGAGTGAGCTAGCAGAGTGAGCGAGTGCTAGAGCAGTGTTGTAAAGTGAGCTAGCAGAGTGATTTAGCAGAGAGAGTTGGCAGTGTGAGCTAGCTCTGTGTTGTGGACTCAGCTAGCAGAGTGAGTTAGCAGAGTGAGCTAGCTCTGTGTTGTGGACTCAGCTAGCAGAGTGATTTAGCAGAGTGAGCTAGCTCTGTGTTGTGGACTGAACTAGCAGAGTGATTGAGCAGAGTGAGCTAGCAGAGTGAGCTAGCTCTGTGTTGTGGACTCAGCTAGCAGAGTGAGCTAGTAGAGTGAGCTAGCAGAATGAGTTAGCAGAGTGAACTAGCTCTGTGTTGTGGACTCAGCTAGCAGGGTGAGCTAGCAAGTGATTTAGCAGAGTGAGTTAGCAGAGTGAGCTAGCTCTGTGTTGTGGAGTGAGCAGTTTAATCACTCAGCTTCTCTTTTAAGCTCGGACGGCGTCTCTTCACACGGAGCCGCTGACGCTCTGTTATTAGTTTATTGGGGGGCCTGTTGGCGCTCACTCGCTAATCTCCTCCAATATCAAGCCTGAGCGAACAGAGTCCGTCTGGAATGAGGAATTAGTGACCGCAGCTGAGACCAGACTGCTGGACACAGAGCTTCTGTTTTTAGGTGTGAAGCACCTCGTAGACCCGACCAGCAGGTCTTCAGTACTTCAGCCTTCAAACGTTTGGATTCACTGTTTTTACAGCGTTGTGTATAAACTGAACACAATGAGGTTCTAAATTAACGTTATAACACCAAGAATTTAATAATAATAATAAGTAATATGTAATTATGTATTTATACTCATATCTGAGTCTGAGATTTGATCATTAATTTAAATATGAGTTATGGATAGTTTATATTATTTTAAAGTTATAATATTCTTTTAATTATAACTTTATTCCGGATAATTGCAGGCACAGTTCTACAAACATTATGATGTAAACAATGACTTTAATAAATGAATAAATACAAAAACAATTGTTCATATTTATCATATTTATAAAGTATTTTACTGTAATTTCTACACTGTAAACAATCTTGGAAGTCAACTTTCTTCATTTACCAACAAATACATTTTAAATTAAGTGTAAAATTAATTCTGACTAATATTTGATTGAAATTACGAGTTAATGGAACAGCTCCAGCGTTCTCTCTGGTTCTGCTTCTGTTTATATCTCCTCTTTATTGCGGCGCTCGCTCACTAAGAGCTTCAGCCATCGCTGTGTTTACTGTTCTTTCACTGGCTGCCTGATCTTTAATTATCTAATTTGGAGCAGCACCTTCACCACCACTGACCAGTGATTAAAATACACAGCACTACTTCCTCATCCTCACATGCTGGACTGATTCAGCTCCACAATACAGTGACTCACTATCACCTCTTCAGGTACAAAGTGGCACTACAGTGACTCACTATCACCTCTTCAGGTACAAAGTGGCACTACAGTGACTCACTATCACCTCTTCAGGTACAAAGTGGCACTACAGTGACTCATCATCACCTCTTCAGGTACAAAGTGGCACTACAGTGACTCACTATCACATCTTCGGTTACAAATTGGCACTACAGTGACTCACTATCATCTCTTCAGGTACAAAGTGGTACTACAGTGACTCACTATCACCTCTTCAGCTACAAAGTGCTACTACAGTGACTCACTATCACCTCTCCAGCTACAAAGCGCTACTACAGTGACTCACTATCACCTCTTCAGGTACAAAGTCGTACTACAGTGACCCACTATCACCTCTTCAGGTACAAAGTGGTACTACAGTGACTCACTATCACCTCTTCAGCTACAAAGCGCTACTACAGTGACTCACTATCACCTCTCCAGCTACAAAGCGCTACTACAGTGACTCACTATCACGTCTTCAGGTACAAAGTTGTACTACAGTGACCCACTATCACCTCTTCAGGTACAAAGTGGCACTACAGTAACTCACTATCACCTCTTCAGTTACAAGGTGCTACTACAGTGACTCATTATCATCTCTTCAGGTACAAAGAGGTTCTAAAGTAACTCACTATCACCTCTTCAGGTACAAAGTGGTATTACAGTGACTCACTATCACCTCTTCAGGTACAACGTGGTACTACTGTGACTCACTATCACCTCCTCAGGTGTGAAGAGCTCAGAACTATAGAATAAGAGGTATGGAATGATTCCTGGAGCAGAATTAAACATCTGGTTGTGTTTAAAGAATGTTTAGAGGGTCTTTTAGAAATGAGCTCATTTGCTCTGATGCAGGTTTACATACTTTGAACATGCTGACCAGCAGCTTCATGAGGAGCCACATGAGCTGCTTCTCTAACAGGACTGAAGAAGATAGTGTAGATGCTGAGATCTTGTTCTGATAAACAGGTTTGGGGGTTTTATAGCTCTTATAAAAATATACATTCTCATTTTTACATTTAAATACAGTCAAATGTTTGTTTTAGAGATATTTTTGTACACGGGCTCCAACTTCACCATTTACACTCGTCTCTTAATATATTCAGATCTTTGTAATATTCAGTTAGGTGTGTCCAAACTTTTGACTGGTGGTGTATTTTGGCAAGAACAATTATTTTCCCAATAAATGGATTTTTTTTTCACCTACTGGAAAAAGTAGCTATTAAAGAAAGCGCATGTGGGTGGAGCATGGTCGGGTCAATTGGAGGAAATCAGGGACGTTAAACTGGGAACTTGATTGGACCTAAAGCAGCCCATGGCCACGTTTCAGCGGCAAGTCAATCCGTAATTGGTTGGGTGTATGGTGGAATATGGATCGGCGTTAATTGCCGTCATTTATTATGTTGATTTCTAGCACACTGGAGCTCGCAAAAAGAAAAAATCCATGGTAAATACCCAACCGTGCCCATGTGACAGAACAACAAATGTCTTTCACTTTGGTGTAATTGCTTCTTTATTGATGAATGAACGAGCCAGTGTGGCCACGGAGTAACCTCCCTAACTATTCACACATTCAACATTAACAGTGTCACCGGGCTGCAACCTTGAACGTCACGGCGTACCTGATTTACCGCAAGCGCTGCTCCTCTCCTGCACTGCTTATTAGAAGATCTTCAGTGATGGAAAGGTGGGGGTGCAGTGAAGTATAACTGGCTACTGGCGCCGAGGCCGGAAACCTCCCCTGTGTTTTAGAATGATTCATATTCTTCTCCAATGACATTCAAAAAAGTCCAAGAATAAAAAAACAAATGTCAGATTTGCATGCGCTCCATGGAGGCCAGCCAAGAGACACAAAGAGAGGAAGCTTTGTTTTTTCTGCTATCTACATATTGAGTGGGACTCCCCAGTTGAAGAGCACTGGCGACCTTAAACATAACATATTTGGACACACGTGAGATTTGCATGTATATTAAACTCATTCAGGTTTCTCAGAGTTCATCAAAACCCAACCGCGACAGGTCAAACACACAAAACACCATTTCAACACATTTGTTGACGTAATACGCAAATATATCACCTTGTGCTTCCACTAACTGGCCACTTTATTAGAAACACCCACCTTGTGCTTCCTCTAACTGGCCACTTTATTGGAAACACCAACTTGTGCTTCCATTAATAGACCACTTTATTCGAAACACCACCTTGTACTTCCACTTACTGGCCACTTTATTGGAAACACCACCTTGTGCTTCCACTAACTGGCCACTTTATTGGAAACACCACCTTGTGCTTCCACTAACTGCCCACTTTATTAGAAACACCCACCTTGTGCTTCCACTAACTGCCCACTTTATTGGAAACACTACCTTGTGCTTCCACTAACTGGCCACTTTATTAGAAACACAGTCTAGAACTTCCTCTCACTGGCCAATTTATTAGAAATACATACTTTGTACTTCCAATAACTAGCCACTTTATTAGAAACACAGTCGGGAATTTCCTCTCACTGGCCACTTTATTAGAAATACCAACTATCTACATCCACTAACTGGCCACTTTATTAGAAACACCAACTATCTACATTCACTAGCTGGCCACTTTATTAGAAACACCAGCCTTGTACACCCACTAACTGGTCATTTTATTAGAAACACCAACTATCTACATCCACTAACTGTCCACTTTATTAGAAACACCAACTTTGCCCTTCACTAACTGGCTACTTTATTAGAAATACCAACTATCTACCTCTACTAACTGGCCACTTTATTAGAATCACCAACTATCTACATTCACTAGCTGGCCACTTTATTAGAAACACCAACTATCTACCTCCACTAACTGGCCACTTTATTACAAACACCAACTTTGCCCTTCACTAACTGGCCACTTTATTAGAATCACCAACTATCTACATTCACTAGCTGGCCACTTTATTAGAAACACCAACTATCTACCTCCACTAACTGGCCACTTTATTAGAAACACCAACTATCTACCTCCACTAACTGGCCACTTTATTAGAAACACCAACTATCTACATTCACTAGCTGGCCACTTTATTAGAAACACCAGCCTTGTTCATCCACTAACTGGCCACTTTATTAGAAACACCAACCTTGTATATCCACTAACTGGTCACTTTATTAGAAACACCAACTATCTACATCCACTAACTGGCCACTTTATTAGAAATACAAACTATCTACATTCACTAGCTGGCCACTTTATCAGAAACACCAGCCTTGTACATCCACTAACTGGCCATTTTATTAGAAACACCAGCCTTGTACATCCACTAACTGGCCATTTTATTAGAAACACCAACCTTGTACATCCACTAACTGGCCACTTTATTAGAAACATCAACCTTGTACAGCCACTAGCTCCTCGGTGAGTGAAAGTGGGTTCAGCTCTGAGGAGTACTGGAGGAAAAAGCTGGTGGTGATGGACTCGGAGGCTATAGATCACTCTGACGTGTCCTGATATGGAGCCTGGCCCACCGGATTCATTAAAAATTCAGTCTCCTTTCAATTACGCCGAGCCCAACATGATTTATGTTTTTACGTTTTAATTTCAATTAAGCCGCCTGTTTAGCCGCCGCTCTGTTGTGTGTGCTCGAGTAACAGTCAGGGGAAAAACTCAATTACACTCTACAACATGTTGATTCGCTATATTAGAAATTGGCTAATATATTTCTCATCCAGACACATCGTACTCTCTCACTCTCGCTCGCTCACGGCTCCTCCGAAATCTACTACACACACACACACACACACACACACACACACCAAAACAATCACACACACACACACACACACACACACACACTCACACACACACCAAAACAATCACATTACTCCTGAAACGGGAGCTTTTACTTCATAAGTAAAATTCTCTGTGGCCACGTCGCAAAGAGAGGAGTAAACAGAGGAATATTACAGAGAGACATGCAGAGAAAAGAAGAGAAATTGTGAGAGTGACAGACAGACAGACAGAGATAGAGCTACCGAAAGACAATGTGAAAGACAGAGAGGTGGGAGAGATATAGAGAGTAAGAGAAAGAGATTGAGTAATATAGAAAGAGTGAGAGACAGACATAGAGAGGCAGAGAGACAGAGAGAGAGAGAGAGAGAGATTAAGAGACAGAGAGTGAGAGAGATTGAGGGACAGAGTGAGAGATTGAGAGACAGAGAGACAGAGAGACAGAAAGACAGAGAGAGTGAGAGAGACAGAGTGAGAGAGAGAGATTGAGAGACAGAGAGAGTGAGGAAGATAGAGAGATAGAGAGGCAGAGAGAGTGAACGAGATTAAGAGTGAGAGGGATAGAAAGACAGTGGGAGTGACAGAGATTGAGAGACAGAGGGATAGAGTGAGAGAGATTGAGAGACAGAGAGTGACAGAGATTGAGAGACAGAGAGAGTGAGAGAGATTGATAGAGAGAGGGATAGAAAGACAGAGAGAGTGAGAGAGATTGAGACAGAGAGAGTGAGAGAGATTGAGAGACAAAGAGAGTGAGAAAGATTGAGAGAGAGTGAGAGATTGATAGCGAGAGGGATAGAAAGACAGAGAGAGGGATAGAAAAACAAAGAGAGTGAGATTGAGACAGAGAGAGTGAGAGACAAAGAGAATGAGAGAGATTGAGACAGAGTGAGAGACAAAGAGAGTGAGAGAGATTGAGAGACAGAGAGAGTGAGAGATATTGAGAGACAGAAAGAGTGAAAGAGAGGCAGAGAGATACAGTGAGAGATATTTCTAATATCCCAACATCCCAACACGACAAACCCCCCAACACAACCAACACCCCAACACAACAAACATCCCAACACAACACACACCCCCAACACAACAAACATCCCAACACAACAAACGCCCCCAACACAACAAACATCCCAACACAACTAACACCCCAACACAAC
Organism: Megaleporinus macrocephalus; assembly: GCA_021613375.1. Lineage (NCBI taxonomy): Eukaryota > Metazoa > Chordata > Actinopteri > Characiformes > Anostomidae > Megaleporinus > Megaleporinus macrocephalus. The sequence goes on along the minus strand of CM038728.1, from coordinate 32,976,887 downwards.
CAACACCCCAACACAACAAACATCCCAACACAACACACACCCCCAACACAACAAACATCCCAACACAACAAACGCCCCCAACACAACAAACATCCCAACACAACAAACATCCCAACACAACAAACGCCCCCAACACAACAAACATCCCAACACAACAAACATCCCAACACAACAAACATCCCATCACAACAAACACCCCCAACACAACCAACACCCCAACACAACAAACATCCCAACACAACAAACATCCCAACACAACAAACATCCCAACACAACAAACACCCCCAACACAACAAACATCCCAACACAACAAACATCCCAACACAACAAACATCCCAACACAACAAACACCCCCAACACAACAAACATCCCAACACAACAAACACCCCCAACACAACAAACATCCCAACACAACAAACATCCCAACACAACAAACATCCCAACACAACAAACACCCCCAACACAACCAACACCCCAACACAACAAACGCCCCAACACAACAAACACCCCCAACACAACAAACATCCCAACACAACAAACATCCCAACACAACAAACATCCCAACACAACAAACACCCCCAACACAACAAACACCCCAACACAACAAACACCCCCAACACAACAAACATCCCAACACAACAAACATCCCAACACAACAAACACCCCAACACAACCAACACCCCAACACAACAAACATCCCAACACAACAAACACCCCCAACACAACCAACACCCCAACACAACAAACATCCCAACACAACAAACACCCCCAACACAACAAACATCCCAACACAACAAACACCCCAACACAACAAACACCCCCAACACAACAAACACCCCAACACAACAAACACCCCAACACAACCAACACCCCAACACAACAAACATCCCAACACAACAAACATCCCAACACAACCAACACCCCAACACAACAAACACCCCAACACAACAAACACCCCCAACACAACTAACATCCCAACACAACAAACATCCCAACACAACCAACACCCCAACACAACAAACACCCCAACACAACAAACATCCCAACACAACAAACACCCCCAACACAACAAACACCCCCAACACAACAAACACCCCCAACACAACAAACACCCCCAACACAACCAACACACCCAACACAACAAACATCCCAACACAACAAACACCCCCAACACAACAAACACCCCAACACAACAAACACCCCCAACACAACAAACACCCCAACACAACAAACTCCACCAACACAAACCCCCCAACACAACAAACATCCCAACACAACAAACACCCCAACACAACAAACATCCCAACACAACAAACACCCCCAACACAACAAACACCCCAACACAACAAACACCCCCAACACAACAAACACCCCAACACAACAAACTCCACCAACACAACAAACCCCCCCAACACAACAAACTCCACCAACACAACAAACCCCCCAACACAACAAACACCCCAACACAACAAACATCCCAACACAACAAACACCCCAACACAACAAACATCCCAACACAACCAACACCCCAACACAACAAACACCCCAACACAACAAACATCCCAACACAACAAACACCCCAACACAACAAACATCCCAATGTAGAACACAGTGTTATTGTTTGTGGTGAAGAAGTGAGGAGGAGGAGGGGACGAGTGTCTGCAGTTGTTCTCTCAGGAGTGAATGAAGCTCAGCCAGTTTAAACCTGTCCTCTACACAGCGTGAATAAAAGGCCACATAAACAGGATTCATTACCGCCGTTTAATTACACTGACCACGCAGCATAAATCACCTCCGTTAGCCGCCAGGAGCGTCCATTACACACCCCTCTTAGAGGAGATCACAGAGCCCGTTCACTGAGGAGATCCGAATGACTTATACCTCCTCCTATAACCCTGAAAACATTTCACATCCATCAGACATGTTTAACAAGAAGCCCCTGAAGTGACGTGGTCTAATGATTTTAGTGCTCAATTAATAGTATCCAGTGCACATCACATAATATCTGGTGCTTAACTCATAGTATCTGGTGCTCACAGAGTATCTGGTGCTCACCACATAGTATCTGGTGCTCATCACATAGTATCTGGTGCTCATCACATAGTATCTGCTGCTCACCACATAATGTCTTGTGCTCAACTAATAGTATCTGGTGCTCACCACATAGTATCTGGTGCTCACCACATAGTATCTGGTGCTCACCACATAGTATCTGGTGCTCACCACATAGTAGCTGGTGCTCACCACATAGTAGCTGGCGTTCACCACATAGTAGCTGGTGCTCACCACATAGTATCTGCTGCTCACCACATAGTAGCTGGCGCTCACCACATAGTAGCTGGCGCTCACCACAAAGTATCTGGTGCTCACCACATAGTTAGCTGGTGCTCACCACATAGTATCTGCTGCTCACCACATAATGTCTTGTGCTCAACTAATAGTATCTGGTGCTCACCACATAGTAGCTGGTGCTTGACTAATAGTATTTGGTGCCCCCCACATAGTATCTGGTGCTCATCACATAGTATCTGCTGCTCACCACATAATATCTTGTGCTCAACTAATAGTATCTGGTGCTCACCACATAGTATCTGGTGCTCAACTCATATTGTCTGGTGCACATCATATAGTATCTGGTGCTAACCATATAGTGTCTGGTGCACACCATATAGTACCTGCTGCTCACCACATAATATCTTGTGCTCAATTAATAGTATCTGGTGCTCACCACATAGGATCTGGTGCAGAACCTACAGTGACTAGTGCACACCACATACTATCTGATGTGCTCACTGCAACTGACAGTATCTTGTGCCCACCACATGTTCAGGGATTCTGTACTTTGATGCATTTATGTGAAGTAACCTGGAAACTATATATAAAACCAATATATTAACACATATTCATCAACTGGGCCTACAGCAATGTAGCACTGCCCATCCACACTGAAGTTATAAAGACAGCCAATAAGAACAAAGCTA
>CM038728.1:32941406-32968906 GCA_021613375.1 Megaleporinus macrocephalus | reverse complement strand
ATGGAAATATAGGACCCTGGGAATATAGGACCCTGGGAATATATAGCACTCTGGAAACGTAGGACCCTGAAAATACAAGATGTTATGACCTTGGGAATATATGACATTGTGAATATAAAACCTTGGGAATATATGACATTGGGAATATAATACTCTGGGAATATATGCCATTGGGAATATATGACATTGGGAACATATGACCTTGGGAATATATGACATTGGGAATAAAATACCATGGGAATATATGACCTTGGGAATATATGACCTTGGAATTGTAAAACATTGGGAATATGTGACCTTGGAATTATAAAACCCTGGGAATATATAACCTTGGGAATATATGACGTTGGGAATTCAGAGCAGTATAGCATTAATTCTGAGCTAATACATAGACACTACGTGACACAGTGCACTTGGTGTGCGGTGATGTTTCACCTTTTCCGACACTCGGAAGCTGGCTTTACTTCATTGGGGCATTTTGGGAAGGAGTTTAGAGGGAAATCTTGTGGGCGGAGCTTTGACAGCAGCAGAATTCGCCCCGATCCCCCCCAGACGTGTATACTCGTTTGGAGATGACGCCCTTTCCCGCGAGACTGCTGCAGGAATGGAGGCAGATAAAAGAAAACGAGTCAGAGGTGCTGCATTACTGCAGGGTTAGAGTTTCAGAGCCAGTTCAGTCGGGTCTGTCTAACTCAATAGAATCTGGGTCGCCACCCCGGCCCTCCGAACAAAGACGCAGCCCAAAAAGAAGAAAAACACTTTCTGTCAGTCACACTTAAGTGCACTTTAATGAGCGGCAGGGGAGCCGAAGGGGGTTCCCACCCCCCCCACCACCCCATTCCCACTGGAAGTATTTGGGCTCCTCTATCCTTGAGCAGCAGACCATCACACACATCTCCGAGTCTCTGTGTCTTTGGCACGTTTCAGTGCTCTGAGACAAAGTGCCCTCGAAGAAAACACTTCACCAGGAATACATACTGCCGGGCACACGTGGGAAACGCTGGAGACGGAATAGCGTGTGTGATTACCGTGGTCAGGAATGTTTACACTGCGGAGACACAGCAGCATCAATAGGACCTGTTACTGAGTATTATAATCCTTATTAACCATGAAGAAGCCGAGCTGTAGATTCTGACGTGTAACTAAAGCCAGTGCAGATAAATGGAAAGTGAAATTCTGTCTATACAAAATTTCACAGCATCACTGAAAACAGTTAATAATGAATTAAAAAATTATTTTTTTTTCTAGAAAAAATAATATAATAACGCAGCTTCTAATAATTTTATCTTATCTAATAATATTAACAGCATTTACTTTTTTATGTATCCTTTATAAACTATGTCCAGTATGAATTTTTTTAGCATCTACAATTAACTCTTCATAAATTAATTATGTATTATTATTCATTATTATTGTGTATATAATAGCAATTGTTGATTATGAATTATTGTCTATTAAAAATTATTTAGTATGTACTGTTAATTATTCCTTAATTCATGATGTGTTAGTCATTATTAATTGTTATTATTACATAATAAGTACAATTCATTACTATTAATTATTCAACTGCTATTAAAGGTTTCTAATATTAATATTTAATATGGATGATTCTATAACAATTATGAATTACTCAGTATCTATTGAATTATTATGTATCTACCACATTATTCAGTGTCAACTATTAATTATTCATTATTTTCTATTAATTATTATTTATCTATTAATTATTATGTATCTACTATGAAATATTAAGCACCAATATTAATTATTCAGTATCTACTATGAATTATTCGGTATCCACTATGAATTATTCACTATCTACTATGAATTATTCAGTATCCACTATGAATTATTTAGTATTTACTATGAATTATTGAGCATCCAATATGAATAATTCAGAATCTACTATGAATTATTCAGTATCTACTATAATTATTCAGTATCCACTATGAGTCATTTATTATCTACTATAATTATTCACTATCCATTATGAATTATTCAGTACATATTATGAATTATGCAGTTTCTACTAAAATTACTCAGTATCCACTATGCATTATTCAGTATCTACTACAATTATTCAGTATCCACTATGAATTATTCAGTATCTACTTTGAATTATTCAGCATCCACTATGAAGTATTCAGTATCTACTACAATTATTCAGTATTTACCATGAATTATTTATTATCTACTATAATTACTCAGTATCTACTATAGATTATTTATTATTTACTATAATTATTCAGTATCTATTATGAATTATTCATAAATTAATTGTTTTTCAATATCATTCATTATTATTCCGTAGATAATAGTATTTAATTGCTATGAATTATTTAATATCTACTGAATTATTGTGTATGCTTTGTCTGTTTGTAATAATTTGCAAAGCTGCTGCTAAGTAACTGTAACAGGATATTATTCTGAGTTTGAAGTGAATCTATTGTTCTGATCTGGGGTTTCTGTGAAGAATAATTAGTTATTTATTTACTTCTATTAAAGAAGATTGGAGGTTTAGTTCTGGCAGTGACGTCGTGTTCAGCATTTCTGCCATATCTCCCTGACTGACCTTCATGTTTGGGATCCTGCCTTCTCTCTGTCCTCCAGCGACGGGTGGGCCGGCAATTAGGGACCACTCGTCACATCCTGTTACCGTGCGTGTCGCTGACGAGCGGTCAAAAACGTCCAGGTTGAGCTGCCGGATGGAGAAATTCTCATCACTGAGGCCGTGAAGGTTAGCGCCATGGCAACAGGATCTCTCTGAAGACCCGGCCTGAACTGGACGCTGGGACATGGATGACCGGAGATGATCTGACGGTGGTCCTCAGTGGAGACTAAAGTCTGAGAATCGGAGAACGTTTCAGTACCTGATATGTATTATTAACTACTATAAATTATTCATTAACTACTATAAATTATTCATTAACTACCATAAATTATTCATTAACTACTATAAATTATTCATTAACTACTATAAATTATTCATTAACTACTATAAATTATGTAGAATCTACTATGATGTCACGGTGTGTGAGTCGGCAGAGGCGGATATATGCGCAGATGCGGTTTTGCAGGTTTAATGCGAAAAATACGGGACAAAAACAGGGAAACAGCACGATAGTATAAACACATGGACAGGACATAAACAAGGGCACATGGATGGGAGGCGTGACATGAATTATTCATTAACTATTATAAATTATGTAGGATCTACTATAAATTATTCATTAACTACTAAAAATTATGTAAGATCTACTATAAATTATTAATGAACTACTATATATTATATAGGATCTACTATAAATTATTCATTAACTACCATAAATTATTCATTAACTATGAATTATGTAGAATCTACTATGAATTATTCATTAACTATTATAAATTATGTAGGATCTACTATGAACTATTCATTAACTATTATATATTATGTAGGATCTACTATAAATTATTCATTAACTACTATAAATTATGTACGATCTACTATAAATTATTAATGAACTACTATATATTATATAGGATCTACTATAAATTATTCATTAACTACCATAAATTAGTCATTAACTACTATATATTATTCAGTAACTACTATAAATTATGTAGGATGTACTATGAATTATTTATTAACTATTATATATTATGTAGGATCTACTATAAATTATTCATTAACTACTATAAATTATGTACGATCTACTATAAATTATTAATGAACTACTATATATTATATAGGATCTACTATAAATTATTCATTAACTACCATAAATTAGTCATTAACTACTAAAAATGATTCATTAACTACCATAAATTATTCATTAACTACTATAAATTATTTATTAACTACTATAAATTATGTAGAATCTACTATGAATTATTCATTAACTATTATCAATTATGCAGGATCTACTATGAATTATTAATTAACTACTATATATTATATAGGATCTACTATAAATTATCAATTACCTACTATAAATTATTCACTATCTACTATAAATTATGTAGGATCTTCTATAAATTTGTTCAGTAGTATATGCTATGAATTATTTAGTATCTACTATGAAATGTTCAGTTGTATATGCTATGAATTAGTAATTAACTACTATATATTGTATAGGATCTACTATAAATTATTAATTAACTACTATAAATTATTCATTAACTACTATATATTATATAGGATTTTCTATGTATTATTCATTAACTACTATAAATTATTCAGTATGAAATGTTCAGTTTTATAAAATATTAATAAATAAGCTGACGTTCGTGCCACGTTTAGTAGAGATCTCTTGTGATCTTTAAATTTTTCTTCTATAAGCCTACAAACCTGAAGGACCAGCTGCTGAAAGTCCTGCTATGGGAATAAAACAAAAGGCCACACATTTCCTCTCTCGCTGTAGTGTCAGCACTCGTCAGCTCTCGTCAGCTCTCGTCAGCTCTCAGACCTCTCAGGGTTTAAACCACCTGCAGGCCAAACGAGTCTCATTCTGAGCTTTTATCAACAGTCTGGACCAGAAAACCGTCCAGTTTAATTAAAACCTGCTCTTCACACCAAGGAAACCTGCAGATCCTGCAGCTGATCCAGTTTTATTGGGAATGTTCTGAATTGAGCGACTGGCGTCACTGGGATGTTTCACCAGTAAATCTGAGTGATTAAGGTCACATGTACCAGCATCGCCGTCCATCACCCTCAGTTCCCAGTTTGTTCCTCATATATCACAGCAGCTGTGTTCCTGATGACCCGCAGGCCGTGTGGATCCGGAGCCTCGGAGAGCCGCACGATCCCACCAGCATTATCAGCTGCAGCGCAACGGCTAATGCACTTTGAGTGTTCTGGATGTCGTAAGAGCCAGGATGTAACCGGTCCAGCCTGAAGACCTCAGCTCACATCCCCAGTGAGCCGGTCAGTGTTTCAGCTGAGGATGTTATTCAGCTGCCAGATATTCATATTCTCCTCCGATCATGTACCTGAAATCAACAGGCTTTCCGATATTAGTAACCCTGTCTTTTACAGCATCTTACGTTCTAGATAATGTGTAGAACAAGGTATGTATGAGACACCCCAAAATACTAAATTACACCAAACTCAAATAAGTACAATAAAACGCCAAATAGGTTCTAGAACTGAGAACATGTGGAGTACAGAATGTAATGTGCTGTGTAAAATGATGATATGCACCAGAACAATCTCACTAACAGGTTCTAGATATTAAACTAATACATATTTGGAGTAATAAAGTTACAATGAACACATACATATTGGCATTTAATTTGAATTCAAAACAAAATTGGCATAAACTGAAGCACAAACTACAAACATACTGTAGCTTTATGCAGTAAATGGTGAGAACCCAGTAGAACACTGAATAGACTGACCACTCCAGAGTCCAGAAACTTAACACCACTGAATGGACTGACCACCCCAGAGTCCAGAAACTTAACACCACTGAATGGACTGCCCACCCCAGAGTCCAGAAACTCAACACCACTGAATGGATTGACCACCCCAGAGTCCAGAAACTTAACACCACTGAATGGACTGACCACCTCAGAGTCCAGAAACCCAACACCACTGAATGGACTGATCACCCCAGATTCCAGGAACTCAATACCACTGAATGGACTGACCACCCCAGAGTCCAGAAACTCAACACCACTGAATGAACTGACCACCCGAGAGTCCAGAAACTTAACGCCACTGAATGGACTGACCACCCCAGAGTCCAGAAACCCAACACCACTGAATGGACTGATCACCCCAGATTCCAGGAACTCAATACCACTGAATGGACTGACCACCCCAGAGTCCAGAAACTCAACACCACGGAATGGACTGACCACCCGAGAGTCCAGAAACTTAACACCACTGAATGGACTGACCACCCTAGAGTCCAGAACCTCAACACCACTAAATGGACTGACAACCCCAGAGTCTAGAAATTCAACACCACTGAATGGACTGACCACCTCAGAGTCCAGAAACCCAACACCACTGAATAAACTGACCACCCCATATTCCAGAAACTCAATACCACGGAATGGACTGACCACCCCAGAGTCCAGAAACTCAACACCACTGAATTTGTGTTTATTTATGCTCAAAAATGAATAGCTTAAATGGTTTCTGATGTTTACACAGCACTGAGTGATGTTTTTTTAATATTATCAGGGCGTCAATAAAAATAAATAAATAATGTTGAATAATATGTTTAAAAACCAATTACGTGCCTCTCTCAGTGCTAACGTATTACCATCAGCTCTAATCACAGCTCATAGGATCAACTGACTTAATCAGTGAGTTACAGTTAACCTTGCCTGAGGGTCACGCAATCAACTTTCATGCATTTCCTTAACTATATCATTAATTAATAAGAAGTTAGGAGATCTATTATGCTTGTTGGGTAATTAGGCCTTTAATTGTTGGGTATGTTTCGCTACACCTGAGCAAATTTGGTGATGTAACCAGTTTAAATAACAAATACATGGTTTTACAATTTTATAAATTAATAATTTTGGGAGAAAAACTGCAAAAGATACACATCAGAATAAATAGTGACAACATCAGTAAAAAAGCATTACAAAAAATATTAAATGTTTTATCCTTTCTCCGCAGATCTACAGCGTATCATAGATCAGATACTGAGCATCGCTATCTCCAGTTTTCGGAAAGACTAGAATTAATATGCTGTGTGGTTGGACAGGGAGCTCAATCCTGTGCAGTTTGCAGTCTGTTACTCTTTAATGTTATTCTATGATCACACGTTCTAAATTTCTCCGGCTCTCAGGACATCCGTAAGGGTGTCAGGAAGGCCGCCTGTGGTGCGCCTAAGTAGGATACAAATTTGTGAGATTCCAGGGTCTGTATCTCTGGTTATCTGAAGGCTACAAATGTGATCCAGGGCTCTTTGGAAATGCTCTATGGGAATTGGACTTCACAGATTTTTTTAAGTTGGGCTTTTAAAGTATATATACATATATTTTTTTGATGAATTAATGGAACCAGACAACATGATTTCATTTCATTTTCATGTCTGATCAAGTTAGCATGACATTTGTACACAACATGCTGTGTTCAAATTATTAATTATTAAATTATTACTATTCAAGTTTTTGTCACTTGAAGAAATTATTATATTGAAATAGCAATATCTCCAGCTTTTATTTCCTCAACAAATACTTCACTACTGGAATATTTTAGTAGTATTATTACTATTTAGTAGAACAACTTTTACACACGTCAGTGTGTTTATTTAACCCTTTCCAAGCTTCTCCTAAACAACCCAGTATTATTTACAGTTCTCATCTAATACCTGCTTTGACTGCTCAGTACTTCATTAAGCTAAATCAAGATTTGCTGCTGAAGGAACTGAATACATTCATACAATGTCTGGGGCGTCCAGGAGAAATCTGGAACCTAACTTTGTTCTTCAAACTGGATCAAGATCTGATCTACTTCTCTCACAATAACATATTCATGTTACTTTGTATTGTATGTATGATTATTTACATCTGTTCTAATCAGATCTGCTGTTCCTACTGGTGTTCTATTGGTCCAAGTTAATCTTTTTAAGGTTTCTGAACAGTGAATTATTATTAAACTGTTAACTGAATTAAAAATTGTAATTGTATATGAATTTTAAGCAAACTGAGCTCCTTTAGTAGGAGATTTACAAAAAAATGTTGAATCTGCTGGACCAAGGTCATGACAAATGTCAATAATTATATTAAATACGTATGTAATAATTACATAATCAATGTTGTATAACAAAATTTTGGCTATAATATGAAATATGTTTCAGTATTCTACGTGACCCGGCGTGTGTAATAGTAATAATCCTGTAAAGCGCCTCTGAAGGCTGTTGGTGTAAATCCGAGCATTTGTGAGTCTGATGGTTTTGGCTTGGCCTGGAGCATGTGGTGAGACATTAGCAACGCCTCAAAGTGACCTTTCCTCTCAGCGCTGCCTTCAGTCTAGAGGTCAGCACAGTTTGAGGCCAAAACGTTAATAGCATCAGGTCTGGAGTCAGGAAAGAAAAAAAAAGCGCTGCAATGCAGCCACCCACGCAGCTCTGCAGAGCACAAGGTTAAAGAGGAGAAAGTTAAAGTGGAACTTCAAAGTTCTCCAAACTACAGAGCCTAAAAAAGCCTTTATGGGGTTATGATGCAGGAGGTTCTCCTGCAGAGAACATTGGAGGTCTTCCAGCATCAGCACAAACATGTCAGGACACACACTGACTGGATTCATCAGGGCTGCATAGAAATGAGCACAGGTCTGAACGACACACAGCCCACACTGCTGCGACTAGTTCAGGAAATCGCCGTACGAGTGCGAGTACAAGTACAAGTACAAGTACAAGTCACACAGCGACTTGAATGAATCGGCTTCAGTGCGTGAAAACAAGTGCACCTTATTTACATAGGAGTGGTAATGGACACGCCCCAGTTTCCCCCCATATGCATGTTATTTACATAAAGCTGATTCATATATTGCCACAAAAATGAGGCCGTACAATAAAATGAGCCACTGCTCCCCCTGCTGGCCAGAGTTATAATCACTTCAAAGCATTAAAACCACACAAGGTAAAAATAAAATCTGACTATGAGATCATTTTAATTAGTTTACCCACACTGCTCTGATTGGTCAACTGCCAAAGCAGACCTCTGCTAAAAGTAACGTCCCAACATCACCATGGCGGTTCAGTTAGAGTCAGAGTCCGATCCTGGAAGTCCGGTAAAACAAGTTGGTAGATCCAGCTTCACAAGCTAGACATGACTGGTCAGTTTTTATTGTTTTAGCTCTCTGTGTGTTGTCTGAGATGGAAGAGTAGACATCTCCTCCGAAGAGCCCAGTGAGCTCTGATTGGTGAGTTGGTCAACTACCAAAGCAGAATTCTTCTACAAGTTATGCCCCCCCACACCACTGTGGCTGTTCTTACAGTGGTGTTGGTTCAGTGAGAGTCAGAGTCTGACACCTGAAAGTCCAGCAGAACAAGTCAGATCTGCCTTCACAAGCTAGGATGTTTCCGAGTGGTCAGTTTTTACTGGTTTACCTCTCTGTGTGTTGTGTCAGTAGGAAGCCAAACCTGACAGTAGGCAGGCAATAAGGATTGATTTACAAGATGACATCACTTTGTAACAGAGAAAAGGGCTGGAATTAGCCGGCCAGAGCTATAATCTCTTTATAGAATTAATACAACACAATTTTCAGTGTTGATAATTGGGTGCTTGAGCTCTACTAGAATATATTTATCAATCTGTTCTGATTGGTCAACTGCCAGAGCAAAATTCTGCTACAAGTAACGCCCCCAACATCACCATGGCGGTTCAGTTAGAGTCAGAGTCTGATCCTGGAAGTCCAGTAGAACAAGTTGGTAGATCCGCCTTCACAAGCTAGACAGGGCGTTCCTGAGTGGTCAGTTTTTACTGGTTTGGCTCTCGGTGTGTTGTTTGAGTTGGAGTGGAGATGAGGGAGCTTTTAGAGGTAGACGTCTGGTTCCATTCACCTCCACTGTGAACAGTTCTGACTCTGTTTAACTTCACTCGAAGTCTGCATACGTGACTCTCTAGCGCTGGGTTTTTATTCGGAGGGCTGTAGTGACTGGAGCAGCGTAATGCCTGGAAAATGACACCAGATCAGCCGGAGAGAGTAAGTGAGCACAGGCCGGGAAGTGTTTCCCATTTAGAGAAAAATCACAGGCACTTCTAGCAATGCGGTGGGGGGAGTACTGGTGGGTGGTGGTGGGGGGGTGTCTAAACGAGGCAGTGGCAGTTAAAAGCTGTGGGCAGTGAGAAAGAGAGAGAGAGAGAGAGAGAGGGAGAGAGAGAGAGGCAGAAGCGATTGATTGGAAAATGGTGTTAGAAAGTGTGGAAATAAATGATCCCCCACCGGCCCCGGAGAGCCATTGGCCTTTCACACCCTCCGCTGTGTTGCACCACTCCGCCTGCTTTATTTCTGCTCCTAAAGTGGTTAAATCATTACAGGTTCTCTCGGTTTGTATCCCAGCATCGCCTCACGTCCTCAAAGAAAACCTCCGAGTGCTTTCCCCTCCCGCTCGCATCCTGTTGCGTTTATTCTCCGCGCAGGTGGGCGCACTTTACCTGCCTCCACACATCGATCCCACCGTTCCCTACGCCTTTCCACCACGCGGACGGGCTGGAATCTCTCCTCTCAGCCCTGCTTTCAACACAAATGTGAAAAACTATCGTTATTTTTTACCTTCAGGATATTTCCGTCAGCATAGACAATACAATGAACTTCGATTGTCCGGAATCCTCACTGCTACCCTCACATCTTCTGGGCTTTGGTTTGTGAACACCACACCAGTGTGCTCTTTAACTGAGGGAAGTGCTGAATCCTGAAGATGAGCTGCTCACTGGTTTGTAAAACAGCTGAATGTAAACTGATGCTAGTCTTAATCTGAGGACATTTCCTCACTGGACAAACAGAAACCAACAGAAATCACACTTAGTCTACTTCTAGACCTGGAACCACCAAAATAACCATGACTGACTGTGTCATTTTTCATTCATCTGAATAATTAGCTCCTTTGCATTCTAGTTAAAGTATCTAATCTGGCTAATTCTGGTAAAGTATCTAATCTGGCTAATTAGCTATTAGTGATTCAATTAAATTAAATTAGCTATTAGTATTAGCTATTGCTGGTCGATAAATTATCTAATCTGGCAGCTACTTTGTTTTCTGGTTGAATGATTTAAACTGGCTAATTAGCTACATTGTTTTCTGGTTGAATGATCTAATCTGACGAATTAACTACTTTGTTTTTTTTTAATTATCTAATCTGACTAATTAACTACTTTGTTTTTTATTATCTAATCTGACTAATTAGCTACTTTGCTTTCAGGTTGAATGATCTAATCTGACTAATTAACTACTTTGTTTTCTGGTTGAATTACCTAATCTGACTAATTAACTACTTTGTTTTCTTTTTAAATTATATAATCTGACTAATTAGTTACTTTGCTTTTAGGTTGAATGATCTAATCTGACTAATTAACTACTTTGTTTTCTTTTTAAATTTTCTAATCTGACCAATTAACTACTTTGCTTTCTGGTTGAATGATCTAATCAGACAAATTAACTACTTTGTTTTCTTTTTAAATTATCTAATCTGACTAATTAGCTACTTTGCTTTCAGGTTGAATGATCTAATCTGACCAATTAGCTACTTTGTTTTCTGGTTAAATTATCTAATCTGGCTAATTAGCTACTTTGTTTTCTGGTTGAATTATCTAATCAGACTAATTAGCTACTTTGCTTTCTGGTTAAAACAAGTAATCTGGCTAATTAGTGCCATTGTTTAATGGTTTAACTATCTAATATGATTAATTAGCTACTTTGCTTTCTGGTTAAATTATTTAACCTGGCTAATTAACAGTTTTGCTAAGTAGCTACTTTGCTTTCTGGTTAAATCATATAATCTGACTAATTAGCTACTTTCCTTTCTGGTTAAATTATCTACACTGGCTAATTAGCGACTTTGCTTTCTGGTTGAATGATCTAATCTGACTAAATAGCTCCTTTGCTTTCTGGTTAAATTATCTACACTGGCTAATTAGCGACTTTGCTTTCTGGTTGAATGATCTAATCTCACTAATTAGCTACTTTGCTTGCCAGTTAAATTATCTAATCTGGTTAATTAACTGTTTTGCTTTCTGGTTAAAGAATCTAATCTGACTAAGTAGCTTCTTTGCTCGCTGGTTAAAGTTAATACATGTGGTTAAAATCCAATTACAAATCACATGATATATAATATAAACTACAATATAATATGAATTACAGACTCATGACCACATGAAACAAGAGGATATCCATCAATACTGGACGTCCGGCGTGACGGTGAAAGCCCTAGCGGCGGGAAACAGCCGGCTGTACGTTCACTATAGTCTGATTGTTGGTGTGAACTACATGGTGAAATTGGTTCTGTCAACATTAGAGCTGATGTAGTGACATTTGTCACTTAATTAACTCTGTGTGAAAAAGGATATAACACTCGCCGCTCCCGCAAAGACAGAAATATCGCTTCAGCTGCAATTATCCGTGCACCCGCAGCGGCGGGCCAGCCGCAATGAAAAGATAATTTTTATACATTAACTTTATTCCTCACACTCGCCACTTTGGCTGAATTGATACTGCTGGGGCGTAATGTGTTTTTGGCAGAGATGAGTTTTATGTTTGCTCAGAGGGAATTGTAATAGGACGATGATCCGGGAGCTGCCGGCTGTGGACAAAACACACATAAAAAATGACAAATTGTGGCTATTGTGCCTTTAGGTGGAACTTAGACAGTACAGAATTACTGGCTCAGCTTCTGATGTACAGCATGAGTCAAACATCTCAGGACGCCCTTCTATTATAGAAACGAAAGAGAAGATATCATATCTGAATACCCCAGCAAGTAAGAAGTGAGGCGGCCTATCTTTTAGGCTATGTCCCGAACATGGCCATCATCTTGAAAACCACCATATTGGACCAAGGGCAAGTTTTTCTAATGGGAAGGTGGTCTTGTAGCCACCTTGCAGTCAGATTTGCAATATCTCTTGTGGTTCAAATGTTCTCAACACAGAACATTCCAACAACAACCTCACTGAACAACATGTTCAACACAGAGCACTTCTTTAATCTGCTATAGGACCACCTTCCCATTGATCCAATATAGTGGCTTTCAAGGTTCCTTTATCATCACCAACACTGTTCCTTCATCCCTTCATTCCTTTATCATCACCAGCACTGTTCCTTCATCCCTTAATTCCTTTATCATTACCAACACTGTTCCTTCATCCCTTAATTCCTTTATCATCACCAACACTGTTCCTTCATCCCTTCATTCCTTTATCATCACCAGCACTGTTCCTTTATCCCTTAATTCCTTTATCATTACCAACACTGTTCCTTCATCCCTTAATTCCTTTATCATTACCAACACTGTTCCTTCATCCCTTCATTCCTTTATCATCACCAACACTGTTCCTTCATCCCTTTAATTCCTTTATCATTACCAACACTGTTCCTTCATCCCTTCATTCCTTTATCATCACCAACACTGTTCCTTCATCCTTTAATTCCTTTATCATCACCAACACTGTTCCTTTATCCCTTCATTCCTTTATCACCACCAACACTGTTCCTTCATCCCTTAATTCCTTTATCATCACCAACACTGTTCCTTCATCCTTTAATTCCTTTATCATCACCAACACTGTTCCTTCATCCCTTAATTCCTTTATCATTACCAACACTGTTCCTTTATGCCTTCATTCCTTTATCATCACCAACACTGTTCCTTCGTTCCTTCATTCCTTTATCATCACCAACACTGTTCCTTCATCCCTTCATTCCTTTATCATCACCAACACTGTTCCTTCATCCCTTAATTCCGTTATCATCACCAACACTGTTCCTTCATCCCTTCGTTCCTTTATCATCACCAACACTTTCCTTCATCCCTTCATTCCTTTATCATCACCAACACTGTTCCTTCATCCCTTCATTCCTTTATCATCACCAACACTGTTCCTTCATCCCTTCATTCCTTTATCATCACCAACACTGTTCCTTCATCCCTTCATTAATTTATCAACACCAACACTGTTCCTTCATCCCTTCGTTCCTTTATCATCACCAACACTTTCCTTCATCCCTTCATTACTTTATCATCACCAACACTGTTCCTTCATCCCTTCATTCTTTTATCATCACCAACACTGTTCCTTCATCCCTTCATTCCTTTATCATCACCAACACTGTTCCTTCATCCCTTCATTCCTTTATCATTACCAACATTGTTCCTTCATTCCTTCATGATCAACCGCTGACAACACTGGGGAAAACGCCAAAGGACACGCCCACTGTCAGCACTCTTATTATTAACAGCAATTCATCAATTAGATGTGCTGTTCCCAAACTTTTGACTGCTGTACTAACTGCTCTGGGCTGCTCATGTAAACATGAGTGTATCTTGTTTAGTTGTAACCTTGTGTGTGTTTTAAGGCTGAACTGAAGCCGCTGATGTTGCAGGTTCAGCAGGAGCAGCGGGATGGATGGGATCGGCCTTCGGAGCGCTGATGAAAGGAGTCCCATCTCCCACCATCCGCTTCAAATCACAGGATATTCTGCTGACTCTACAGGGAGTCCACACAGGCCACAACAGGGGGCCGTCGAACCCCCTCTCACCACCCCCACCACCCCCAAACCCCCTCAGTTCTGCTCTTTAATTTTATAACTTCTTTTTATGTTGCTCGTGTACAAAATTGCTAATTAAACAGAGCATTTTGGGGAAGGCGGAGCTTATTTCCGAAGTTATTACAGTAATTATAGATTATTAGAACACTTCTGCTAAACTCTTAATGGACCGGTCTGGACAAAATTAAGAATAAACCAATAAACAAGGACAGAATAGAGATTTCAGTGTTTGGCAGCAAAGAGAAGATGATTTGTTTTAGTGAACACCTCAGTTCCCAGAGTCTAAAAACCAAAGACTAAGACTGAAATCTTGGTGTTCTGATAGACCCAGACCTCACATTCACTAGCCAATACCAAAACCATCACTAAAACAGCCTGACGAGCTTAAAATACAGCCCGAGTCAGGGGTCTGGTGTCCCATCAAGAGGCTCGTTCACGCTTTTATTTTAAGTAGAGTGGACTATTGTAATGGCCTCTTAACTGGATTTCCCAAAAAGTCCATTAAACAGTTACAGCTCATTCAAAACAGACTAAGAGAACAGAACGCATCACTCCAGCTATAAAGCAGTGGCGTGCAGTGCGTTCACCGGGTACCCCTCCTTCTACACAATCCCCAACCCCCGCCCATTTAAAAATGAAAAAGATGAAAGAGCACATCATGTACCCGTTTATCATAGCTTAGCTGTCTGAGAGAAGTGTTCCAGCAGGGGTGATGACGATCCTGGGTGTAAGTATCAAATCCCTTGTGATTCCATGTGATATATAAATCCCAAACCAGTATCTGACACTGTGTGCTAGCTGTTAGCCAGCTATACCTTTCATAGTTCGTCCATCGGAAAGTACATACATAACGGGCGTGTCTCAATCCTAGTAAGTGTCTAAGTAGGCTGTCTAGGTAGCAGCTGTGTAAGTAGCAGCGTTCTCTCCTCATCTCTCCTCATAAAACAGATTACTGAGACGCTCTAGTTAGAGAGAGACTGCGTCACGGCTTGTTCCGCCCACTGCAGCACTCCACCGGTGGTTTAGCTGGTTGCTAAGCTACCGGCCCGCATCCAAAACAATAGCCCAAGGCTTAAAAATCCGCTAGCATAAATGCTAATGTCTGGAGTATAAAAGTGTAAATGGTGAAGGACTCGTTACAGAGTTGATAATAAAATACTGTTCTGTGTGATTATATGACCAGAAACACATTAAAACTCCAGAGAGAATCAAAATAACTCACATTTTAAAACCACTTCACTGCTCCTAGATTAGCCTGCGGTGCATCATGGGATTGTCTTAGCGGCTGAGGAAGAGTTCGATGCTTCCTTAAAATCAGATCTAAATAAGGTTCCTCAGTAGACAGCATGTTTAAGGTATGTAAGAATTGGGACAGTCTACATGTTGGAGGTGCATACTATGAGGTAAAATGCTGCCTATGTAGGAGATCAGTAGGATTTGAGACACACCCAATGTTTTTTCTTTCTGAGTCAAACTTATAGATGGAGTTGGCCTACCTCTGTGAGTTTTTCATTTAAAGGTGGCCTTGAAACGGCTTTTCAATTAGCTACGACATCATATCTGCCTCATTTGCAGTCACCATTTGAAGTTAGCTACCCGGCTAAACTAGAATATGCTTAATTACAATGAGTGAGGGCGTAGCACCTTCTTCTGATCACTGAGCAGGAGTCAGACAGCCGTGGGCTTCCTTAGTGGAAATCGTGAATCTGATTGGTCAGAGTTTTCTGTGATTTTGCTAATAGACTCACATACCGGACTCTTCAGAAGAGCATTAGAAGGGGCACGCAGGCATGTAGCCCCCTAAAGCTATTTTAATGAGCAGTTCTGATTGGTTAGATCCACTCTCAGTCAGATATATGTCCTACAGCAGCTAGAAAAACACTGCTGTAACATGTTCGCCGTAAGCACTACTTCTCAGCACCACCAGAGGTCTACGTCTCTGGAGTACTAGGTAGCCTAGAACACATACACCTGATGAGGTGCTGATTACACACACCTGTAGCTTATGACACTCTTCCCTCAGTGTGTGGTATTGAACGTACACTCTTGCGTGCACACCAGGCCTCTTTGTTTAAGCTAGGGTGAGCTGGACACTGCCAGGTCAAGTTCACTCCTCTCGTCCTCCCAGTCAAGCTCTGTTAAGACTCTCAGCCTCGCTGTGGACGCTACCTCATTCTAAAAATATCGAAAATATCGAATATCAGATATTATGTTTGGTGATATGGTACCAATTCTCAAAAACACAGTATTGATACACAGATTCCTGGCAGACAGTGAATCATTGTGTGTTGTGTTTAAACTGGTGACCACTAGATGGCAGTGCTGTAATCCGTTTTCAGCTCCACTCCAACATTAACAAGTAGAACAAGGGCGCAGTGCTATTGTAAGCATTGACAAACCTGTTCATACAGTGGTGTGTTTTAATAGTAGGATTTGAAAAATCACAGTATATGACTTTGCTTGCAGTATCGCAATATATCGTGATATATTGAATCATGATGTGTATCACGATACGTATTGTATCGCCAGGTTCTTGCCAAAACACAGCCCCAAGGCTCAGACAGGGCTACGTTCCTGGTTATCGCTCCGTGGAGGGAACTGCTCTGTTCACTGCTCAGACGGGAAACCCCCACCTGGAATAACCAGCTCTAGTCGGGGTCACCATCTACGGCTGCTTTCCATCTACTCTACACGACCTGCTCCTGCAGCTAGCCCACTAGCTACCCTGGTGTCCAGGTTACCAGGTTTCCCAGTGTTATCTGCCCAGTTCTATGCTATCTCTGCATTCTTTCATTGATATTTAATAAACAATCCTGAATTCTTACATTAACGTAATATACTGAATTGGTACACGTTTTTAATTTGACTTATAATAAAATACATATTTATATAATATATTTATTTTATATATTTATATAATTTTACATACACCTTTATATCCCTTCCTCTGAGGGGCTACAGGGGCCTGACTGCACACCCCTGCTCTAAAGTCTCTACACTGGCTTCCTGGTACTTACAGATATAGAGTTTAAAGCTGCTACTGGTCTATAAATCACTGAACGGTTTCGGCCCGGAATGCATCTCAGATATGTTTAGAGAATATAAACCCAGTAGATCTCTTAGATCCATGGACTCAGGTCAGCTAATCGAGCCCAGAGTCCAAACTAAACATGAGGAAGCAGCATTTAGCGGTTACGCTGTATGTGTAACTGGAACACACTGCCAGAAAGTCTGAGATGTGATCCCCAAATGTGGAAATGTTTAAATCCAGGATAAAGATTATTCTCTTTTCTTGTGTTTAAGATTGAGCTGTGGATTCTGCATGTTATTTTATTGCACTTCAGCTTTATAAGTTAATTTTACCTTTATTTAATCTTAATTATTTATTATTTCATCACTACTTGCTTTTGGTTTTTACTTTAGTATTTTAGTTTTTGTTTTTAATTTCTTGTTCTTTTAATCGTAACCACATATGCAAAGTCTGTCTGAGGTGCTGGATCTAAGAATGTTTGTAATGTTTTTAGTTGTCTTCATGTAAAGCTCCTTGAATTGTGTATGTGTATGCTATACAAACAAACTTGCCTTGCCTAGAACCCACTAGGACCAGATTCAGGTTAGTTTATAAATAATAAACAGACACATATTGTATACAACTCTATAAACTATACTGAATCTGGTTCTGCTGGGTTCTAGATATTAACTGGGTAAGTATGAGGTATGAACTCCACAGTACTGTATAACTATGTTAGTATATGCTGTATATAGACTGCAGATTTGTGTCTGTTTGTGTCTGTTTATTACACACAGTATATATGTATATAGCATTGCACATAACTATGTTGTCTATACCACATACTCACCAGTTATTATCTAGAACCCAGTAGAACCAGATTCAGTTTAGTTTATAGATAATAAACAGACACATACTGTATACGACTATGTAATTTATTTATCTACAGTCCATATACAGCATAAAGCTACCAACATAATTGCACAGCACTGTGGAGTTTATACCACATACTCACCCAGTTAATATCTAGAACCCATTAGAACCAGACTCAGTATAGTTTGTAGATAATTAACAGATACATACTGTATACGACTCTGTACTTCGTTCATCTAGAGTCCTTATACAGCATATAACTACCAACATAATTATACAGTACTCACCCAGTTAATATCTAGAACCCAGCAGAACCACATTCAGTATAGTTTATAGATAATTAACAGATACATACTGTATACGACTCTGTGTTTCATTAATCTACAGTTCTTATACAGCATATAGCTACTAACTCAATTATGCAGTACTCACCGAGTTAATATCTAGAACCCATTAGAACCAGATTCATTATAGTTCATAGATATTAAACAGATACATACTGTATACGACTCTGTACTTTATTCATCTACAGTCCATATACAGCATATAACTACCAACATAATTATACAGTACTCACCCAGTTAACATCTAGAACCCAGTAGAACCAGATTCAGTTTATAGATAATAGACAGATATATACTGTACACAACTCTCATACACTAGCATAGTTACACAGCTCTGAGTTTATACCTCATACTTACCCAGATTAATATCTAGAACCTGGTGGTCATTTCAGTGTAATTTAGACTGTATTAAAACCCAACATTAAAATATTGACCTAGAACTTAAGCAACTGTAAAAGGAAAGTGTTACTAGGATGAGTAAATGTAGTCTCGTTAATGTTCTCCCATCCATAAATAATCACGTATGATCTAATGGGACGCTTAAACTCCTGTTTGACTTTAGAACCCAGCCAAGATCTTAATTACTGTTTCTAATCGGCGCAGACGAGCGAGTTCCTGGACGGAGAATGTTCTAGAAAAGCCCGTCCCACTATAAATCACCAGCGTCCTCGCTCTCTCTCCGCGTGGTGTCTGGAGGACGCCGAGGCTGAGCCGATTGGCAGAGCTCTCTCACTTTCTCTCTTTCTCCGACTGTCATCAGTAACAATTCCCATCATAAAATTTCATAAGCATAAATTAGGATCCTCACTCGGAGCTTTCCATGTTTATTAAACTGTCTGTGTCTGAATCGATCACCGTACGAGCTACTGTGCGCCACGACCAGCCGTTACAGCTGCAGCTGTTTATACAATGGCTCCAATTTATCAGCGCTGTTTACCGCAGGATGCAATTTACACCCGTTTACTCAAATGAAGATGCACGAGCGACACGACGAGAACAAAACATTTCAGAGAAGAACCACCGCCGATATGGATCCGGGGCCTTCTCTTAATGTGGCCCTCGATTCTGGAGCATGTGGCTCCTTTAGCGTATATTTAAATAACCGAACAGGATCTGCGCTGAGCTGCTTCCAGGTGTGTGAACAGGTGAAGGCCAACACAGAAGAAGCTGACATAATTACACAGTACTTAATTAATATCTAGAAGAACCATGTAGAACCAAATTCAGCTTAGTTTATAGACAATAAACTGATACATACTGTATACAACTCTGTACTTTATTCATCAACATACTCTATACATCATATAATTACAGACATGAGGACACAGTACTCAATTAATATCTAGAACCCAGATTTAGTTTAGTTATAGGTAATAAACAGATACATACTGTATAGGACTCTGTACTTTATTCATCTATATTCTCTATACAGCATATAATTACCGACATGAGGACACAGTACTCACTTAATATCTAGAACCCAGATTTAGTTTAGTTATAGGTAATAAACAGATACATACTGTATAGGACTCTGTACTTTATTCATCTACATTCTCTATACAGCATATAATTACTGACATGAGGACACAGTACTCAATTAATATCTAGAACCCAGATTTAGTTTAGTTATAGGTAATAAACAGATACATACTGTATAGGACTCTGTACTTTATTCATCTACATTCTCTATACAGCATATAATTACTGACATGAGGACACAGTACTCAATTAATATCTAGAACCCAGATTTAGTTTAGTTATAGGTAATAAACAGATACATACTGTATAGGACTCTGTACTTTATTCATCTATATTCTCTATACAGCATAAAACTACCAACATAATTACACAGCACTCATTTAATTAATATCTAGAACCCATTAGAACCAGATTCAGCTTAGTTTATAGACAATAAACTGATACATACTGTATACAACTCTGTACTTTATTCATCAACATACTCTATACAGCATATAATTACCGACATGATGACACAGTACTCACTTAATTAATATCTAGAACCCAGATTTAGTTTAGTTATAGGTAATAAACAGATACATACTGTATAGGACTCTGTACTTTATTCATCTATATTCTCTATACAGCATATAATACCGACATACTTACACAGTAATGTGGAGTTTATACCACATAATAACCCAGTTAATATCTAGAACCCAGGAGAACCATATTCAGTTTGGTTATCCCAGAGGGTTTTTGTGTCTATCTATCTATCTATCTATCTATCTATCTATCTATCTATCTATCTATCTATCTATCTGTCTATCTATCTATCAAATAACTGGGCTGTTCTTCTGCAGAGCTTCTAATTTCCATGTGTTTTGTTAGATGTTGGCGCCGCAGGAGCTCCAAATGTTTTGTGTGGAATATAATTAATTAATCAATCTTTATTTTATCTCAGAAATACATTGGGGGTGACCCTCATTTTCAATGCAGCCGAGCATTTACATTTTTAGGGATTGAAAACAAAATGAACAATAATAATAATAAATAAAATACACATTTTAAATCAACATTTAATATAGATGCATAAAATATAAATGTGATTTTTTAATTTAAAAAACAATTAATAAAAGAAAAGAAAATATACATAAAATATATAAAAATAAACAAATAAGATAATACAAATTAAAATACTAATAAAAAATAAACTTATTTAAACAATCACAATAAAAATCTAATAAAAGAACATAAAATACATAAAAATAAACAAATAAGATAAAAATGAAAATCCTAATAGAAAGATAAACTGGTTCAGTGATGCCAGCGAAATCAGAGAAGAGATGTAAGCTGGCAAATGGCCAGAGAGTGATTTATAGATAAAAATAATCCAATGAGATTCTCTTCGTGCAGCTTGTGAGGACCAACCAACTCTATCATAGTCTGCAGTGGTGAGTACTGTAAGGGTCACCAGTTCTAAATCTCAGAGCAGAGTGATAGACTGAATCTAGTCTGAGACGTGTAGATATAATTGGAGACGTGTAGAATTAAGAACCAGCCAGAACGGACAGCGCCAAGTGTTTTATTGAATTTCTTTTCCCTGAGAAATAAGTAAATAGTCAACCGCATGTGTCCATGAATCTAACAGAACAAGCCTGCTCCTTTCTTCTCGCCGCCGAAACACTTTAAACAATGGCCGCCTCATTGTAAAAGCAAGCCTCACCATATGAGAGGAGTTTATATCGACCATTTCAAACAGTTTCACGAGCCGCTCTGCTCTGCTCTGCCAGACTCACAGGCGAAATGTTGACCGTGTGTGAGAAGGGCTCTGCGGTGACTTTGAAGTGGCTTTCAATAGTCATACTTTTGAAGAACGCGGCGAGACCGTCGGGCGCGGCGAGGAAGTGGCGTGCGCGAGGCAGAATCGTGAGTACAGTGGGGTTTGTGTGCTGCGTGAAAGGCTGTTTGAAGCCGGAAAGCAAAGTGCTTTAGAGTCCATCTGGGCCCAATCAGGGATGCGGGCGGATGGAGTCACGAAGGATTTGAAGGTTTCCTCGCTTTAGCTCCCAATCACCTGAACTTATCTGCATGCGGAGCACGCGACACGCCGCGCGCAAGCCCGTAATGAAGGGCCGACAGCTCTCTCTGCTCTTTTGTAGGCTGTTGGCTCTGGAGAAGGCCAAATATATCACAAAAGGCTTTCCACCAACAGCTTGACCACAGTGCCCCCGCTCCGGAGAAGGTAATTCATCATATTCAGCGCCTGCTGGATCCTTATCCCCCTTTCTTCTGACGTCTTTCCCAACCTGTGCTCGGATGACATCCGTACTACAGTGAGGGAGAAAAGGCAGCGGCTGAATAACCGAGCGTGTATTGTGTTTCCCCTCGTGCTGGATTTCAGGCGAAGCTTTAAAGGGGACCATGCACAACAGACACGGCGCCGTGTTTTGAATGATTTTAAAGATCTACACTCTTAATGAGGCATAAAACAAATGGGCTGAATAAAAGTACAAGCAGTATAAATAAAATTCTGTCCCATTAGGAGTTTCATCACTTCATTCTGTTTTTCCCCATTTAACTCAGTTTTAGCTGCTTTTGGAGATTCTGATGATACCTATGAAAAGGTACTGTTCTTCTGGAACACAGATGCTCCATCAGCTTGGTTGTTATCATGTCAACAGCAGAGGTGACCATGATTGTCCACAAAGATCAAACAAAGTACTATGCCTCCACAGTACCATGTTTCACATGCAGCATACCACCAGTTATACATATGCTTCACATTAATTTGCCTCCATCCCAATAAATCACTTGAAAAAGTTGGAAATGGTGTATAAGGACCTTTAGATCTCAGCTGGTGTTTAAATTCATGTTATTAAGTCCCAAATTTGAATATTGATATTCAGCAATGGACTATATATTAAAGCTGTTTTGGGTTTTTTTTAATTTACAAGGAATTATTTTGAAACTGACTGTACACTGTACCTCTCACTGTAGCAGATGATTGAAGACTGAATAATGTCAGAGTATTACTTTTATCTGGCCTGAGGTTTTGAAACAAGCCCAAACAAGAACGTTCTGCTAAGGTCCAATCCACAGGAACAAGTTTAGTCTTCAAACCCAACTGTAACAGTGGCCCAACAAAATTCTGTCTGAACCAATTGTAGCCCAATAAGATTCTCTCTGAACCAACTGTAGCCCAACAACGTTCTGTCCGAACTGACTGCCATCCAAAAAATTTCTGTCCAAACTTACTGGAGCCCAAAAAAATTCTGTCTGAACTGACTGTAGTTCAACAAGATTCTAGCAGAACCAACTGTAGCCCAACAAGATTCTATCAGAACCAACTGTAGCCCAACAAGATTCTATCTGAACTCACTGTAGCCCAACAAGATTCTATCAGAACCAACTGTAGCCCAACATGACTCTGTCTGAACTCACTGTAGCCCAACAACATTCTATCAGAACCAACTGTAGCCCAACAAGACTCTGTCTGAACTCACTGTAGTCCAAAAAGACTCTGTCTGAACTCACTGTAGTCCAACAAGTTTCTGTCTGAAGTGACTGTAGCCCAACAATATTCTGTCTGAATTGACTGTAGCCCAACAAAATTCTGTCTGAACTGACTGTAGCTCAACAATATTCTGTCTGAACTGACTGTAGCTCAACAATATTCTATCTGAACTGACTATAGTCCACCAAGGTTCTTTCTGAACAAGATTATATATTATGTTTATAATTATATAGCCCAACAAGATTCAATCTAAATCAACTGTAGCCGAACAAAATTCAGTCTGAACCAATTGTAGCCCAACAAAATTCTGTCTGAACTGATTGTAACCCAATAAAACTCTGTCCGAACTCACCGTAGCCCAACAAAGTTCTAACTGAACCAACTGTAGCCTGACAGGATTCTGTCATAAACCTGAAGAAGACCAACAAAATTCTGCCTAGTTCCAGCTATAGCCTGAAAGAATTCTGTTGGAAATTAGCTGTAGACCAACAAAACTCTGTGTAACTCAACTTTTTTTGTGTAACAACTTCAATTTTGTGTAAACTCATTGTAGCTCATGATAATTCTGTCCTAAATCAGCTGTAGCCAAAATGTAATTTGAGTAAACTTCTAAAAGACCAACAAAATACCATGAAATCCAACTCTAGCCTAACAGTTCTGTCTGAATTGACTGAGGTCGACAAAATGATTTCCTAATCGAATTATAAAATCACTGCCTGGATGATGACCCAAACTCCACATTAGATCTACATCTAGATCTATAGATGTACAAACAAACCTGAACAATGAACAGCCTAATGGCAGTATGACTGTATATCAGACAAGAGGATATGTATGACAGACTTAATAACTGTCTATGGGAGGGAGGAAGAAGAAAGAGGGAGAAAAGCTGAAACAGAGGTAAACACAAGGTGAAATCTATTAATGGTGAACTGTAAAATCTGAACTCGACCCAAGTGCAACAGATATTTGAGAAACAATATCCAAATTCAACAGTCTGGTCCCGCTGGGTTTGGAAAAATACTTCAGGCTCTAATTATGGGGTCTTTGCTGCCTACAAGATTAACAAAGAAAAGAAAACTAGTAAAAAATCACTCGTTAAAGCTTTTAGGCCTTTGCTATCAGCTGGACGCTGCGCTGTTGACCCGGGAGTTTGACAGCAGTCTGGTTCTCCTCCACATTCAATACATCACTCACTCTGAGGCAGCCACGCTCAGACTGGCAGGAATCAGGCTCGGATTCAGCGCTCGTGTGGATTAATTAATTACAGCAGAAATGTTAACAAGGTCACTCCAGTCCGCGGCCAGAAAATGTTAATGAGGTCAGAGCTCAGGGAAAGAATACTGCGGTCGATGTTGTCTCCGCGTTGTGCTTTTTACTCTGTGATGTGTAACATTTAGACGTGACACAGAATTACCTGTTTAGAACCTCATCAGCAGCTCAAACAGACAGCAGACGAAGCAGAAACACTAAACACTGTCAGCAGGGAGATATATAATCTGAGTACAGTTTCTCATTAGGTTAAATGTATAACTCTAAATGTAGGTATTGTGATATATAAACTGAGTACAGTTTCTCATTAGGTTGAATGTATAGCTCTAAATGTAGGTATTGTATATAAACAGTACAGTTTTACATTAGGTTGAATGTATAACTCTAAATGTAGGTATTGTGATATATAAACTGAGTACAGTTTCTCATTAGGTTGAATGTATAATTCTAAATGTAGGTATTGTATATAAACAGTACAGTTTTACATTAGGTTGAATGTATAACTCTAAATGTAGGTATTGTGATATATACACTGAGTACAGTTTCTCATTAGGTTGAATGTATAACTCTAAATGTAGGTATTGTGATATATACACTGAGTAGAGTTTCTCATTAGGTTGAATTTATAACTCTAAATGTAGGTATTGTGATATATAAACTGAGTACAGTTTCTCATTAGGCTGAATGTATAACTCTAAATGTAGGTATTGTGATATAAACTGAGCACAGTTGCTCATTAGGTTGAATGTATAATTCTAAATGTAGGTATTGTATATAAACTGAGTACAGTTTCTCATTAGGTTGGATGTATAACTAAATGCAGGTATTGTGATATATAAACTGAGTACAGTTTCTCATTAGGTTGAATGTATAACTCTAAATGTAGGTATTGTATATAAACTGAGTACAGTTTCTCATTAGGTTGGATTTATAACTCTAAATGTAGGTATTGTATATAAACTGAGTACAGTTTCTCATTAGGTTGGATTTATAACTCTAAATGTAGGTATTGTATATAAACTGAGTACAGTTTCTCATTAGGTTGAATGTATAATTCTAAATGTAGGTATTGTGATATATAAACTGAGTACAGTTTCTCATTAGGTTGAATGTATAACTCTAAATGTAGGTATTGTGATATATAAACTGAGTACAGTTTCTCATTAGGTTGAATGTATAACTCTAAATGTAGGTATTGTGATATATACACTGAGTACAGTTTCTCATTAGGTTGAATGTATAACTCTAAATGTAGGTATTGTGATATATAAACTGAGTACAGTTTCTCATTAGGTTGAATGTATAACTCTAAATGTAGGTATTGTGATATATACACTGAGTACAGTTTCTCATTAGGTTGAATGTATAACTCCAAATGTAGTTATTGTGATATATAAACTGAGTACAGTTTCTCATTAGGTTGAATTTATAACTCTAAATGTAGGTATTGTGATATATACACTGAGTACAGTTTCTCATTAGGTTGAATGTATAACTCTAAATGTAGGCATTGTGATATATAAACCGAGTAGAGTTTCTCATTAGGTTGAATGTATAACTCTAAATGTAGGTATTGTGATATATAAACTGAGTACAGTTTCTCATTAGGTTGAATGTAAAACTCTAAATGTAGGTATTGTGATATATAAACTGAGTACAGTTTCTCATTAGGTTGAATGTATAAATCTAAATGTAGGTATTGTGATATATACACTGAGTACAGTTTCTTATTAGGCTGAATGTATAACTCTAAGTGTAGGTATTGTGGTATATAATGAGTTCTATTGAGAACAGAAGATATATTTGTAAAACATCTTGTTATGTAATTAACTGCGTCGTTAACTGTGATGACCGCAGCTTCATAAACGAGTTTCAGAGGTTTTTTTTCTCCTGTGATGTTACATCTGATGCAACTTTCAGAAAAACACAAGTAACATCAAAACAAGCGCTCATGAAGAGAAATGATAAAAAAGGAGGTGAAGCTGTAAAGCTGGGAGTCTGTGTTCAGTTCAGAGGGTCAGAGGAACGTCAGAGAGCCTGCGAGGCATCAAATTCCTTTTTTCCACAAGTCTTCATGCAATAAACCGAGCAAACAAACAGAGAGAGAGAAATAGGTGAAAGAAAAAGAGAGCTAAAAAAAGAGAGAAGAGGAGAACTGAAGATGAGAGAGAAAGAGGAGATAGAGAGAGAGAAATAGAGAAAGATATAGAGAGAAAAAGGGAAAGAGAGAGAGACATGGAGAAAAAGAGAGAGAGAGACAGAGAGGAAGAGAGAGAGAAAAAAGACAAAGATACAGAGAGAAAAAGAGAGAGAGCTACAGAGAGGTAGAGAGAGAAAGAAAGAGATACAGAAAGGAAAAGATAGAGAAAGAGAGAGATACAGAGAGAAAGAGAGAGAGAATGAGATGCAGAGAGAAAAAGATAGATGAGGAGAGAAATATTGAAGAAGGGACAAAGAAATAAAGAGGAGTAAAAAAGAAAGAGGATGAGGCAGATAGAGAAGATAGAGAGATGAGGAAAGCAAGATAAAAAAGAGGATAAAGGACAGAGAAAAACAGAGAGACAGAAAGAAAGTATAAAAGAGACACGGGTAAAGAAAGAAAGAATATGAGAGATGAGTAAAGAAAGGTAAATAAAACGAGAGGAACAAAAGAGACAGAAAAAGAGATAGGACAAAAAAGAGAGAGAGACATACACAGCCAAAGTGACAGAGGGGTAGAGAAAAAAATAATGTGAGACAGAACGGAAGGAAGACAACAAAAAGAGATGAGGACAGAAAAATAAAGGATGGGACAGATAAATAGAGGGATAGAGAGAAAGAAAG
>CM038728.1:32933906-32936406 GCA_021613375.1 Megaleporinus macrocephalus | reverse complement strand
GAGGTAGAGAACAGGAGAGATAGAGAGAGATAGAGACCAGGAGAGACAGAGAGAGATGGAGATCAGGAGAGAGAAGTTAAATGAAATGAAAGCCACAGAGAGAGAATGGCACAACAGTGCAGACAGAATGATTAAAGCAGAGAGGGAAAGAATGAAAGAGACAGAGAGGACAGAAGCAGACGGAAAAGGAGAGAAATTAAAGCTGGAGAGAGAGAGAGAGAGAGAGAGAGAGAGAGAGAGAGAGAGAGAGAGAGAGAGAGAGGGAGGAATAAAGGGCGGACGGTGTAACAGACTGGGTCTGTGAAGTGAATCTATCTGCTTTGTGGGGAGAGCAGCGCAGACAGGGTTATTTTTATTCCCATCAATAAAAGGTGAAAATGTCATATACAATCTTTTTACTGACAGAGCTGCAGCCGAGAGAGAGTCTGGATATAGAGCAGCCTTCGCTCTGGAGCAGTGAAGGCTGCTCTATATCCAGACTCTCTCTCTCGGTTGCAGGCTGGAGCTCTGGAGCAGTGAAGGCTGCTCTATATCCAGACTCTCTCTCGGCTGCAGGCTGGAGCTCTGGAGAAGTGAAGGCTGCTCTATATTCAGACTCACTCTCGGCTGCAGACTGGAGCTCTGGAGCAGTGAAGGCTGCTCTATATTCAGACTCACTCTCGGCTGCAGCTCTGTCAGTAAAAAGATTGAGCTCCAGCCTGCAACCGAGAGAGAGTCTGGAAATAGAGCATTCTTCACTGGTCCAGAGCTCCAGCCTGCAGCCAAGAGTGAGTCTGAATATAGAGCAGCCTTCACTTCTCCAGAGCTCCAGCCTGCAGCCGAGAGTGAGTCTGAATATAGAGCAGCCTTCACTTCTCCAGAGCTCCAGCCTGCAACCGAGAGAGAGTCTGGAAATAGAGCATTCTTCACTGGTCCAGAGCTCCAGCCTGCAGCTGAGAGAGAGTTTGGATATAGAGCAGGCCTCACTGGTCCAGAGCTCCAGCCTGCAACCGAGAGAGAGAGTCTGGATATAGAGCAGCCTTCACTGCCTGTAGCAGTTTAGCCACACCCATTTAGTCTACAGTAGTTTGGCTCCACCCATTCAAACTACAGTAGTTTGGCTCCACCCATTCAGACTACAGCAATTTAGCTCCACCCATTTAGTCTACGGCAGTTGAGCCACACCCATTTAGTCTACAGCAGTTTAGCTCCACTCATTCAAGCTACAGCAGTTTAGCTCCTCCCATTCAATCTACAGCAGTTTAGCTCCTCCCATTCAATCTACAGCAGTTTAGCTCCTCCCATTGAGTCTACAGCAGTTTAGCTCCACTCATTCAGGCTACAGCAGTTTAGCTCCTCCCATTCAGTCTACAGCAGTTTAGCTCCACCCATGTAGCCTACAGCAGTTTAGCTCCTCCCATTCAGCCTACAGCAATTTAGCCTCAACCATTCATTCCACAGCAGTTTAGCTCCACCCATGCAGCCTACAGCAATTTAGCTCCTCCCATTCATTCCACAGCAGTTTATTACTGTTAAGTTTAAACTGGTTTTAGAAAACATAATTGGACATTGGTCAGCCAATCAGAAGTTTATTTACATATTTATTAGTTCTAAAGGAACAGTGGGAAAAACGTAAATTCTCTAATTCTGAGTGATGAACAGAGGCTGGTCTTGAATTCTGACTGTTGTTGGTACATAAAACATCACAGAAAACAAAAAACATACGATACGGGCCCTTTAAGTTGCCTACGCTCATTCACAACAAATCATTATTCCAGTGAGCGGTTCATGTGCCGTGGCTGCAGCCACTGCTCGCGCTGACGCCCCCAGGAGACGAAGTGAGACCCTCTTTAACATGGTGAAAAATAACGCTTATGTTTTTTTCCGAGCCGGGTTGCGAGTGATTCCGTATCTCTCATACCCTTAACTCGTCCTCCATCACCGGGCCTGACAGCAGAGCCTTGAAGCTCGAAAATGCCCTTCCACCCAAACTCCACGGGGCCGACGTCCCAAGGATTAGCGCATCTCCGTGGCAACATGAAGGTCACTTTGTGAGGCATAGGCTCTCCGGGGAGAAGAGGCAGAGGAGATCCAACGTCTTCTCCGCTCTCCACATCAATCCTGGTGGACGTGAGCTGGACGCCGGCCGTGTTGGCTGGCGTGGGGCTGGACTCTTTGCTGTGGGCTCTACGCTGAAGACTTCAGAACGGAGGACAGATCTGAGTCCAGCCTACTGGAGAAGTGGTTCCTGTAATAAAGGACTGATTATTCCAGAAGTTTCCAGCTTTGCCCTTCAGGCCACGTTCACATTAACCCTTTAACCCTGCAGCATCCACTCTTCTCCTTTAATAACCCGCTCTGTGTGGAGCCGCTTTTATCCTGATATGTAAACATTATGATACACGCTGAACATCTGATACTGTCACAAATAATCTTTTTAAAGCTATAGTAGTATTATATATATATATATATATAAATATATATATATATATATATATATATATATATATATATATATATA
>CM038728.1:32618906-32931406 GCA_021613375.1 Megaleporinus macrocephalus | reverse complement strand
ATGAAGTGACTAGTGATGTCAGGTTTGGTGTTTTTGTATCACTGCTTTGTTTTTGTTTTTTTGTTTTTTGTAACACTATAATTAGAGTTACTGACCACTGAACACTAAACTCCTCCACACACAACAGGAGCAGAGAAGGAAACAGGTGGACCTCCGCAGCGCTGGAAAGAAAAAAGGGGCCGTAATAATGAATTAACCCTCATAATAAGCGGCAGTAATAACGCTGAGGGAGACGGAGGCGGAGAGGAGCGTGAGACTTCCTCTGACGAGCAGCCCCCCGTTCCTTTGTTGGAGAAAACGGGTCCAAATTAATTAAACATGGACAAGGCTGGAAGTTCTGCTCTCCGTCCTGAGCCTGCACCATCCAGTTGGAGATACATTCGGAAGTCCTGGAGCATGAAATTAAACATTAGGGACATCCCTTATTGAATATCTCCAATTCTGCGGGAAAGTCAAGGAGGACTAAAGCGCGGAACGGCCGAGAGAACTCAGCAGTCACGCCGAGGCCGGTGCTTTTACAGGCCGCCTGCTAGCAGCGTCGATTTAAACACAGACAAACACAAAAGAGGCTCAGCGTCACCTGGACGACATGTACTAACAGAACATGGAACTGTGGGTAAATAAAACATTCAGTCCTCGCAACATGAACCACTGAAACGCTTTAACGGCTTCTCAGTTCACAGGAAATCTTATTTACACCACTTCCCAGCTTCAAAATGCCATGTTCACATACTGAGTGCTGATTGGTTGACATTTGTGCTACTGAGTATTGATTGATTAGTATTACTGCTTCTAAGTATTGATTGGTTGGCATTACTGGTACTGACTGCTGATTAGTTAGTATTACTGCTACCATGTATTGATTGATTAGTATTATTACTACTGAGTGCTGACTAGTTAGTAGTACTGCTACTGAGAGCTGATTAGTTAGTATTATTATTACTGAGTGCTGATTAGTTAGTAGTATTATTACTGAGAGCTGATTGATTAGTATTATTACTACTGAGTGCTGACTAGTTAGTATTATTATTACTGAGTGCTGCTTAGTTAGTATTATTATTACTGAGAGCTGATTGATTAGTATTATTACTACTGAGTGCTGACTAGTTAGTAGTACTGCTACTGAGAGCTGATTAGTTAGTATTATTATTACTGAGTGCTGATTAATTAGTAGTACTGCTACTGAGAGCTGATTAGTTAGTATTATTATTACTAAGTGCTGATTAGTTAGTATTACTGCTACTGAGAGCTGATTCGTTAGTATTATTATTACTGAGTACTGATTAGTTAGTATTACTGCTACTGAGAGCTGATTAGTTAGTATTATTATTACTGAGTGCTGATTAGTTAGTATTACTGCTACTGAGTATTGATTGGTTGGCATTACTTGTACCGAATGCTGATTAGTTAGTATTACTGCTACTGAGTGCTGATTGGTTAGTATTACTGCTACTGAGTATTGATTGGTTGGCATTACTTGTACCGAATGCTGATTAGTTAGTATTACTGCTACTGAGTGCTGATTGGTTAGTATTACTGCTACTGAGTGCTGTTTGATTAGTATTACTGCTACTGAGTGCTGATTAGTTAGTAATACTGCTACCAAGTATTGATTGATTGGCATTCCTGCTACTGAGTATTGATTAGTTGACATTCCTTGTACTGAGTGCTGATTAGTTAGTAGGACTGCTACTGAGTGCTGATTGGTTAGTATTACTGCTACTGAGTGCTGTTTGATTAGTATTACTGCTACTGAGTGCTGATTAGTTAGTAATACTGCTACCAAGTATTGATTGATTGGCATTCCTGCTACTGAGTATTGATTAGTTGACATTCCTTGTACTGAGTGCTGATTAGTTAGTAGGACCGCTACTGAGTGCTAATTTGTTGGCATTACTGCTACCGAGTATTGATTGGCTGGCATTCCTGCTACTGAGTGCTGATTGGTTAGTATTACTGTTACTGAGTGCTGATTGGTAAGCATTACTGCTACTGAGTGCTGATTGGTTAGTAGGTTAAGTACAGTTAAATCTCTGCTGTATTTCTTTATATTATGAAGTTTTATCGGGTCAAACATTAGTAAAGTCTATCAGCTGAAGAGGGGAAACGGGGTGAGTGTAGTTTTTTTCTGTCCCTGTAAAGAACTTTTCCGACGCTGGTTATGAAAACAGTCCCGGTACTGTGAGCTCGGGAGGGCTCGGGGTTACCGGGCCGCTGGGTGTCGAGGTGACGGAGATATTTTTGTTTGAAATATAAACAGCAGTTTGAAACCGTTGAGCAATTGGACTCCAGAACTCTCAGACGTATCATTTGAAGGGTTAGAAAATATTTTCCATATGTCTCTGGTTGGAGTTTTCTGCTTTCCCAGCACACTGTTATTAATGCACAGCTTAGACCACAGGAATCCCCCCTCATACATCATCCACTTCCTGACCACAGCCAAGCCCGCGCTGCCCTCAGCCCCAGCTAAACTCTCTCCCCTCTCTCTCTCTCTCTCTCTCTCTCTCTCCTCTCTCCTCCTTCCTCTCTCTCTATCTCTCTCTCTCCTCTCTCCTCCTTCCTCTCTCTCTCTCTCCTCTCTCTCCTCCTTCCTCTCCCTCTCTCTCTCTCTTCTTTCCTCCTCCTTCCTCTCTCTCTCTCTCCTCTCTCTCCTCCTTCCTCTCCCTCTCTCTCCCCTCTCTGTCCTCCTTCCTCTCTCTCTTTTCTTCTCTCTCCTCCTTTCTCTCTCTCTCCTCTCTCTCTCCTCCTTCCTCTCTCTCCTCTCTCTCTCTCTCTCCTCTCTTTCCTCCTTCCTCTCTCTCTCTCTCCTCTCTCTCTCCTCCTTCCTCTCTCTCTTTTCTTCTCTC
This sequence comes from Megaleporinus macrocephalus, assembly GCA_021613375.1. Lineage (NCBI taxonomy): Eukaryota > Metazoa > Chordata > Actinopteri > Characiformes > Anostomidae > Megaleporinus > Megaleporinus macrocephalus. The sequence goes on along the minus strand of CM038728.1, from coordinate 32,928,560 downwards.
TCCTCCTTTCTCTCTCTCTCCTCTCTCTCTCCTCCTTCCTCTCTCTCTCTTCTTTTCTCTCTCTCTCTCTCTTCTTTCCTCCTCCTTCCTCTCTCTCTCTCTCTCTCTCTCCTCTCTCTCCTCCTTCCTCTCTCTCTCCCCTCTCTCTCCTCCTTCCTCTCTCTCTTTTCTTCTCTCTCCTCTCTTTCCTCCTTCCTCTCTCTCTCCCCTCTCTCTCCTCCTTCCTCTCTCTCTTTTCTTTTCTCTCTCTCTCTTCTTTCCTCCTCCTTCCTCTCTCTCTCTCCCTCTCCTCTCTCTCCTCCTTCCTCTCTCTCTCTCCCCTCTCTCTCCTCCTTCCTCTCTCTCTTTTCTTCTCTCCTCCTTCCTCTTTCTCTCCCCTCTCTCTCCTCCTCCTTCCTCTCTCTCTTTTCTTTTCTCTCTCTCTCTTCTTTCCTCCTCCTTCCTCTCTCTCTCCCTCTCCTCTCTCTCCTCCTTCCTCTCTCTCTCCCCTCTCTCTCCTCCTTTCTCTCTCTTTCCTCTCTCCTCCTTCCTCTCTCTCTCCCCTCTCTCTCCTCCTTCCTCTCTCTCTCCCCTCTCTCTCCTCCTTCCTCTCTCTCTTTTCTTTTCTCTCTCTCTCTTCTTTCCTCCTCCTTCCTCTCTCTCTCCCTCTCCTCTCTCTCCTCCTTCCTCTCTCTCTCCCCTCTCTCTCCTCCTTCCTCTCTCTCTTTTCTTCTCTCTCCTCCTTCCTCTCTCTCTCCCCTCTCTCTCCTCCTTCCTCTCTCTCTCCCCCTTCCTCTCTCTCTCCCCTCTCTCTCCTCGTTCCTCTCTCTCTTTTCTTTTCTCTCTCTCTCTTCTTTCCTCCTCCTTCCTCTCTCTCTCCCTCTCCTCTCTCTCCTCCTTCCTCTCTCTCTCTCCCCTCTCTCTCCTCCTTCCTCTCTCTCTTTTCTTCTCTCTCCTCCTTTCTCTCTCTTTCCTCTCTCCTCCTTCCTCTCTCTCTCTTCTTTTCTCTCTCTCTCTTCTTTCCTCCTCCTTCCTCTCTCTCTCTCTCTCCTCTCTCTCCTCCTTCCTCTCTCTCTCCCCTCTCTCTCCTCCTTCCTCTCTCTCTTTTCTTCTCTCTCCTCTCTTTCCTCCTTCCTCTCTCTCTCTCCCCTCTCTCTCCTCCTTCCTCTCTCTCTTTTCTTTTCTCTCTCTCTCTTCTTTCCTCCTCCTTCCTCTCTCTCTCTCCCTCTCCTCTCTCTCCTCCTTCCTCTCTCTCTTTTCTTCTTTCTCCTCCTTCCTCTCTCTCTTTTCTTCTCTCTCCTCCTTTCTCTCTCTCCTGTCTCTCTCCTCCTTCCTCTCTCTCCTCCTCTATCTGCTCTGTCTTTTTACTCTCTCCTCTTTCTCCCCCTCTATCTGCTCTGTCTTTTTACTCTCTCCTCTTTCTCCCCCTCTATCTGCTGTCTTTTTTCTCTCTCGTCTTTCTCCCACTCTATCTGCTCTGTCTATTTATTCTCTCCTCTTTCTCTCCCTCTCTCTATTTGTCTTTTTCTATTATCTCTGAATCTCTTTTTAATCTTTCACTCGGTCTATTTCTCTCCCTCTCTGTCCTCCCTCACTCTCTTTCTTTCATTCATTCTTTCTTTCTCTCTCTCTCTCTGTACCTTTCTACCTTCCCACTTTCTCTTTTGCTCTCTTCTCTCTCTTCTTTCTCTCTCTTTCTGTCTCTCTTTCTCTTTTACTCTACCATATTCACTCTCTCTCCATCCTGTCTTTTTCTCCCCTTATCTTTCTCTCTCCATCTCTACCTTTCTCTTCCATCTCATTCTCTTTCTTCTTTTGTGTCTGTTCTGTTTATCTCTCCATCCCTCCCCGCTCCCTCCCTCTCTTTTCTCTCTTTTCTTCCTCCCTCTCTCTCTCTAAGCCCCCTCTCTACCTCCCTCACTCTTTTTTGTTCTCACTTTCTAGCCCCTCTCTCTCTCTCTCTCTCTCTTTCTCTCCCTTTCTCTCCCTCCCTCCCTCCCTCCCTCCCTTTCTGACCTCTCTTTTGCATCTCTGTTTCTCTTACTCCCTCTAGCCCTATTCTCTCTATCTCTCTCTCCTTATTTCCACTCTTTTTCTCCCTTCCCTATGCCCTCTATTCCTTTGTGTCTTGTATCTCTCTCTCTCACTTTCTACCCCTCTTTTCTCTCTAACCCTTATTCTCGCTCTCCCTTTGTCCCTCTCTTTCTCTCACTCCCTCCCTCTTTAATTCTCTTTCTGTCCTCTCCTCTTTTGCTTCTCTCTCTCTCTCTCTCTCTCTCTCTCTCTCTCTCTCTCTGTCTCTGTCTCTGTCTCTGTCTCTGTCTCTCATTGGCCCACTGGCCTATTTCTGTTTTTCCTCTGGAGCGCTGTGAGCTCACTGAGAGACTTCAGTTGTTATGCGCCTCACACGGTTACCTAAAACAAACAAATCAATCACTCAGTCGTTCCTCGGCGCTGCGCCTGCCTCGTCTCTGCTGCCTCGAACATTCCTCCGTCTTTATTGCACAATTTGAAATATTTCACGTACTTTCTCAGCCATTTAACCCCCGGTGCTCCTCCGCGGCCCCAACACTTCACAATCCCAGTCTGAACCGCAGTGGAAATGAAAATCACCACGCCTGCTATAGCGCCGTGTACACTACCGTGTATATACACTACTGTACTGTAATCTAATAGTTTAAATAAGTGTATGTTCACCAGTAAGAACAGCAGATCTGATTAGAACAGATGTAAATAATCAGACATACAATACAAAGTAACGTGAATATGTTATTGTGAGAGAAGTAGATCAGATCTTGATCCAGTTTGAAGAACAAAGTTAGGTTCCAGATTTCTCCTGGACGCCCCAGACATTGTATGAATGTGTTCAGTTCATTCAGCAGCAAATCTTGATTTATCTTAATGAAGTACTGAGCAGTCAAAGCAGGTATTAGATGAGAACTGATAATAATACTGGGTTGTTTAGGAGAAGCTTGGAAAGGGTTAAATAAACACACTGACGTATGGAAAAACACTACTTACTCTATTAATACTGATTAATATTTTAATTTGAAATACAATTTAAATACAATTTTAGGCTTAAGGAAGAAAACCCTTATTTGTCCCAAATAAGTGAGCTTCAGCTGAACCAGATTGTTTGTAAAATTAGTTTTTGGTCGCTACGCACGGTGACGTCACTTCCGGTTTTGACTGCATTTATTTAATTAGCTTTTTTTGTTTTAAATTAAGGGTCTAAATGTAATAATTGCAGTATTTGGGGATATTTGTTTGATTTACTTTGTTTATTTACTGTTAATTTAGTTAAAATTATTGTGCTGTTTCATACGCTCTCATTAAAAATGGTAATAAACCAGTTTAGATCATGTTTCATGATTTGCTTGCGCTAATAACTACATGTAGTCTGCCATGGCATATAGCCCCGCACTGAAAGGTGATCGGAATTGGCCTTAAAAACGCTGATCAGTCCATCTCTACTTTCATAGATTATAGATTCAGGGCCCACAGTTTAAACGATTTTAAGTATTTACTTGTTTATTTTTACATAATTTGGGCTTCCAGCTCATAAAACCCACAAAACAGGAATTAAAAATATTAGAATACTGTGGAGAAATCAGCTCAAACTATTCCTCAGTGTTTGCATTAAAAAATAAATTAGAACCAAATCAATAAAAATATGGTACTTTCAAAACCATATGTCAATCTTCAACACTTGGTTGGGAATGCCTTTGCTTTAATCACTGCCTCGATGTGATTTGGCATTGAGGCAATCAGCCTGTGGCATTGCCTGGAAGTTATGGAAGCCCAGATTTCCTTGATGCTTGCTGTCAGCTCTTCTTTGTTGTTGGGTCTGGTGGCCCTCATTTTCCTCTTTAGTTTGGGTTCTGTTCCTCACCCATCTTCCTCCAAACCCTTGGACCTTGATTACCGAGTTGAAGGCACACTTTACTTTCATCGGAAATAAGGACCTTGGACCATTGGCCAATGGTCCAGCCCTTCTTCTGCTTGGCCCAGTTGAGACGCTTCCTTCATTGGCTCAGGTTCAGAAGTGGTTTGACCCGAGACAGTTGTAACCCATCTCCTGGATGTGTCTGTTTGTGGTGGTTGTTGAAGCTGTGACTCCTGCCTCCTTCCACTCTTTCTGGATCTCTGCCAGATCTCATTTTGATAATCTGCTGAAGCCCATGGTCATCTCTTTTGCTGGTGCATCTTCTCCTGCCACATTTTGTCCTTCCACTAGACTTTTCATTGATATGCTTGGACACAGCAGTCTGTGAACAACCAGCTTTCTAAGCTATGAACTTTTGCGGCTTACCCATCCTACGGAGGATATCAGTGATGGTCTTCTGGCCAGTTGTTATGTCTGCAGTCTTCCCCATATTGAACCGAACTGAGACAAACTGAAGAAATCTGTGTGGGTGCTTTGAGTTTAGTAGATGATTAGTGTGTCACACTGAGTTTAAAACATTCATGCTCTGCAAAATATGGGCTGATTTCTTCACAGCATTAATTTTTTTTAAATTCCTGGTTTCGTGGGTTTTATGAGCTGGACGTCCAAATTATGTAAAAAGAAACAAATAAATATTTGAAATCATTTAAATTTAACTTTTTGAATGGAATTATGAGTTGAATCAACTTTTTCATGATATTCTAATTTTCTGAAATGGGTCTATATATATATATATATGTATATATACACACACATATGTATGTGTCATCCTTATGGATCGTACTATGTTTGCTTTGGACTTCATGCTTCTTCATTTGTTTGTTAATAGTAAATAGTTGGACATCTGTGTAAACATATCTGTGTGATTAAATATGTAAATATACTGATATAAAACAATCATGGGTAACTTCAGTGGCAGGAATGACTTTATAGACTTTATTAAAGCTGCTTCCCTCTATCAGTGTAGCTGTGGGTGGGTGGGTGTGTTGGGGGGTGGGGTTGGGGGCGAGGAGGGGGGGCTGCGTGACAGATAAATCACGGTCAGGTCATTTTTCCGAAGCACACCTGGATGTGCTCCAGCGTGCCGATTAAAGTCGTCCTTTGGAGACTGAGGTCGTGCCAGAGAGCGCCGTGGGACATCTCATCAAAATGCATATCATCACAATCATCTTACTTAACCTTCATTTAAAATTCTGAAATGCCACCAGGCCGTTCCCCGGAGAAGGTGATTCGCTCCCTTGGCCCCCCGGGGACTCGTCTGCTAATGCAAAACCGCCCGCCGCTGACCCTCTGGAAACCAGGGCAACAGGGGTTACACTTCCTCCGATACGGTTCTGATGGAAATATCACTTTAACGACGAGCAGGGCTCTGACTGTGTCACGCTGTGACATTGCACACACTTCTGCGGCTGTAGTTTTGTGTTAAAGGACCAACATTCAGCAAATTTTTACGTTTTTCACATTTTAAACATTTATTTGGTGAAACCAGTAGCTGTCGTTTACACTGTGTGAAAGTTTCATAATGAATGGACCAATAGAAATGCTCCAATATGGCTTGGAAACAATTCTGGTTCCACTGACTTACACTTAAAGTAAAACAATGCTTTGGTTCTAAAGTTAGTATTACATGATAAATGTTTTTTTTCTTTGGGCAGCGACGATATATACAAAAAAAGTTAGAATTAAACAGGCAGGTTTTGTTACTGTGTCTTTAAAACTGATATATGTAAATGAGTTCTGAGCTTGAGAGCCAGCTCTAGGTGGTAGTCCAGACTGTATGGAAACAGTGCCCCCTGTGTGGAAACCTAGGGTGATGCTTAAGAGGGTAATGAGTGGAGATTGGGAGATGGATAAGCTCTAATGTGGTTTTCTAGCTTTTCTTCAGCTTTGTAGGCATCAGATCCTCAGCCAGCTGCTCGGAGGCTGTTGAGTATTGGCACACGGTTTGAAGAGTCAGAGAATTCGTCACGCTCTGGAATTGTCACCAGCTGAGAATCATTAATGGCAAATCTTGACCGGACTAACCACATCTAACGAGTCAATTAAGGCTTAACGAGTTAATTAAGCTCTGAACCGATATATCTGGAGGGATATAAACACTAAATGTTTATGTGTGTGTGTGTGTGAGTGTATATATAAACTCTGCCAGACAGTATAGTTTATGTCTGAACAGTAAAAGCTGCTGGAGCTTAACCTGACTCACAAAGTTCACACACAGTCTGGAGAAGTAATCAGGCTCGCTCTGCTCTCTCAGGCCGGGAAAGCTCGTGTCCAGTTGTAGATAACGCTGAGATTACAGTATCATACACAACGGAGGCACGATAGCGTTTTAATCAACCCAACGAATCACAGCACGGCAGCTAATTACAACCACAAATACTCCTCACTGGAGCAGGAGGGCTGAAGCTGATTACGAGTGGAGTGGAGAAGGAATCACCTGGTGAACTGATGTAACCCACATGAAATATGGAGTCACTAAAATTCTATATTATTAGAAGCGCAATGGCATGTAACATCCAAATAAGGGTGCAGCACATTGTCTGTGCGACAGTAGTAGTAGAAGAAGTAGCTTCTATCGTTTTTCCCTCTCAATGAAAGAGCCCTGTGAACAACGTGCCGCTACAGCTGAACACTCCCGGCATAAAAATATTCCAAAATAACAGCAAAATGTTGAATACTGTCATGTATTTAGGCTAATAAGCTGTTCCCATGTTAGTATTTCAGCTGTAAGCGTGAAGAGAAGCAGTTTCTGTCGTGTATTAAGTAGAGATGGAAGGATCGATTGGCCATGTATCGGTATCTCGAGAACCGATCGATGGCGGTAAACAAATGAGCCTGATTTCTGTGTTTACAGCTAGCGTTTCATCCTGGAAGAGGAGCTCTGTGTGAAACCCCCTCCGGCCAGCTCCCTGCAATTCCTATCTGAACCACTAGGTGGAAACACACACCCTTTCGTTTTCGCCAGACTGACTAAAGCAGCGGCCTCACGAGAACAGGTTACGATGTTCACCCACATGTACGGATAGAAAACATTGTCCGTCTGACAGTTTGTTACCGTATGAGACTCAGACTCATCCAGGACAGTTTATAACATCTGTAAAATCAGTGACATCAGCGTCTCACACTGGAGAACCAAGACAAAGACATTTAACATACTAATCTAATACACACTTCAGAGACACCACACAGCTGAACACAGTGAGTATCAGTAAACAGCAGAGCTAGAACACACAGCTAACACAAAACAAACAACCCAGAACACCTACAGACCAGATCTGACCGGTACCAACAGAACAGCAGCAGAAACAGCCAGAGAGCTAAAGAACCACAGCCAGAGTGATTGAGTTTATAGTTCTAGATAAGCAGCTCTTCTCGGCTGTAGAAGACGTTCATTCTGCTGCTTAATGTTCCACCTGGATCCACGCTCTGCTGTTCCTAGTAGAGATACTTTTCAGATGTGGCTCTTCTGGACCTGTACCAAGCGGTTTACTCCCACATAGACCAACTTCTAATTTAGATAAAGATATTATGCTCCTTAAAGCTTGTTAAAAATGGTAATAAACCAGTTTAGACCCTGTTTCATTACTTGCTTGTGCTGATAACTACATGTAGCCCTGCTGTGGCATATAGCCCCGCCCTCGGCCAGTCGTGCTGAAAGGTGATCGGCGATCGGAATCGGCCTCAAAAACGCTGATCGGTCCATCTCTAGTATTAAGTGTTGAGAGCTCCGGTGACTGAAAGCAGCAGTTCTTTGTTCTAGTTTAGCTAGGCTCTGAAAGGGAGAGTTCACCCTGCTCTAATTAAGTTTTGATGCTTTTTCAAGAAAAATGAGAGAAATAAATAATCAGTCGGAGTGATGAGGATGTTTTAGCAATTGAATTGGTGCACTAAAGTGAGAGTTAGTGTTTCTCTGTATTCGATGCTAACCGCTAACTAGCACCAATCGCTAAGCTAGGGCTAGATGGTTACCACTATAAGCACTATAAGCATAGCAAAGCTTATAAAAAGAGTATTTTACAGCATTTTGTTGATTGAATTTATGTATTCTGATGGTTTTGATGTAAATATGTTGCTATTGAGTGTATTTCGGATATCAGAATGTGCACTTTATATAAGTCTAGCTATGATTTGTATTAAACTGATGTTAAAAAAAGTAAATACTGGTTACTGATAAAAACAGTAAAAATGGTAATAGTCTTTGATAAAATGGTAAATTGTTGTTGTTAAAAAGACAATTCACATTTGGTTAGCCGAGTATACCCTTAGTTGGTTGTAACTTGAAAGAGAAGAGTTTATGAGATGTCATGTTAGAGTGATTTACTGTTCTGCATTTTGTGTAGATTGTTTTTTTCCGTAGAGCTAAAGACTATGTTGGAAACCTCTGTAATGGCGAGCCCAGTGAGACAGCCGATGGCTGTTAAGGCGGTATGGCCTACCGTTCTACTGCATGCAGAAAACCCCTTGGATTTCTCCAACTGGTTAACCAACTGCAGATAAGATCTCAGGCACACCATTTATTCTACCCGGGTAGATAGGTCTTAGAAATAATCGAAAGAAACAGCCTCAAAAGACATTCCTTTGCACCGGGACACAACCTGAACTCTATTTTGGATCTAGAACTCCGCCTGTTTAAGGGACAGTTTTATATAAAGAATCCATTTCCTAATTGTTCTTTGTTTTATTTTTTCCACAGAGCTCTATTTTATTTCTTTATTTTCTTTTATTTTCTTTTATAAATCAGCGCTGAATGTTTTATTGCATTGGTTGTGAAGTAATAAATGTGTTAATCCTTTAACTTCCCGTCAAGGTCCCATGTAACTTTAAGTACCGCTATCCCAACCTATTTAGATGTTAGTGTCACTAATTACTAGTTTTAGTAAACACAGGTGCTACACTGGTGCATTGGTTCTGTTCTAAGGTTAAAAGAGAAAAACACTTGAATGCACCCTCTTAGGTAGCTTTCATATACACCTATACTCTTCAAACGAACAGTAACTGAACAGAAGTACAGAGAATATTCAGGAGTCTGAGTTATCACTCATGCAAGGTGATGCACTTCAGTCCATGTTTAAAAAGTTTAAGTTTAAAATAAAGTTTGAATACACATGGTTCACTCTTCAGTCCATATAGCTGGTATATGGAAACGAAACACGAAACCCCTGTTTATAGATATAGACACCCATACACTCAGTCTATAGCAGCTTTGCTCCCCTTATTTACATATACAGCATGAGTCAAAAGTCTCAGGGCACCCTTTTATTTCAGAAACAAATGAAATCTATGAATACCCCAGGAAGCGACGGGTGTCCACATGTCCACATTGAACAACATGTGCAATGTGCTGTCCCTGGTGCTGAACACAGATCTGAAGGCACAGTTCAAGACCATGTTGTTCAATGTGGTTGTTGCAAATAGCTTTGTTGATAACGGTTGAACCACAAGAGATATTGCAAATCTGATTACATCAATCGATTTCTGAGACCGTTCAGGTCTTATTTGATCTGCTACATGACCTCCTTCCCATTGGAAAAACTTGCCGTTGATGCAATAGGGCAACTTTCAAGATGGCGGCCATGTTCAGGCCCCCTTAACTATAACTGACCAGAGGTTAGAATACGGCATCCTCATCCTCACATGTTGGACTGATTCCACTCCACAATACAATGACTTAGTATCACCTCCTCAGGTACAAAGTGGCATTACAAGACAGAACAGGCTGAAAATATTTAAAGTCCAAACTGTTATTGCTTCATGTTGTTTTGATAATTGTAGTAAATTTTGGAATGCTAATTTTGGAACTAAAACTAAAACCATGAGCACCAGATACTATGTGATGAGCAACAGATACTATGTATCTATACCTGGTATTGATTTGATTGTATCTATCTCTCTCTCTCTGGTGTTGATTTGATTGTATCTGTAAGCACTCCTGCTCAGCGCCAGCAGAGGTCTCTGTTCCCAGAATACTAAAATAGCCAAGAACACACCACACCTGCCCCTTGTTTCAGCCACCTGCTCCTCATCACCCTCTCCCTTTATAGATCCCTCACCACAGTGTGTGGTATTGTTTGTACCACTGTACATGCAAGCTTAGCCAGGTCCAGTCAGGGCATCTGTTACCAAACCACGCCACGCCAAGTCAAGGTTTACCCAGTTATGCCAGTTCAAGCCGAGTCTACCTAGCCAGTCAGCCAGTCGGGCCACACCAGGCCCGGCTATTCTGTGTCTCATGTGTTTACTAACTCTGCCCTTTTGTTAAGGTCTCTGCTCTATCTCTGCTCTTAGAGGACGTCATCTCCTGGAACTAAACCCCTCTGAGGGAATCTGCTCTAACCCCTGCTCTTACAGAAAACCAATGCCTGGAATCTCTAGTCCGAGCTCGGGTAACAACCCATTGCTGTTAACCTTCCACTCTGCTCAGCCTGCTTGCCTGGATATCTCCGCCAGGCTCCCCTGGTCTCTTGGCTATCACGGCTCCGCCCAGCCCACTACACTGCTCATTACATCTCAATTAAACAGCCTGCCTATGGATCCTAGTCATTGTGAAACATTACAGTATCCATCCATCCATAGCTTCACCAATTTAATCTAATATTGGGTGTTTATTATGTCACTCTTCAACTTCATTACAGCTTCCATTTTTTAGGAGACTCATTTTCAATTTTTAGAAGCTGCATCTTCTTCAGAAGAATTGGGAATAAAACCTCCTAATGCATTCTTATATCTAAAATTTCTCAAAAATATCTTTTGAAACCCCATCAGCTGGTGCTTAACAGTCGTTTTCCCTGGAAAGTAAACAGGCGAGGGTTTTTCTTTCTGACTGTATACTGTAGATTTTTATTCCCCACTCGTTTTTTCTTCCATCGTCGTTATTATTGAGTCATCCAGCCTCATTAGCTTTCCAACGCTACCTATTGTGACTGAACGTTGCCCCTAGGTTAGCCTGCGTCAAAAATAGCTGTGATGACTTGCAGTGCTCGTTTCGGTGGCACTGAAAACCGGCGGAGTGATAACTGTGCCCCGTGGCTGAAATGTGACATGGGAAACAATGTCAGCATAACTATTTATAAAACCGCCAGCACCGCAGGCCAGCAGTTCCACGCACCTTAACCATCTGCTCCACTGATGTGGCCATGGTGCCATCGCTCAGACTACGTTTGAATAAAATTCAAGGTGTCAGGATTGGCTGAACAACTGAGCAGTAGTGGCGGTTATAATAGCGGAGGCAGCGAGGCCAGAGCCGGTTCAGGTAGAAACCATCCAAACACTCGACATCTGATACCTGTCAATTATGATTACAGCAGTGAGAGTAATGCTAATGCGAGGCATTCAGCGTGTGTGCATAGTGAAGAGCATGAATGAGAAAAATGCAAAACAAACAAACAAACAAAGGCCTAAATATAATTATTTCATTGTGTAAAGTGTCAGGGTTTAGGATTTAGGGAGGATCTATCATCAGAAATGGAACTTATATAACACAAAGTTACATTTTCATTAATGTATAATTACCTGTAACCTCAAATCATTGTGTTCTCGTAAGCGTAGAATGAGCCTCCATATCTACACAGTAGCTGAGACTACCACCGCCATGTGTCTACAGTAGCCCAGAACTGACAAAGTGAAGTAGGTGGAGCTATAGCACCGGCTGATAGAAGAGAATAACATACAAGGTAAAAAATATATATATAAAGCCGTTACCAGAAGTGGTAAGTAACGAAGTACAAGTACTTTGTTACTGTACTTAAGTATTTTTTTTGGTATTTGTTAGAGATGGAAGGATCGATAGGCTATGTATCGGTATCGAAAACAAATAACCCAGAACAGATAATAACCCAGTGCAGACCAGATCTGACCGGTACGAACAGAACAGCAGCAACAATTCAAGATCTACATTCAGTGATTACAGATTTAATTTAAAATAACAGAGTCTGTGTTTAATGACTGCGTTTTTTACATTAGCTTTTTTCGTTTTTAAAATAAGGGTAAAAAAAATTTTTGTTATAAATATTTGTTTGATTTACTTTGTTTATTTACTGTTAATTTTGTTAAAACTATTATGCTGTTTCACGTGAGCTCGTTAAAAATGGTAATAAACCAGTTTAGACCATGTTTCAAGACTTGCTTGTGCTAAAATAACTACATGTAGTCCTGCTGTCGCGTATCCTCCGCTCCTAACGGTGGCGGTGGGTGATTGGCTACTTTGACAGCTTTCAGGCCCCAGCAGTGAGCGCTCGGAAAAGAAAACAAACAAACAAGACACCCAAAGAAGTGAGAGCTCATGGCAAAGATACCTTGTTAAAGAAATTTGAGTTTCTCAAGAGAGTTATTTTAAAAAAAAATACTTTTACTTTTATACTTTAGGTACATTTGGGAGCATGTACTTTTATACTTTTACTTGTGTAAAAAAAAATCAGTCATACTTATAATTTAGTCATAAGGAACTCATGTACTTCTGCCGCCCCAGTCCATTGTAACGGTTACAGCCTTGCAACACGTTATCAAAGTTCTCAGGTTTTGAGAAATGAGGAGTACCATCCACTAAGTGTATTTAAACTAGTTTACTATTGACCGCAAAATAATTCAATGATAAACTAAACAAGAAAAAACAAGCAATATGTCCAGGAATATTCAATCAATCTATTAAAAAATTAATACAAAAAAAAGTCCAAAACTCCCAAACAGTAAAAAAAAGATAGAACAAAAGGTGGCACAAACTGTCCTTTGAAGCAATGTATCCAGTGAGTTGTCTTGATGAACTTTGCCTGAAGCAATGCTTGTTTCAGGATAAGGTAGATATTTAAAAGATAGTAGTTGGGATGGATGGCGGTAAGGTTAGGATCATCTCCATTGATGGTTCCTTTTGGGCAGCAACGTGCCAGGAAGAGCAACCAACCAAAAAAAAAAATGCAAAGAAAACAACAAACAATCTTTCTGCAATAATAAAGACAAAAAAACTAAACATGAATACAAACAAAGTTCAGTACATAACTCAGAAAAAGAAGATACAAGTTTACTCACATTGAGATTTAGAACCAACCAGTTCCTCAACAAAGATCTAGAAAGGCATGAAGCCTCAGCTTCCTCTAGCCCATCCTACTACGATGAGGTTCCAACTTTTAGCTTGTAAACTGAAGAAAAAATTCAATATTGCCACTCAGTGGTTGGAGTAGGTATTGCAGTAAAACCAGTGACTGCTGTCACACCATGAAGGTCACATTTGTGCAGGTCTCCAGTAGATCAGTGCACCACCCCTCATGAGTCTTCTAAACCTTTCTGAGTACAATTACAGTCAGATGAGGTTTTTGATCTGCCTTTCTAGTGAAGGGCGGTTCTTTCTGAGAGTTGTCTTGGTTCAAACCTCAGCTAGATCACCACTGTTCTAGTTAACTGCTATGACATAAAGAACTGAGGAACCAGCTACCTGAACACACTCTGCTATCTTTTTTATAATTTCTCCTGCTTCGTGGACATCAGTCACTTTAATTATTATTTTTTTTACTACATTACTAGTACTTAAATAAGAAACTCATGTACTTCTGCCACCTCTGGGCGTTACCAAATCAGCATTTTATCACCTGGAGAAACTCATCCATGACTTTATTTCCAGCAGGATGGTTTACTGTAATGCTCTCCTAACTGGACTTCCAACAGACAATCAAACATCTTCAGCTGATCCAGAATGCAGCTGCCAGAGTTCTCACTAGGAACAAAAGAAGAGAACACATCACCTCCATTCTTAAATCCTTACACTGGATACCAGTCTGTTAAAGAATAAACTGTAAGCTCCTCTTACTGCTCTATAAATGTCTAAATGGTATAGAACCAGCTTATCTGTGTGATCTAGTACAGCGATATGAGCCGAGCAGAACTCTTAGATCGTTAGAAGGTAGTCAGCTAGTGCTTCCTAAGGTAAAGACTAAACATGGGGAAGCAGCGTTTAGTTACTGTGCTGCTGTTAAATGGAATCAGTTGAACGAGAGTTTTAGAAGAGCTCCAACACTGGACACCTTTAAACCCAGACTGAGAACATTCCTGTTTGAGCAGCTCAGTTTAAAACTCTTACTCTTACTGAACTCTTAGTTCTACAACTCTTTCAATTTTAAACCTCCTTCTTCATTTTTCACACAGTCCAGCCGCACTCTTAACCCCCATTCTTCACTTTTATGTTTAATTCTCTTTCTTTTAAACATTTGTATATTTCTTATTTCTTTAACTGATTTATTTTGATGCTTTGTTTCCTATTTATTTATTTATTTATCTAAAGCACGTTGAGATGCCACTGTGTATGAAAGGTGCTATACAAATAAACTTTTCTTGCCTTACATCAGTGGGGAACCGTCATGGTCCTCTACGCCCTCTCAGAGGGCCTAAAATATTCTTAAAGGAACCCCGGCTGGTTACACATGCAAGCTTTAATATGGTGTAATGACTCTAAATTAAAAGATAAATATTAAATATGTTAAAAATTAACAAAAAGTATCAGATGTTCTGTAAAATCTGCTGCACGTGGGTCTCCATTGTTGTATCTACTGACGTGATCAGCGGGTAGTGACGTCAAATGGTTGCAGTAACCGGTCGTCACGCTTGAGCACAGCTAGCTAGCTAAACATGCTACTGTTCAGTCTTTACAGTTTGAACTAGAACTCAGTATTTCTGACATCAGCGGTGACATCACACACCACGTTAGTGTAAATGGTGAACAGAGAGGGTGGAGGAGAGAGTGACACAGTGCTGGAGTTGTTGTGAAACTGTGTGTTGGTGTTGATGGAGAAGGAGAGTGTCTGTTAAAGGAGCTCCGCTTTCTAGCAGGAAACATTCACGCTCAGTAAACAGCTAGATACACTGAACGGGAGTGTCTCTGAGCTTCACACTCCTTTATTAGTGAAGTAGTATGTTCACTACTAAGACTGGACTTTCACCTTCAGGATCCACAAACGAGGAGAAGCAGCTGACGCTAACGCTAAACGTTCTCAGGAGAGAATCCAGCGCATGTTCACGTTCACGGTTCTTCTCGCGGTTCTCCATAATCTGGAGCTTCTGGACTTCCTGTGTGGGGAAATTGTGACACTGCATTGTGTTTTAGTCTCCGCTTAAAACCAACAGCCTCCGTCAAGTCTCTCACCAGTGGTGGTCTACTGAACCACTCAAACTCATCCAGACTGAACTGAGGAGAGCAGAGCGGGGGTCTTTGGGTAGCTGTGTTGGTCCACACGCTGCTTCACTAACTATTCTCCTTGTTTATGTTTGTGAAGCTGTTTAGACTAATATCAGTCTTTCACTGCCTTTCACTGAAACTACATCAACAACACAATGTACATGGTTTTCTTTAAGCTCGGTTAGTAACTAACATTCACTCCTTCACACCACAGTCCAGTTCAGACCTGAAACCATCTGACCTCATCTACCCAGCAGACATTACACAACAGTAATAATATCTGCGTCCATATGTTACATATTTAGAATATGTGTTAATTTGTAAATCTTATACTTTTAGTGATTTTTTACAACATGTCTTAACAATTTAGAGTCATTACACCATATTAAGTCTTACAAGTGTTACCAGCCGGGGTTCCCTTTAACACACACTTACGTATATATGTATATCTATATATATTTTTTTATGTTATCTACACTTTGACAATCAACAACTAAACAAATACAATATATAATAATATAGACAAATAAATTATTCAAACTTGGTATTCAAGGACTGTGATGACTCCGCAGATTTTTGGTGATGGGTGGTCCCGCTGTTCATGTACAGAGGGGGCCAGGCACTTATAATTCAGCACCATACCAATTTCAAATGACAGTAAAACTGGCCAATTATATATATAAAAACTAGAGCCCAAATATTTTTTATATATATATATATATATATATATATATATATATATATATATATATATATTATATTTTACTCGTTATTTATAAGGAGGAACCTTATTTATATTAAGAAGTTATCTATGTTGTACAGATGTTATTGTTTGCATTTCTGTCGTCTCATTTTTGGTTTATTGACTTGCAGTTTATTAGGACGGTGGGTGGGGGGGTTGGGGGAGAGGGCCAAGCCTTAAGGGTCACGGTTTGCTACTGCCATACATACAGTACAAGTGTGATACCTACTAATGCCCAGCCAGACAGAAACATCTAGAAGATAAAGAGTCCAGTGCAGCAGTAGATTAGTGCTTATAGGTGCTCTACAGAGAGAGACTGGTCTTCAGTCTGTGTATGAAGACCCTTAGAGATTCTGCTGTTCTGCTCTTCCGATGGAAGTTCATTCCACCATCTGGGCTCCAGGACAGAGAAGAGTCTTACTACTTGTCTTCCATGCATCTTGAAGGATGGCAGGTCAAGCTGAGCTGTACTTGAAGCTTGAAGGGTTTGAGGTAGAGATCCACTCTTGACCACTGCCGTAAGGAGGGAGGGGGTCCAATCTTGGCTTTGTAGGTGTCAGAGTTTGAAATTTAATGTGAGCAGCTACAGGAAGCCAGTGAAGCGAGCACAGCAGTGGAGTAACATGGGTGAACCTGGGAAGACGAGCCGTGATCCTGGAGTCTGGATCAGCTGAAGGGCTACAAAGAAAGACCAGCCAGGGCCCGAATTTTGAGATGACAAGAGACTGGACGAGCACCTGGGTGGCCTCCTGAGAGAGGAAGGGTCTGATCGGTCTGCTGTTGTAGAGAAGATATCCGCTTGACCAAGTCAGGCTTGCACTATGTACTGAGAACAATCCCCCAGAGTCAAACTGTAAGTAGATAAATAAAATATAATTATGTGTGTGTGTGTGTGTGTGTGTGTGTGTGTGTTAAGAATATTTTAGGCCCTCAGAAAGGGCGTAGAGGGCCATGAGGGCCACTGGTAGGCTACACCAGAGGTCACTAGTGGTGACTACTCCACTAAGCACAGGCTCAGCTGCTTGCCCAGTTTTCCATGTAGTCCCGGAATAATAAGCTTTAGGTTGTAATGCTGCAGGGACTTTAAGGGGTTAAGTGCAAACGATAAGTATCATAATGAAGAACTTACGAGGAGAATAAAAGCCATCCTCGCGGCGCGCGGTGGAGGAAGCTCGGTCATCCCACACGCGGTCCGTCTCTCACTGGAACAGATGTGAAAGTCTCAATTAACTCCAGTAATTGTGCTGCACCCTATAATGCATCTGAATTATGCATATCCTTACTGGCGTTTTAAATGGGATTCGCCCGGCGTCCTCCGCAGCCCTGTAATCTTCCCGCTCCACTCTGCGGCACATTTTACAGCAATTTGGTGGCGGTGGGTCGCAGCACGGATACGAAAACATCTGGAAATGCCAGGTATTATCTGGTGTTCTTCAGTGTTTGAGCTGAAAAAACACCCTCCGGTGTCGTTCGTCACAGACGCCGTCCCGATTCCGCTTCAGGTCAGAGAGACGACGTGTCCTCGACTCACCCCGCACGAGTTTGGACTGCGCTGGTTTGGACCCTTTAAAACATGGACATATTAATAAGATTAGCAATTAGGACTGAAAAAATAAAATCCCCAGCCTTTTGTTTTTGTTTCTGCTCCTGATTTGAAATGTGCTCGGATGAGAAGTGTTGATGCCCTAAGAAGCCTCGAAGGAATTCGGCATAACAAGTTTTGTTTATTTGTGTTTATTTGTTTGCTCTTTTTGGCAGGAGAGCGCGGTAGGATGTCGGAATGCACACTGCTTAACCTCGAGGACGCGTCTTATATTATCATCCTACAATATATTTCTTATTTTATTCCCTCCTGAGGGCTCAGTCTGAAAGTTTTTGTGGGTTTTATGTATCACAACTGGCCATAATTCATTTTTACATGACTTTTTTATCTCATAGAGTCAAACAGGCTGTATCTTTAAGGTATATGTAAATGAGGTGTGTTGTGATTGGCTGATGCCTCACTTAAAAAGTAGGCCAAACTGTGAAGGCTGAATCCACCTTATGGACTACTTGCACTAGTGGGAGAATTTTATTATATGTAAGTTTGGAATATTTAGATATTAAGAGATTTGACCTTCATACAATCCACCATTCATCATGTTCCCCCCACCTTCTACAATCCAACGTTCTCCATCTACCATCCACCTTCTACAACTCACCATTTACCTTCTATAAACCACCATCCATCATCTACTATCCACTGTCCACCATCCACCTTCTACAATCCACCATCCATTATCTACCATCGACCTTCTACAATTCACCACCCATTATCTACTCTCCACCTTCTACAATCCACTGTTCACCATTCACCATCTACAGTCCACCATCTACCCTCCACCTTCTACAATCTAACGTCCTCCATCTACTATCCACCTTCTACAATCCACCATCTACCTTCTACAATCCACCATCCATCATCTACCCTCCATCTTCTACAAGCCACCGGCCACGATCTACAATCCACCATCTACAATCCATCATCTACCATCCACCTTCTACAACCCACCATTTTCCTTCTACAATCTACCATCCACCTTCTACAACCCACCATCCACCAAATACCATCCATCTTCTATAATCCACCACCTACCTTCCACAATTCACCATCCATCATTTACCATCCACCTTCTACAGTCCACCATACATCATCTACCATCCACTTTCTACAATCCACCATCTACGATCCACCTTCTGCAATCCACCATCTACCCTACACCTGCTACAATCCACTGTCCACCATCTACCATCCACCTTCTATTATCCACCATCCATTATTTACTCTCCACCTTCTGCAATCCACCATCTATCATCCACCTTCTACAATTCACCATCTACCTTCTACAATCCAACATCCATCATCTACCCTCCACCTTCTACACTTCACCGTCCACCATCTACAATCCACCATCTACCTTCTACAATCCACTATCTACCTTCTACAATCCATTAACTACCCACCATCATCTACAATCCACCGTCCACAATCTACAATCCACCATCCACCATCTACCCTCCACCTTCTACAATCCACCATCTACCATATACCATTCACCTTCTACAATTCACCATCCATCATCTACCATCCATCATCTACAATCCGCCATCCACCTTCTACAATCCACCATCCATCATCTACCATCCACCTTCTACAATTAACCATCCATCATCTACCATCCACCTTCTACAGTCCACCATCTATCATCTACCATCCACCATCTACAATCCGCCATCCACCTTCTACAATCCACCATCCATCATCTACCATCCACCTTCTACAGTCCACCATCCATCATCTACCATCCACCATCTACAATCCGCCATCCACCTTCTACAATCCACCATCCATCATCTACCATCCACCTTCTACAATTAACCATCCATCATCTACCATCCACCTTCTACAGTCCACCATCCATCATCTACCATCTACAATCCACCGTCCATCATCTACCATCCACCTTCTACAATCCACCATCCATCTTCTACTATCCACTTAGTGAAAGAATGGGTCGCTCTCAGTGGCTCAGTGAACTCCAGCGTGGTATCGTGATGGGACGCCACCTGTGCAACAAGTCCAGTGTTGAAGTTTCCTCACTACTAAATATTCCACAGTGGACTGTCAGTGGTGTTCTAACAAAGTGGAAGTGATTGAGAACGACAGCAACCAAGTGGTAGAACACGTACAATGACAGAGCGGGTCAGCGGATGCTGAGGAGCATAGTGCACAGAGGTTGCCTGACCTCTATTTATTCTCTATGAGAAAAACATCTGTGCATCTGATAAAAAAGCTGTATACAAGCCTGAGTCATACAATCTGGAGTTAGAACGGACTAGATATCTCAAAAACGATGGGACAGGTTATGCAGCGAAGATCTGTCAGAAAGCAAAAAACGAATAACAATAAACTCGCGCACTGCTTTGCTTTGCAGTTCACAGCCACGACTAAAAGTGAGGAAAACACATGCGCCCGTTTTCCAAGTAAACTGTGAGGCACAGAAAACAGTGGTGTTTAAGATTTACATAAAAACTAAAGCCTCATTCTCGCAAACAGCCCAATATTAAATAACTGTTATTCCAAAATGCTGCTCGAACCATTCCAGCATTCATCCACCGTCATTCCGAACGTTACGCTCGCTCACCTGCTTTACTTCACGGAGTAAATGTGCCGTTAAATTTTGTGTACTGTAATGAGCGCTAGAAAAAATAACCCGGGCTATAAATGAAATTATCCGGGCCGCGTGTTTGTGCCGACCGGGAGAGGAATTAGATGTTTTCCTTTCACACGCTGAGTGTTATTAAACCAAACACTGCTCTGATACACGAGCAAGCCGGGCATAAAGCTTTACAGGGAGGATCGAGTCTCATGTGTGTGCTGATAGCATCCATCTGCAGCCGAAGCCCCCCCCCCAAACCCCACCATCACCAACACCGCTGCCGCCCCCGATATTCCACTCTGGGGGCGAGTTACATCTCCTGAGCCTGCTAGAATTGCTCAGCTGCTTTACCAAAACAAAGAAGGGCCAGTTTTCCACCGGGGGCACTTTCCAAAAATAACAGGGAAGCCTACTGCCCGGCTCCGAGGATCAGGCCTCCATTTGGTTCCCATTAGGCCCTGCTGCGGCTTGTGGGCACCGCGGCATTCCCGGAAAAACGCCTACACTCTTCTTTTTTTTTTTAGCTCTCAACCAACCACACCCTCGTTTCTGCAACGTCGTCAGAAATATAAGAGGCCTGAGAGTCTTTCTATTTTCAACAAAGTCCATTAGTCCATATAGGAGACCACCGAGGACACTGACGTGGTGAGGGGGCCCCCGTGTGGTGTGTTTTATTCATTGTTATTATTATTCCACTATTGATTATTGGCTCTTATTTGGGTATCGCTTTAATCTCATGCTAACGTATTAACAGAGAGATGCTTTTAGCTTCGTTTGGTAATCAATAAAAGTAACACGTAATCAATTCCATCGTTGTACAAGTCAGGTGACGTTAACCGAAGCTATAATTAACGGTTTTTCAAACGTTTGGAATCCTTGTTGTTGAATAATGTAAAGCCAATTTTCGACGAAGCGGCGCTGCTAAACGCTCCTAAATGCTTCCCGGCTTGGACGTGTGGTTCTAGACGTAGGAAACCTTCTCTGTTCTTCACAGTAGCTCATTTCTTGGCGAAGCAGTTAAAAGGATAACTATGTACACTGAGATCCTGCTGGTGTGGGTTTCCTCCCTTTCAATAAAACCTGCAATAGACCTGAGGGATGGAACTTTACACTCAATGCAGAAAACTTGAAGCTCATGTATCAACAATTGGATCTAAACTGCTAAACTCGGAGAAATCTCTAAACACAAACCGCATCCTTTAGTCTACTTTGGTCGCATAGAAACACTGGCCTTCAAACTGCATTTTCATTTTTTTATCTTTTCATATCTACGTTAAATGGGTCAGGTTCGTCTTGCATATATATAGTGGTATACATGTAGTATTGTAAATGTTGGTTTGGGATAAAGAACACGTCAGCAAAAATGTGAAATAAATTAAATTTCCACACATTCATATACATTTGAATATGTAACACAGCCTCATTAAGCAAAGGTGTACATATACATGTTTGACATATACATATCTTATGCACCTCTCAATAAAACTTCAATCTGTTAGCTATGCCTAGAACTTGTTATCGTGCTAACCTTGTTAAACTTAAGCTCACGTTATCAATTACCTACCAAGCTGCAAAATACAGGGGGTCTTGTGGGATCCGGGACCCCCTAATTAAACTTTTGAACCAGTGAATGTTTAAAAGTTCTGGGGTGTCCATGGAACTAAACTGATGATGATGTTATGCTGTGATTGTTTATCTGCTTCAGCTTCAGCTTCTGTCTTTGGTATTCCTAACTAACTAACCACAAGGTGGCGTTGTAAGATCCAGTCAGTCAATTATAGCTTAGCATCTACCTGTAGCATCTTTCTTAATCTGAAGATCTCAGTTAATGTGGGGAAGATCTACCAAAGTAGAAAACAGCATTTCCAGAAGAAGAGCATACAACTAGAGTCCCATAGGGGTGCTAGCAGAAACGAGCAGTATCCTATAGGTGGAAATGAAAGAGATACACTCGTGTGTAAAAGTCTGAGCCCCCTGATAGTTTATCTGATCTATAAGTGTATGTTCACCAGTAAGAACAGCAGATCTGATTAGAACAGATGTAAATAATCAGACATACAATACAAAGTAACATGAATATGTTATTGTGAGAGATCAGATCTTGAGCTCCAGTTTGAAGAACAAAGTTAGGTTCCAGATTTCTCCTGGACGCCCCAGACATTATATGAATGTGTTCAGTTCCTTCAGCAGCAAATCTTGATTTATCTTAATGAAGTACTGAGCAGTCAAAGCAGGTATTAGATGAGAACTGATAATAATACTGGGTTGTTTAGGAGAAGCTTGGAAAGAGTTAAATAAACACACTGATGTATGTAAAAGCTCTACTTACTCTATTAATACTTAATAATAAAGTGTTTACTGAGTAAAACTGGAAAAACGTGATTCAGCTCAATGAAGTACTGAGATAAAACAGGTCTCTCTCTCTTTCTCTTTCTCTCTCTGTATCTCTTTTCTTTCTTCACCTCTTTTTCTCTCACTTTCTATGTCTCTCTTTTTCTCTGTTCTTTATTCATTACTCTTTCTTCATCTCTCCTTCTCTTTCTCTCATTTTCTATCTTTCTCTACCCTGTTTCTTTTTCTGCTCTTGAATCTGTCTTTCTATCTCTCTTTTCCTCCATCCCTTCCTTTCTTTATATATCCTCATCATATCTCTCTTTTTTCTCTGTCCCTTCTGCTTTGTTCTTTATTTTTGTTCTTCATCTCTCCATCTGTCTCATCTTCTTTCTTTCTCTGCCCCCTGTCTCGTTATCTGCTACTGTATCAGTCTTTTTCTCTCTCCCTTTCTTTCTCTCTATCCCTCTCTCTTTCTCTTTCCCTTACCGCCTCTTTCTTTGTTTATCTTACTTTCCTCATCTCTGTTTTGTCATCTTTCTTTCGCTCCCCCTCTCTCTTTTCCTCTATCCCTTCTCTTTCTTTATTGATCTGTTTCCTCATATCTCTTTATCTCTCTGTCAGTGACATCTCTTTATTTTTTCTCTCATTCCTTTTTATTACTCTTTCTCCACCTCTGTTTCTCTCTCACTTTCTGTCTCTCTTTTTCTCTGTCCCTTATTCTCTAGTTCTTTATTCACTACTCTTTCTTCATCTCTCCTTCTCTTTCTCTCATTTTCTTTCTTTCTCCACCCCTGTTTCTTTTTCTGCTCACGTATCTTTTTCTTTTTTATCTCTCTTTTCCTCCATCCCTTCCACTCTTTATATATCCTCATCACTCTTTATCTGTCTGTCTCTCACTTTATTTCTTTCTTTCTCTCTATCCCTCTCTCTTTCACTGTCCCTTACTGTCTCTTTCTTTGTTTATCTCACTTTCCTCATCTCTGTTTTGTCATCTTTCTTTCGCTACCCCTCTCTCTTTTCCTCCATCCCTTCCCTTTCTTTACTGATCTGTTTCCTTATAGTCTCTGATATTCTTTCTTTCTCTCTATCCCTCTCTCTTTCTCTGTCCCTTACTGTCTCTGCTCACTTGTTTCTGCTCACGTATCTTTTTATCTCTCTTTTCCTCCATCCCTTCCTCTCTTTATATCCTTATCTCTCTTTATCTGTCTGTCTCTCACTTTCTTTCTTTCTATCTCTCCTTCTCGCTTTCTCTGTCCCTTTCTTTCTCTTTCTTTGTTTATTTATCTCTCTGTCTCTGACATTCTTTCTTTCTCTTTATCTAATATCTTTTTCATCTCTGTCTCTCTCTCATTCCTTTTTATTACTCTTTCCCCATCTCTCTTTCTGTCTCTCACTTTATTTCTTTCTATCTCTCTTTCTTTGTCCCTTTCACTCTAGTTCTTTTTATTTATCTATCTGTCTCTGTTTTGTCTCTCACTGATATAGAGTGTATACAGTCTATATATATATATATATATATATATATATATATATTACCAGTCACCAGCCGGAGCTTTTTTAATGTGGTCTAAACTGTTTCTCAGTCGTCTGTTTGAGTCGGTTTTGTATCGTTTAACTCGCCGTCTCCCGAAACAGATCAGCTGCTGAGATGAAAGGCCTCTAGCCGCGCAGACGATTGGAGGCTATTGGAAAAAGTCTGGAGGTTACTTTCGTGGGCTTTGTGGAGCAGAAACACGATCCTCCTCAAACAGCGACACGCTCGTCTGCAGTGACACAGCATTAGCGCGAGAAGACAGATGAAGAAACACTGAAGCCATTGGTGAGCTGCTCGTGCCGAGCGTCTGTCTGTCAGAGAGCTTTTGATGATGCGGCTCCCGCAGACGCGGCCTGACCTCATGGAGAGCCATAGAGACGCCTATTTCTCACAGCTGTCAGCCAGAGCAAACTAACATTTACAGTTTTCATCTCACCCCCAATTCTGACAGCTCTCAGAGAAGCCTTCTCCAGAAACAATTCCCCGGCAGAAGCCCCCCACCCTCCCGTTTCCAAGCCCATCCATTTCAGACCACAACAAAGGCTGCGCTCCGTCTAATGGGATCTGAAGTTCACTTCAAGGTTTTTCAAACGTTTGGAATCCTTGTTGTTGAATAATGTAAAGCCAATTTTCGACGAAGCGACGCTGCTAAACGCTCCTAAATGCTTCCCGGCTTGGACGTGTGGTTCTAGATGTAGGAAACCTTCTCTGTTCTTCACAGTAGCTCATTTATTGGGGAAGCAATTATATAAAAGGATAACTCTGTACACTGAGATCCTGCTGGTGTGGGTTTCCTCCCTTTCAATAAAACCTGCAAAAGACCTGAGGGATGGAACTTTACAATCAATGCAGAAAACTTGAAGCTCATGTATCAACAACATGGATCTAAACTCTGAGCACTGCTGCTTTTGTTCTCACTCAGAAATCATATTCAATCACAGTTTTGCAAATCTCTAAACACAAACCGCATCATTTATTCTACTTTGATCGCATACAAACACTGGGCTTTAAACTGCAACACCTAGATTACCAAGAAGTTCCAGACTCAGGTTGCTCTTGTGCAAACTCACTTGGATGAACACTTCAGAGGCCTCGAGTGACGTATACATTCATTTTCATTTTTTAAATCTTTTCATATCTACGTTAAATGGGTCACGTTCGTCTTACATATAGTAGTATACATGTAGTATTGTAAATGCTGGTTTGGGATGAAGAAGACTTCACGTCACCAAAATGTGAAATAAATTGAAATCCCACACATTCATATGCGTTTGAATATGTAACACGGCCTCATTAAGCAAAGGTGTACATATACCTGTTTGATGGTAGTGTTTTAAATTTGTCCAGTGTATGTTTGATGTTCTGAATAAGAGAAGGGTATAGTAGCTGTGTGTATTGTTTTATTGATAGGAATCATTATTGAGAGGAGAGAACATTGTTTTGAGTGCTGTGTTTCATTTTGCCCGAGATTTGTAGCTTTTGGACAAAGTAATAAACACTCTTGAGTTATATATTATATATATTATGGCATATAATGACTATGGCAAGCCAAGCAGGAAATATTTAATGAATATTGATATATATGGAATGAAAATAGATATATATGGAATGAACATTGATATATATATTGAATGAATATTGATATCTATGGTATGAACCCTTATATATATATATATATAGAAGGAACATTGATATATAAAGAATGAACATTGATATATATCGAATGAATATTGATATGTATGGAATGAACGTTGATGTATATATTAAATAAACGATATATATATAGAAGCAACGTTGATATATAGAGAATGAACGTTGATATATATAGAATGAATGTTGATATATATAGAATGAATGTTGATATATATATAATGAACATTAATATATATATAATATACATTGATATACATATAGAAGGAACATTGATATATATGGAATGAACATAGATGTATATAGAATGAATAGATTGAACATCTAACATTGATTTATATGAAATGAACACTGGCTTAATAAAGTATTTGGTATTAATGGAATAAAATAAAATAAAAAAAATTTAATTAAAATTGATGTCACAAACACTTTTACATTTATCCCCCTGTTTAGCTCCAATCAAAATTGGGTTTCAGTTTGGACTTCTTGTTCAATGAGTCGCTGTACAGGGCAGCCAATGAGAACCAGTCTGATTAACATATATCAGTCTTGAAGATAAAGTTTTATTCTGAGAGACAGAGAGAGGCTGGACTTGTTTTTGGCACACAAAAGCACTCAAAATTGAACCTCAGGGACGAAGAGGCTAGAAGAAAAATGCAGGATATGGGCCTTTTAAAGCAGAAATCCTCCCTCTCCTTCACTCACGCCCTGCTTAAGAGATAGATAGAGCAGAGAACAGCGGCGCTGCTCAATACTGCATTACCTTTCCACACATACACGCTGCCACCTCCACCAGACAGGTCTCAGCGGATCAGTGACAAAGTGACTCCGGACATGATCTTTCTCTAAAGACTCGAGCTGAGTGAAAGATGAGCCGGAGAAGTCAAACAGACAAAGCGCGGCTGTGTGTGTGTGTGTGTGTGTGTGTTTATGTTCATGCGTCCATGGCCAGCTGCGGCTAAAAGGCCACCGCTACTCAGAAAAGAACAAAAATCAATGCCTCTCCACTATCTGGCCCTGAATACTGACCACGCTGGGCCTGTTCCACACGACTACTGCACACTCAGTTAAATTGACCAGTAAACAAATCCACAGTAAACAAACCACTGCCCTCTGCCTACTGGCCACTTTATTAGAAACACTTACTATGTGCCTTTACTTACTGGCCACTTTAATGAAAACACCCACTTTGTACTTCCTTTAAAAGGCCACCTTATTAGAAACACCTACCTTGGGTTCCAGTAACTGGCCACTTTATTAGAAACACCTACCTTGTGCTTCCACTAACTGGACACTTTATTAGAAACACAACCTTGTGCTAAATGGCCACTTTATTAGAAACACAACCTTGTGCTTCCCTTAACTGGACACTTTATAGGAAACACAACCTTGTGCTTCCACTAACTGGCCACTTTTTTAGAAACACCTACCTTGTATTTCCAGTAACTGGCCACTTTATTAGAAACACTTACCTTGTGCCTTTACTTACTGGCCACTTTAATGAAAACACCCACTTTGTACTTCCTTATAAAGGCCACCTTATTAGAAACACCTACCTTGTGTTTCCACTAACTGGCCACTTTATTAGAAACACAACCTTGTGCTTTCACTAAATGGCCACTTTATTAGAAACACCTACCTTGTGTTTCCAGTAACTGGCCTCTTTATTAGAAACACCTACCTTGTGCTTTCATTAAATGGCCACTATAATGGAAACACCCACCTTGTGCTTCCTCTAACAGGTCACATTATAAAAAATGCCTACCTTGTGCATTCAATAAGTGGCCACTTTATTTGAAACACCTACCTTATGCTTCCACTAGCTAGCCACTTTATTAGTAACACCTACCTTGTGCATTCAAAAAGTGGCCACTTTATTTGAAACACCTACCTTATGATTCCATTAGCTAGCCACTTTATTAGTAATACCTACCTTGTGCTTTCATTAAATGGCCACTATAATGGAAACACCCACTTTGTGCTTCCTCTAACAGGTCACATTATAAAAAATGCCTACCTTGTGCATTTAATAAGTGGCCACTTTATTAGAAACACCTACCTTATGCTTCCACTATCTAGCCACTTTATTAGAAACACCTACCTTATGCTTCCACTAGCTGGCCACTTGGCTAGAAACACCTACCTTATGCTTCCACTAGCTGGCCACTTTATTAGAAACACCTACCTTATGCTTCCACTAGCTGGCCACTTTATTAGTAATACCTACCTTGTGCTTTCATTAAATGGCCACTATAATGGAAACACCCACCTTGTGCTTCCTCTAACAGGTCACATTATAAAAAATGCCTACCTTGTGCATTTAATAAGTGGCCACTTTATTAGAAACACCTACCTTATGCTTCCACTATCTAGCCACTTTATTAGAAACACCTACCTTATGCTTCCACTAGCTGGCCACTTGGCTAGAAACACCTACCTTATGCTTCCACTAGCTGGCCACTTTATTAGAAACACCTACCTTATGCTTCCACTAGCTGGCCACTTTCTTAGAAACACCTACCTTATGCTTCCACTAGCTGGCCACTTTCTTAGAAACACCCACCTTGTGCTTTTACTCACTGGCCACTTTATTAGAAACACTTACCCGACCCCTAAATGCGAGTTCTCTTCAGGCTGTCAGCACTGATGATGAAGTTTATGGATCTTAATATTCTTAATTAACTTCAAATGCAACTGAGGTCTCAACTCAAACAGATGGATCCGAAGGAAACCCTGAGCTCCATGAGACCCGGCTCAGACTCACATGACGCCATGACAACAGCAGGGAAATCAAAACACAAACTGGGCTAATGCACCGGCCAGAGACACGCCAGCAGCTTCAGAGCTGAAATAATCAGGGCTGTAATTGCACTCTGCTGAGGTAACCTGGTGACTCTTCCCCCTGGGTTTGATTAAGGCTATCTCCCCCGAGGAGGCCGGCTGGATTAGGCTGCGAGGCAGACCCGGCTTTAGTGAGAGGCAGATGTCTCTGCTGAGCAGGAAAGCCCTCAGCATGACCTCCAGAAACCAAAAAAACACAGGAGCTCAGGCAAGCCCTCTCGCATCACCCAGGTTTGCTTTAACTGAGCTTTCCAACTCCACCTGAACGTTTTCAGATTCTGTTTTCTTTTTATATCACTACCAACAATCCAAACAGACACTCTGAACTCCCCCAGAGGACCACCCCAGACCACCGAGTTAGTGGATCATTCTCAGCAATGCAGTAACACTGATAAGGTAGGGGTGTGTTGTGCTGGTGTGAGTGGATCAGACATATTATTGTTGTATTATATATTGCATTAAATACAGAGGTGGGTAGTAAGTAGTTACAATTATTCAGTACTTGTACCTTAGTATATCATTGTATTAAATACAGAGGCGGGTAGTAACTAGTTACAGTTACTCAGTACATGTACTTCAGTATATTATTGTATTAAATACAGAGGTGGGTAGTAACTAGTTACAGTTACTCAGTACATGTACTTCAGTAAATTATTGTATTAAATACAGAGGTGGGTAGTAACTAGTTACAGTTACTCAGTACATGTACCTTAGTAAATTATTGTATTAAATACAGATGTGTGTAGTAACTAGTTACAGTTACTCAGTACATGTACTCCAGTATATTATTGTATTAAATACAGAGGTGTGTAGTAACTAGTTACAGTTACTTAGTATATGTACTTCAGTATATCATTGTATTAAATACAGAGGTGGGTATTAACTAGTTACAGTTACTCAATACTAGTACTTCAGTGTATTATTGTATTAAATACAGAGGTGTTTAGTAAGTAATTACACTTAGTACATGTCTTTCAGTATACTATTTTATTAAATATAGAGGTGTGTAGTAACTAGTTACAGTTACTTAGTATATGTACTTCAGTATATCATTGTATTAAATACAGAGGTGGGTATTAACTAGTTACAGTTACTCAGTACTAGTACTTCAGTGTATTATTGTATTAAATACAGAGGTGTTTAGTAAGTAGTTACACTTAGTACATGTCTTTCAGTATACTATTTTATTAAATACAGAGGTGTGTAGTAACTAGTTACAGTTACTCAGTATATGTACTTCAGTATATCATTGTATTAAATACAGAGGTGGGTATTAACTAGTTACAGTTACTCAGTACTAGTACTTCAGTGTATTATTGTATTAAATACAGAGGTGTTTAGTAAGTAGTTACAGTTATTCAGAACATGTACTTTAGTATATTATTGTATTATAAATAAAGGTGTTTAGTAAGTAGTTCCACTTACTCAGTATTTGTAGTTCAGTATGTTATTGTATTACACAGAAGTAGTTATTTACTAGTTACATTTACTTAAGTACATGCTGGATTTGTACTCTGCAGAGTAATAATAATACTTTTATGTCTACTTGATACTTAAACAGTAATTATTTTTTATCTCTTTCAGTTTATTATGTTTTGTTTTCATACATCATCTGTACTGCTCTCTGATTGGTCACGTCTCTGACTTTGTAGCCGTACAGACTTATTGGATGTACTGAGAAGCTGCAGCTCCATAAGTACTCAGTACTTAAGTAGTTGATACTTTTGTACTTTTACTTTTAAGTTGTTTTTTTTTCATGAAGTTGCTTTACTGTTACTCGTGTCAGTGTTTGGTCCACATGTCAGTACTTTTACTGAGTACTGGTTGAGACTACTCTACCCTCCTCTGAGTGTGCTGTGCATGAGTGTGCTCCCATTTTGGCCTCTGAATGCACTTGTGATCCCACCTGGAGGTCGGGGCCGTTCAGGCCGCCTCATCTCCGCTCGCCTCCAGAGCGCCGGGATAAATAAGAGCGTCAGGACGGAGGGATGAGGAGCACTCGCTTCTATTACAACCAGATTTCTTTCTTGGCGGTGCTTTTCACTCCGCTTTACAGAGAGGCATCTGGCAGCGAGGCGCGTCCGTCTGCAGATTTCCGAGCGGGCCTTCTGTTTCGAATTCTGCCAGGAACTCTCCCCTTATTAAGTCAAAGCACGGAAGCAGTCACTTATTGTAAAGGAAATTTTCAACACAACATCTGCCTCCTCTTTTATTTTATTTTTTTCATGGCGGAATAAAGACACCCATGGTAACACGCTTTTCTATCAAAGCAGAATAGCGAGCGTCTATTGAGGAGGCCCGATCGCGGGCGGGCAGTGATTAGAGCACGCCGAGACAATTTTAATGCGTGATGCCATCCATCCCCAGCCCTAACACAGCCTCATCTATTTCAATGAATCTTCCATTGGCTCCGGCTGATAGCTTCCCCCCCGTTTAGCTGGAGAAAAGCAGGAAGCACTGAGATCGGAGGTTGCAGAATGACCTAATGTTGATTGTGTTTGGAAGGAGAAAAGGCGACCGTGCTTCATTCCCACTGGCCGCCGTCGCAAAGCAAATGCAATGAATTGTAGTTTTGCTCTGTTGTTCTTGGCTTGACTGCGCAGACCCAATGAAAGATCCAGCAGGAGCAGCAACTACTTACAGTTATTTACAGAGCTGAGTAGTAACTAGTTATAGTTACTTAGTACATGTACTTCAGTATATTATTGTATTAAATACAAAGGTGAGTAGTAACTAGTTACAGTTACTCAGTACATGTACTTCAGTATATTATTGTATTAAATACCGAGGTGAGTAGTAACTAGTTACAGTTAATCAGTACTAGTACTTCAGTATATTATTTTAATAAATACAGAGGAGAGTAGTTACTAGTTATAGTTAATCAGTACTAGTACTTCAGTATATTATTGTATTAAACACAGGTGAGTAGTTAGTATTTATAGTTACTCGGTGCATGTACTTCAGTATGTTATTATATATTATAAATACAGAGATGTGCAGTTGGAGGTTGTAGAGTGACTGAATGACCTAAGTTTGATTGGTTTTCATGGGAAAGCTGTGTTTGGAAGGAGAAAAGGCGACCGTGCTTCATTCCCACTGGCCGCCGTTGCAAAGTAAATGTGATGAATTGTAGTTTTGCTCTGTTGGTCTTGGCTTGACTGCGCAGACCCAATGAAAAATCCAGCAGGAGTCGACGGCTTTTGCAGTAAAAGGTATGATATATGACAGTTTCGCGGAAATTCCTCCTTAAAACATAGTCATAAATGATGATAATCTTGTGTGTGAGTGTGTGTTTGTTTTCATATATTTTCAAGGCTGCAGCAGCAGGACGAGCCTACAGGCCAACAAAATTCTCCTGACTAATACAGACATATGCAGTTCTGCGCAAAAGCCAGATACTATTTATTAAACCTGCAGCCATTTTTCAGCTTCAGGAAACACACACACACACACACCCACACACACACACACACACACATACACACACACACACACACACACACACACACACACGCACACATGCACACACACGCACACACGCACACACACACTAAATCAACAGCTAAATATAATATTGAGGTGTTTGAGGATTTATAGAATGTAGAGCTATTTGTGGTTGTACAAATTAAACTTCTATATTTAACCAGTCCGTGCAGTGAAACACTAACATACACACACGCTAGTGAACACACACAGTAAAGGGCAGTGAAATACCCACATATATATACACACACACACACACTAGTGAACATACACACAATAGTAAACACTTACACTAGGAGGGCAGTGAAACACTCACATACACACACACACTAGAGAACATAGACATTAGGGGGCAGTGAAACATCCCCCCCCGCCCCACACACACACACTAGAGGGCAGTAAAACATTCATACACACACACACACACTAGTAAAAACACACACTAGGGGGCAGTGAAACACCAACATACATTAATGAATACACACTAGGGTGTAGGGAAACACCCACATACACACATACACTAGCGAACACACACACTAGGGGGCAGTGAATACCCACATACACACACATTAGTGAACATACACACTAGGGGGCAGTGAAACACCCACATACACACACTAGTGAACACACACACCAAGGGGCAGTGAAACACTCACATACACACACACACACATACTCTAGTGAACACAAACACACTAGGGGGCAGTGAAACACCCACATGCACACACACATAAGTGAACACACACACTAGGAGACAGTGAAACACCCACATGCATACACACACTAGTGAAAACACACTAGAGGGCAGTGAAATATTCACATACACAAATACACATTACTGAACACACACACTAGGGGGCAGTGAAACACCCACATGCATACACACACTAGTGAAAACACACTAGAGGGCAGTGAAATATTCACATACACAAATACACACTACTGAACACACACACTAGGGGGCAGTGAAACACCAACATACATTAGAGAACACACACACACACACACACACACACACTAGGTGGTAGGGAAACACCCACATACACACACACTAGTGAACACACACACTAGGGGGCAGTGAAACTGGATCAAACTGGCGACAGGGTCTGATGGGATCAGTTTTGGTGGGTCTATCAGGTCTTCCAGGTGATTGTTAGGGGTCATAATCTCTCTGTAGCCCTTTCAGTGTTTTGAGACTTCTGTATTCATTTCATTTACGCAAGTTCAGTATCTTATACACACACACACACACACACATGCACACACACACAAACACATATATATGTATATGTATTGGGACCACAGAAAATTACAGAGCGAGGTTTGGTGACGTTCTCTGGACCCACTCATCAATGTGGAAGACCCCGTTTCTGGTCTGAATCCATCATTGCAGATCACGTTCACCATACATGCTGACTGTCTTCTCTGGGGCAGATGGGATCTTCCAGCAAGACAATGAAACACGTCCCACGACTAGAAATGTCCCACATTGGTTGGAAGAGCTGACCAAGACTTCCAAGTACTACCCAGGACCCCTAGTTTCCCAGACTTGAACCCAACTGAGCATCTGTGGGACCACCTGGATAGTGGTGTTGGCTCTATGGATCCTCCTCCAGATACCTGTGACCACCTACCAGGACCTTATTGAGTCTAACAGTCTGCCCAGCTGCTGTCCGTGTGTATGTTTAGCATTTAGGAGAGATGAGTTTGTTCTGAGAGCAGTGATATATAAAAAATATGTGTGTGGGTGTGGGTGTGGCCTGGCTCTCTCTGAGTGAGAAGAAGAGTAACCTCTTCTGTTTGCCTAATTCTTCTACCTATCCTTCCATATCTGCCTCACTTTCCTTCGTCAGTTCTCGTTCCTCCCCCAAAATGACTCGCGCTGCCACAGTAGTTTATTTAAGACTCACGCTTGGCATACGGAGAGATCATTAGTGCGAGCAATTAGTGCAATAATTCATACTGATGCTGAGAGTATTGCTGTTTCAGTGCTGCAGCGGGCATTAAATTGATGTTCTCTTCTGCTTTAGCCTCATGCAGTAGTGTGGAGAAGTGCAGCGTCTGAATACGCGCCTCTGACACTTTGCTGGTCGTTTTCATGCTACAAGTATCGAGTTCGCTCCAGAAACCGAGTGCCTGGAGTCACTCGAGTTGCCCTGATTAATTTATTTGTGCATCGTGAACTAATTAGTCTAAGATACGCCGTTAAATGGAGCAACTGGAAACACTACAAGCGCTCGATTTCCTTAAATCACAGGAGAAAACGAGTGTTTGTGTTTTGACCCTCAGAAGTCAAAGTTATTACTGCGGATGATAGAAGCTGTAATTTTGTAGGAGTTATTGCTGCATCACTGATTATTAGACAAACCGTGTGGAAACCTGCAGCTCAGCGCTCACTCCAGTTAAATATCATCAGCACCGTACAAACTGAGCATCATTACTGAAACAAAATCAATTCTTTACAGTTTTACTACATGAAAAAGATGTAACCATGAAAGTGGGTGTGGTGTTACAACGGAAATGGGTGTCATGTCACCCTGGAAATGGGTGTAGTGGAATCATGAGTGTCATGTAACCATGGAAATGGGTGTAATATGACCATGGAAATGGGTGTAGTGTAAACATGGAAATGGGTGTAGTGTAACAAGGGAAACAGGTGTAGTGTAACCATAGAAATGGGTGTCTTGTAACCATGGAAATGAGTGTAATGTAATCATAGAAATGGGTATCATGTAACCATGGAGATAGGTGTAGTGTAACCATGGAAATGTGTGTAGTATGACCATGGGAATTGGTGTAGAGTAACCATGGAAATGCATGTATTATAACTATGTAAATGTGTTTAACATAGCTGTAAATAGGTGTAGCGTAACCATGGAAATGGGTGTAGTGTAGCCATGGAAATGGGTGTGGTGTAGCCACGGAAATGGGTGTAGTGTAACCATGGAAAATATTGTAGTGTAACCATGGAAATGGGTGTAGTGTAGCCACGGAAATGAGTGTAGTGTAACCATGGAAATGATTGTAGCATAACCAAAGAAATAGATGTAGTGTAAATATGGAAAATGGGTGTAGCATAACTATGGAAATGGGTGTAGTGTAACTATGGAAATGGGTGTAATGTAACCATGGAAATGACTATAATGTAACCATGGAAATGATTGTAGTGTAACCATGGAAATGATTGTAGCATAACCAAAGAAATGGATGTAGTGTAACTATGGAAATGGGTGTAGCACAACTATGGAAATTGGTGTAGCATAACCATGGCAATGACTGTAGTGTCACCATAGAAATGAGTGTAGCATTACTATGGAATTTAGTGTAGTGTAACCATGGAAACGTGGTCATAGCTGTAAAAGCTAACTGTATCATGTGGATGATGAAGTGAGAGTTTATGAGAATGGAGCTGCTCTGTTTACAGACTTTACACAGCATGTAGATAACGATGACTCTGTGGTGGGAGGTGACAGGGGGGGGTGGGGGGGTTGGGGGGGGGGCATGTCACTCCTGTCTACAGTGGAAACGCGGTCTGTTCTCCGAGTTAACACCGTACCGCGCGTCTGACGAGAAGGACTCAGTTCTTTGGTTTACTGTGATATAAGACGTCCAGGCTTTATATGCGAGTGGCGCTGCGGCGCCTCCTGATGAGCGAGATAAGATGGGCTCGGGCTGCGGCTCCAGCTGCGCCTCTGCCTGGCATCCCCTCAGTCTTATTAGCCGAGGTCAGCCCGGTGCCACCAACATATGAGCAGCCCGCTCCAATCAATACGCTCAATACCCACAATGCACCTCAGCCCCGTCTAACCTCCGAGCTAAAAATACAGCCGAGACCCTCAGACATCGGCGCGGGGGGTTTTAGATTCCTGTAATTGCCGTCGTTCAGTAATCACGTTAATCCTTCTCCTGATAATAACGCTCAGGTGATGATTTGCCACATTACTCCACCTCACAGCACCGCTCAGAACACAGGCAGACGCAGCCCACCCTGCTAACACCTGATATTACAGAGTGGAAATTACTGGTGTTTCTTATTACGAGTCGCAGGACTATTACACCATCATTCAGCCTGTTCGTGATGTTTACTTTCACTTCAGTGCTGCTAAAATATGTTGTAATGTCTAGAAACGGGTTAAATGTTCTAACGTTGTTACAACAGTTTTCAAACATTAGATATATTGTTTGAAATCAAAGACGTTTTCAACACTCACTGTCCACTGTATCAGCTCCACTGACCATACAGGACCTACACTCACTGTCCACTGTATCAGCTCCACTGACCATACAGGACCTACACTCACTGTCCACTGTATCAGCTCCACTGACCATACAGGACCTCCACTCACTGTCCACTGTATCAGCTCCACTGACCATACAGGAGCTCCACTCACTGTCCACTGTATCAGCTCCACTGACCATACAGGACCTCCACTCACTGTCCACTGTATCAGCTCCACTGACCATACAGGAGCTCCACTCACTGTCCACTGTATCAGCTCCACTGACCATACAGGACCTCCACTCACTGTCCACTGTATCAGCTCCACTGACCATACAGGACCTACACTCACTGTCCACTGTATCAGCTCCACTGACCATACAGGAGCTCCACTTACAGATTGTAGTTCATCTGATTCTCTGTATACTTTATTACTCTGTTCTTTACTGATCAGGGCCCCCACAGGACCACCACAGAGCAGATACTATTAGGGAGGTGGGTCATTCTCAGCACTGCAGTGACACTGACATGGTGGTGGTGTGTTAGTTAGTGTGTGTTGTGCTGGTGTGAGTGAATCAGACACAGCAGTGTTGCTGGAGTGTTTAAACACTGTGTCCACTCACTGTCCACCCTATTAGACACTCCTACTACTTGCTGGTCCACCTTGTAGATGTAAAGTCAGAGACAGCAGCTCATCTGCTGCTGCACAGTTTGTGTTCCTCTAGTTCTTCATCAGTGGACACAGGACGCCACCCACAGGACACTGCTGTCTGGATAGTTTTGGTTGGTGGACGATTCTCAGTCCAGCAGTGACACTGAGGAGGTGTTTAAACACTCCAGCAGCAGCAGCAGCAGCAGCAGCAGCACTGCTGTGTCTGATCCACTCACACCAGCACAATACACTAACGCACCACCACTACCACTGTGTCAGTGTCACTGCAGTGCTGAAAATCATCCACCTCCCTAATAGTATCTGCTCTGTGGTGGTCCTGTGGGGGTCCTGATCATTAAAGAACAGAGTAATAAAGAGTAATAAACAGACCATAACGCAAATGCACAACCTCCCTAAGAACATGTGGAAGATGTTTTGAGAGGAGCCAAGACTCAAAAGCAGAACCTCCCAAAGAACATGAAGAAGATCTCCCAAGGAGAACCAAGTCTCAAGGCAGAACCTCTAGTCCTCTAGTCCTTCATCGGTGTTTGATCCACTCACACCGGCACAACACACTATAACACACCACCACCACAGTGTCAGTGTCACTGCAGTGCTGAGAATGATCCACCTCCCTAATAGTATCTGCTCTGTGGGGGTCCTGTGGGGGTCCTGATCATTAAAGAACATCAGAGAATCAGATGAACTACAGTCTGTAAGTGGAGCTCTCGTATGGTCAGTGGAGCTGATACAGTGGACAGTGAGTGTAGGTCCTGTATGGTCAGTGGAGCTGATACAGTGGACAGTGAGTGTAGGTCCTGTATGGTCAGTGGAGCTGATACAGTGGACAGTGAGTGGAGGTCTTGTATGGTCAGTGGAGCTGATACAGTGGACAGTGAGTGGAGGTCCTGTATGGTCAGTGGAGCTGATACAGTGGACAGTGAGTGGAGGTCCTGTATGGTCAGTGGAGCTGATACAGTGGACAGTGAGTGGAGGTCCTGTATGGTCAGTGGAGCTGATACAGTGGACAGTGAGTGGAGCTTCTGTATGGTCAGTGGAGCTGATACAGTGGACAGTGAGTGGAGGTCCTGTATGGTCAGTGGAGCTGATACAGTGGACAGTGAGTGGAGGTCCTGTATGGTCAGTTGAGCTGATACAGTGAACAGTGAGTTGAGCTCCTGTATGGTCAGTGAGGTTCTCCTTTAAGAGGAACTGTTTGCTTTCGGAACAAGAGCTTTGGGCTGCGCTGGCGTCAGGAAGGATTGGGAAATCAGCCTTTATGCAAACAGCTCACACTGATGTATATTAAAGCTCCGAGAGACTGACAGCTCAACTTAAAGCAACTCCTATGGCAGGCGAACACACCAGCTAAGAGAATTTCACAGAGATTTGCCTTCAAACCATCCGAGATGAAAGAGATGTTTTTTTTTCTTCCTCCAGAGAGATCCGCTATCTCTCCCCCAGAAACTTTATTCCGAACGCTGTCCCACCGAGCAGATTCAGCCTATATTTGATTATTACGATTCGAACATGCGGCGATATTGATGTGCTTCGGTAACGACACTATAGCATGACTCTCTTTCAGCCCAGCTGACTCACTGACTCAGTCCCGCTTTGGTGTTTCTCCTTTTTCCGCCTTTGTCTCTGTTTTAACGGACGCCAGGATAGCGGAGAGGGTGATTTAGGCCGGCCTGGCTCCATCCTTCTGCGCGGTAATCACCAAAAATTGATTCCAGGTGGCAAATGTGTGAATTTCCCACAAGTATGTGATGCGTTTTATACTCATAGGCCTGCAGAGACGAGGGTCAACCCGTTAACAAAAGCAGGACATGCTCTATTCATCCAGAGGAACAGAGGTGGTCTACTTCCACGGCTGATAATCAAAGATGTCCCGCTGGTCCCGCGTGGTCAGGGCGGACGTTCGCAGGATTGGTCAGACATTGTTCGCACTGTTTCTGGTCTTCACAAGAACACGGTGCTGCTCTATAAACAACCCGGAGCTGCATTGTGTGAGGATTAATGTTGGTATGGTTATTGTGCCGTCGTGTTTCTTCTTCACGGGGAGGAAAATCTATAGCGGGGCAATCTTTGGGAGCCTGCAGCTCAATAAGCGAGCCGGCTCAAAGCAGGTCTGGCACTCAGGAGAAAAATCTCTGAGTATTGAGAGCTGGTGTGTGCGTCACGTTGCATATGTGCCTGAAGAAGAAGCAATAAAACAGGATGGTTTTGTTATGAAAGTGGACAAAAGTCCTCCTCGTCGTTGAGGTGTTAATTGCTGACAGGTGTACAAAGTCATCATCAATCACAAGCAATGGGTTGCAATGAAGAGCTCAGTTGTTTGATGCCACCTTTACCACAAGTTCAGTTAAAGAGGGGTCTCTGCCCTGCTAGAGCTGCCCCAGACAATTGTAGGTGATACTATTGTACAGCTAGTAGCAACAACAGCTCAGGCATGAAGAGGCTGACAGCAACATGACCACTAGCCTAAGATCAACATAATAAGATCCACTACTGGACTCTGGAGTGGTGTACAACTTCACTACTGAACTCTGGAGTGGTGTACAACTTCACTACTGGACTCTGGAGTGGTGAAGAGCTCTACCACTGGACTTTGGAGGAGTATAATGCACTGCCACTGGACTAGGACCATAGCACAAAAGCACTACCTGAACATGTGGAAGATCTCTTGAGAGACATCAAGACTCAAAAGCAGAACCTTCCTAAGAAAACGAGGAAGATCTCCTGGGAGAAGCCATAACTCAAAAGCAGAACCTCCCTAAGAACATGAGGAAGATCTCCTGAGAGGAGCCAAGACTCAAAAGCAGAACCTCCCTAAGAAAATGAGGAAGATCTCCTGAGAGGAGCCAAGACTCAAAAGCAGAACCTCCCTAAGAACATGAGGAAGATCTCCTGAGTGCTTCCAAGACTCAAAAGCAGAACCTTCCTAAGAACATGAGCAAGATCTCATGTGAGGAGCCAAGACTCAAAAGCAGAACCTCCCTAAGAACATGAGAAAGATCTCCCGAGGAGAACCAAGACTCAAAAGCAAAACCTCCCTAAGAATATGAGGAAGATCTCATGAGAGGAGCCAAGACTTAAAAGCAGAACCTCCTTAAGATCACAAGAAAGATCTCTTGAGAGGAACCAAGATTTAAAAGCGGAACTTTCCTAAGAACATAAGGAAGATCTCCAGACAGGAGCCAAGACTTAAAAGCAGAACCTTCATAAGAACATGAGGAAGATCTCCCGAGGTGTACCAAGACTCAAAAGCAGAACCTAAAAACCTCCCTAAATCCTGAAACCTGATCTGATCTAAAGGGAGAGGAACTGACGTGTCTGTTCAGTTTGTGTAACTTTCTGCTGATTCCTGTTTGGAGTAGAAGAAGTTGTAGTTCTGCTTGGCTGTGAAATGCATATTTAAGAGTGGAGATCCATTGCAGGTGATGCATAATACATGTCCGAGCCTCAGCCTCAATTACACGGCTTCCAGCCACCGTCTTCCGGGGGGCTGCTCCAGATGAAGAATGAAAACGAGTGGCGGCGGCAACAGCTAGATTCACTGCATTTGTAGGCTGGAGCAGTCGAGTCAGAGCTGATTCATGCTGTGAAAGGACACCGGCCCTGCAGGAGGAGTCAGTCAACGAGGCCGATTCTGAAATAAATAAAGGCCGACATGCACTTTTATGTTTAGGACGTCGCTTCATTGCTGTCATGAGAAAACTTTGCAAATTCAAATCAGTGATCAGTAAAAAGTCACAGAGCTACTACCCAACCACTCTCCAATGCTGCTGCACGTTTAGAAGCTTGGCTTTGTTGGGCCACACTGCCAGCGCCTGCTTGAGCTACTGCCAACAGGTCCTCGCAGCCTGCCACCATCCCGGCGCCCTCGCCAGCTGCCGTCCTCCAGCCGGGCTCCACTGTTAAGCTTTGTGGTGCTGCTTCACTTCTCTGTCTTCTCTGCAAGTTCTTCATTCAGTCTGCTAGGGAGGGATGCCACTTTCAAGCACCCCTGTATGTTGCTGTATCACCCTAGAGGTCCTACAAATCTAACAGAGTGACCCCACTTCTGACACCAATGTGGCAAAGAAGGAAAAGCCAGAAACATTGAACTTGTAAATGAGTGCAGCAGCAAAAAAGATCCAAGCCATACAACCATACATGTTGGTAAACACCAATACCACACTAACCAGCCCAACAAGACAATAAGCTTATTTATACAGTTTTAAATCACTCTAGCAGACTGGTAGGACCTGTAGGGGGCGATATAGTGAAAGACAGTGGTGATTAAATGTTCAAAAACCATAATATTATTCCTTCAGTCTGCTAGGGAGGCATGCCACTTTCAAGCACCCATGTATGTTGCTGAATCACCCTAGAGGTCCTACTAATCTAACAGAGTGACCCCACTTCTGACACCAATGTGGCAAAGAAGGAAAAGCCAGAAACATTGAACTTGTAAATGAGTGCAGCAGCAAGAAAGACCCACCGCTCAGAAGGCAAGTCACCTCCAGCCATACAACCATACATGTCGGTAAACACCAATACCACACTAACCAGCCCAACAAGACAATACGCTTATTTATACAGTTTTAAATCACTCTAGCAGACTGGTAGGACCTGTAGGGGGCGATATAGTGAAAGA
This sequence comes from Megaleporinus macrocephalus, assembly GCA_021613375.1. Lineage (NCBI taxonomy): Eukaryota > Metazoa > Chordata > Actinopteri > Characiformes > Anostomidae > Megaleporinus > Megaleporinus macrocephalus. The sequence goes on along the minus strand of CM038728.1, from coordinate 32,887,184 downwards.
CAGTGGTGCTTAAATGTTCAAAAACCATAATATTATACCTGGTTGTTTATTTATTGATGAAAATGATCCAGTGTTTATATCTGTGAGGGTAAATGTGTGTGAACCATTTAATCTGAAGTTGAAATTAGAATCAGGTGTGTTCAGTCAGTGGGATGATGATCAGGTGTGAGTCCTGCTTTATTTAAAGAACTAAGATCTTTCAAAGTCAGATCTTCAGAACACGTGTTTGTGGAAGTGAATCAGCATCAACACAGGAGATTCTGAGGAACCTCAGAGCACTAGCTGTTAATGCCCATCAGACTGGAAAGGGTTGCAGAACCATCTGTTAAGAATTTGGACTCCACAGTCAGACAGACTGTGTACAAATGGAGACCACCGTTACACCCTCACACCCACAACCCCCACGAGGAGTGATCCTCCAACAAAGTTCACTCCCAGAGCAAGCAGCAAGGTTACAAAGGAACTGAGGGTCACATCTAAGCGGCATAAGGCCACAGTAGTAATGCTAGTGCTCATGTTCATGAGTCCAACATCAGGAGAGCACTGACCAACAATGGTGTATATGGTAGGGCAGTAATAAGAAACTCACTGACCTACTGAAAGATCATCACTACCCATCTGCAGTTTGATGAAGATCATGTGGATGAGCCAGGTTATTTAAATTATGTTTTGTGGAGACCAAAATAGACCCTTTTGCTTTAAACGAGAAGCTCTATGTCTGGAAAAAGGAAAACACTGCATTCCAGCACAAGAACCTCATCTTATCTGTGAAACATGGTGGTGGTAGTATCAGGTTGGGTCCTGTTTCGCTGCAGGATGGCTCACCATCGTTGATGGAACAATGAATTCTGAATGAAACCAGCAAATTCTAATGGAAATATAAGGACATCTGTCTGTGAACTGAAGCTCGGGAGAATGTGGGTCCCACAACAATTGGTTCTACCAAAGACGGTTAAAGTCAAAGTCCAGACCTTAATCCAATGAAGATATTGGACCTGAGATGAGCGGTTCATGTGAGAAAACCAACCAACATCCCAGAGTTGGAGCTGTTCTGTTCCAAGTAACGGGATAAGCTGATGTTCAGGAAGGGCCAGCAGTTACTGGAAACATTTATCTACAATTATTACTGCACAAGAGAATCACAGCAGATACTGAAAGTACACAGATATGCTTCTTTAATATATTTACATTGTACTAAACTATATTTATGTTCAATGGGCGTATAGGCGGCTGAAACAGGAAGCCTAGCGCATCCCAAATTTATCAACATTAACATTTTAATATAACATTATAGTCATTATGGCTTTTAGAAGAATGGCCTTTTTGGGGAGGTGGGCTAGTGCACTGTAGACCCCTGTGGTGCGGTCTAAGCTTTTGTCCTTAATGGCATTTTTTTTTAAATTACTTTTACTTTATACTTTAAGTAGTTCTGAAAACAGTATTTTTACACTTTTACTGGAGTAAAAAGCTTCAGTTGATACTTCAACTTCTACAGAAGTATTTTTAAACCTTAGTATCTATACTTCTACCTGAGTACTGAATGTGAATACTTCTGACAGTGGTTCTTCTATGCATTTCTTGATGAACTGAACAATAAAAATGGTCCAGAATGACTCTTTCCTGCTGAAGTTCCACTGAAAGCTGAGGATGTCTTACTTGCTGTTTGTGTTAAAATGCTGAGCTAAATGATGATTAATTGCAGCCTCAGTTGTGAAGTTTTAATGACTCAGACTGCAACTCTATTCAGATTCTTCAGGCTTCCAGGCTGCTTAAGACAATATTTGTCTTAGTGGTTACAGTTGAACTGGGAGGACGTGTGAGAAATCTTAAAAAGATTAGAGCTGTTTTTCTTAAAGCCCACCCTGATAATTGAAGACCGCTGTGTCCGCCGTGAGAGGGGTAAGGTGACCAGACGTGTGACCTCGGACATTCAACACCGCATTCCAGTTTGGACATTAACGGATGAGGAAATTACTCTTATGAGTTTCTCACCTCGACCCAATCTGACCCCGTGACCTCACCGCAGCACTGGGGTTGCCTGAACTGACCTTCAACCCTGTCTGAGGGTCTGAGTCCGCTCACGTGCTGCTAGAGTGTTTAAACACCTCAGTGCCTGGACTGGGAATAGCCAACTAAAACTATTCAACCAATAACAGAGGGTGTCCTGTTGGCAATGCCTCAAAAAAATTCTCCATAATTAATTGTTTGAGATGTAAACAGAGAGATTCTGACGGGTTTTGGTGTGAAATGGTTCAGATGTTTTGTACAGTGGTGGTGATGGTGTTTACAGTGGTGGTGATGTTTACAATGGTGGTGGTGATGATGTTTACAATGGTGGTGGTGATGATGATGTTTACAGTGGTGGTGATGTTTACAGTGATGGTGGTGATGTTTACAGTGGTGGTGGTGGTGGTGATGGTGTTTACAGTGGTGGTGGTGATGGTGTTTACAGTGGTGGTGATGTTTACAATGGTGGTGGTGGTGGTGATGTTTACAATGGTGGTGATGGTGTTTACAGTGGTGGTGATGTTTACAATGGTGGTGGTGGTGGTGATGTTTACAATGGTGGTGATGGTGTTTACAATGGTGGTGGTGATGATGTTTACAGTGGTGGTGGTGATGTTGTTTACAATGGTGGTGGTGATGGTGTTTACAGTGGTGGTGGTGGTGATGATGTTTACAGTGGTAGTGATGGTGTTTACAGTGGAGGTGATGATGTTTACAGTGGTGGTGATGGTGTCTACAGTGGCAATGATGTTGTTTACAGTGGTGGTGGTGATATTGTTTACAGTGGTGGTGATATTGTTTACAGTGGTGGTGATGGTGTTTACAGTGGTGATGGTGTTTACAGTGGTGGTGGTGATATTGTTTACAGTGGTGGTGATGGTGTTTACAGTGGTGACGTTGTTTACAATGGTGGTGGTGATGTTTACAGTGGCAGTGATGTTGTTTACAGTGGTGGTGGTGATGATGTTTACAGTGGTGGTGATATTGTTTACAGTGGTGGTGGTGTATACAGTGGTGGTGGTGATATTGTTAACAGTGGTGGTGATGGTGTTTACAGTGGTGGTGATGGTGTTTACAGTGGTGATGTTGTTTACAATGGTGGTGGTGGTGATGTTTACAGTGGTGGTGATGGTGTTTACAGTGGCAGTGATGTTGTTTACAGTGGTGGTGGTGATGATGTTTACAGTGGTGGTGATGGTGTTTACAGTGGTGGTGGTGATGGTGTTTACAGTGGCAGTGATGTTGTTTACAGTGGTGGTGGTGATGATGTTTACAGTGGTGGTGATATTGTTTACAGTGGTGGTGGTGTTTACAGTGGTGGTGGTGATATTGTTTACAGTGGTGGTGATGGTGTTTACAGTGGTGGTGATGGTGTTTACAGTGGTGATGTTGTTTACAATGGTGGTGATGATGTTTACAGTGGTGGTGATGTTGTTTACAGTGGTGGTGGTGAAATTGTTTACAGTCGCAGTGATGTTGTTTACAGTGGTGGTAAAGTTTACAGTGGTGGTGATATTGTTTACAGTGGTGGCGATATTGTTTACAGTGGTGGTGGTGTTACAGTGGCGATGGTGATATTGTTTACAGTAGTTTTGATGGTGTTTACAGCATTGGTGATGGTAACCAGGGTCTCCATGTCTACAACACAAATATAGTAAAGCCATATGTATCTTCTGAGTTTATATGGGTGTTGATGGTAAAAGGCTGTAATAACTAAAACCTTAACCTTAACTTTGAGGTTTCTTAGACCGTGATTCTGTTGCACGTCTGTCGTTTAATAATGCAGGAATTTTGGAAAATCTGTGGAAGTGTCCTTTAGAATTAACACTACTGTCATGCAAATGAGCAACTATTCACTTTTAAATCACTGAAAATGGATATTTTGAAAAAACATATTTCTTAATCGAGTAGTGGAGAGACACTGTTTCCACTCACTGTCCACTCTATTAGACACTCCTACTACTTGCTGGTCCACCTTGTAGATGTAAAGTCAGAGACAGTAGCTCATCTGCTGCTGTTTGTGTTCCTCTAGTCCTTCATCAGTGGACACAGGACGCCGCCCACAGGGCGTTACCAGCATGCTGCTGTCCGCTGTTGTCTGGAAAGCTTTGGTTGGTGGACGATTCTCCTACGGGACACGCTCACTCGGTCAGAGCAACTGTGACTGTATATGAAAGTGTGTATCCCCCTGCTTTGAAGGACCACCGTGCTTGTTAGCTGTAATCACCGCTTGCCATGTTGCGTTTCTCACCGCGAAGAAACCACGGCGGCGGCGGCGGCGGCCTTATTTCTATCCTCAGGGCCGAGCGTTCCCTGCGTTCTCCCCTCCTGCTTTCCGTTTGTCACAAATACACAGCAGACGCTCACTCGCTCACTCACTGCGGCTAAATATAGCGGGACCCCTCCTAGGCCGTGTTTGGGTTTTAATTGGTTCCTCTCCTCTCACCGCTGAGATGGAGCCACAAAGCAATTAAAGGCCGACGTCTACGCTCAGGTACAAGAGGAGCCGCCTGTGCACTGATGTTATTTCCAGCGTAGGGGTGCAGACGCACGAAGAACGTTGTACTTTAAACATCACAGCCGCCCCTCATGACTTCAACAAGACTTTTTCCTTTTTTTAAGCTTTTTTTTTTTCTTTGCCAGAATGAGCGCAGCCGCTAACAACACAGCACCGGCATAGAAACCTGTTCTCAGGCGCCTTTGATAGCTGTTCGTCACCATGTTCATCTCCCCGGCTGTCTGTCTATGGGTCTGTCTGTCTGTCTGCAGCCATCTGTGAAGCTGTAAATTACCTCCTCACATGTTTTTAGATGCAAAGTATCCTGATCATCATGAAGCTCGCTCACGTCTAATAGGCTAGCCCGAATCCCAGACACAGCTGTAACGGTCTTGCCAGCATCCCAGTAATATTCCAAAACCTTAGGAACTATAGTTTCAGTCTCATGACTAAAGGGTTTATCTCTGTTTTTCTGGACGCCAATTCGTCCAACATCCCGTTTTAGAAGAAATATTAAAAAATTTACAGCAAAACATTTGGTCAGTCAAGTCATCAAGTTTATTTGTATAGCATTTTTTTAACAACGATGTTGTCACAAAGCAGCTTTACAGAGTTTAAAAGCATGAAAACATGACAACACTTTATCCACTGTGAGCGAGCCAGAGGCGACGGTGGCAACAACACCTCCCTCAACTGGAGGAAGAAACCTTGGGGGGAACCAGACTCACAAGCAGAGACCCCTCCTCCTCTGATCAAACAGTATTTACAGTTTATTAAACTAAAGCTGAGTCTGAAGATAAGAGCTTTAGAAGCTGTAGAGGTGCTACATCAGGTGGATGATAGAGACAGAGTTAGTTGTGGTTTGGGTTAGTACAGAGACAGAGTTGGTTCTGGTTTGAGTAAGTACAGAGACAGAGTTAGTTCTGGTTTGGGTTAGTATAGAGACAGAGTTAGTTCTGGTTTGGGTTAGTACAGAGACAGAATTAGTTCTGGTTTGGGTTAGTACAGAGACAGAGTTAGTTCTGGTTTGGGTTAGTACAGAGACAGAGTTAGTTCTGGTTTGGGTTAGTACAGAGGATGAGAGTTCTGGTTTGGGTTAGTACAGAGACAGAGTTAGTTTTGGTTTGGGTTAGTACAGAGACAGAGTTAGTTCTGGTTTGGGTTAGTACAGAGGATGAGAGTTCTGGTTTGGGTTAGTACAGAGACAGAGTTAGTTCTGGTTTAGGTTAGTACAGAGACAGAGTTAGTTCTGGTTTGGGTTAGTACAGAGACAGAGTTAGTTCTGGTTTAGGTTAGTACTGAGACAGAGTTAGTTCTGGTTTGGGTTAGTACAGAGACAGAGTTAGTTCTGGTTTAGGTTAGTACAGAGACAGAGTTAGTTTTGGTTTGGGTTAGTACAGAGACAGAGTTAGTTCTGGTTTGGGTTAGTACAGAGGATGAGAGTTCTGGTTTGGGTTAGTACAGAGACAGAGTTAGTTCTGGTTTAGGTTAGTACAGAGACAGAGTTAGTTCGGGTTTGGGTTAGTACTGAGACAGAGTTAGTTCTGGTTTGAATCAGTACAGAGACAGAGCTAGTTCTGGTTTAGGTTAGTACAGAGACAGAGTTAGTTCTGGTTTGGGTTAGTACAGAGACAGAGTTAGTTCTGGTTTAGGTTAGTACTGAGACAGGGTTAGTTCTGGTTTGGGTTAGTACAGAGACAGAGTTAGTTCTGGTTTGGGTTAGTACAGAGACAGGGTTAGTTCTGGTTTGGGTTAGTACAGAGACAGGGTTAGTTCTGGTTTGGGTTAGTACAGAGACAGAGTTAGTTCTGGTTTGGGTTAGTACAGAGGAAGAGGAGTGTTTAGAGTGTAGCTGGTGACTCAGACAGATCTGATTATAAACAGAATGAACTAAAAGGACAGAAGCTGTACAGGTGCTACATCTGGATGATACAGTAATGCAGTTGAGGTGCAGCAGATGACATAGATGAAAAGGAGAACTGATTAGGGTCGGTCTTTGTTCATTTCACCAAATAAGGCTTAGAAAATGTTGGAAGCCCCTGTAATAAAATCCTGTTATCCTACTGTCCACAAGGTTCGCCCCTGATGCCATCTTTGCCGGTGTTGAGCCAGAGTCGGTTCCAAAAGAATAGACTTAGTTTCATTTTAAACTTAGTGTTTTGATCTCATGGGCTACTAAAACCATTTCATCATTATGCCCTAAGCTGTCCGGCACTCCCACCATTCTGGAAGCAGCTGGTTATTAATATTTCAACAACAATAAAAAAAAAATTGACCTATCAGGCCTATGTGACACCCGACATGAAACTAAGTCACATGACTGGATGTAGAAAGAGCATTCTAGAGGAGTGGAGTCTCTCAGAAGACGTTGGATACTACGGTACAAAACATCAAACAAAAGATTCAAAGAATCCGGAGAAATACCTGTGCGCAAGGGACAAGGCCGACACTCGGTATTGGATGGATACTTGGGATCTTCAGGTCCACAGATGGCTCAGCATTAAAAACAGGCCTGAGTCTGTACTGGACATCACTGCATGAGCTCAGAAACACTTCCAGTAATCACTGTCTGTGAACACAGCTCGCCGAGCGATCCTCAAATACAAGTTAAAGCTGCATCAGGCAGAGAAGAAGCCACGATCCAGAAGCAGTCGTCTTCTCTGGGCCAAAGCTCATTTATCATGGACTGAGGCTAAATGGAAAACTGTTCTGGAGTCAGATTAATTAAAATTTTAAATTCTTTTAAGAAACCAGGAACACCGTGTCCTACGAACTCAAGAGGAGAGAGATGGATGGGATCCTGGGGTTGCCATGTCTACAACACATATACACACTTTGTATTTACTATGAAACCCACCAGTGAAGCTACACGTGTCTTCTGAGTTTATCTGGATGTTGATGGTAAAATGTGGAAAATCTGAAAATACTAGGTTTTCTTTGGGGAATATTTGAACCTCACAGCGTCCTGCATGTATCCCTCCACCATGAATGGAGTTTAAGACTGAGATCTTCTCTAAACTATCATAAACAGCGTCTCAGAATCAGACAGTGTATTTATAACATCTACTGTAAGAACTTTCTGTGAGGAGCTTTTAGAGGTGGACGTCTGGTTCCATTCACCACCGCTGTGAACAGTTCTGACTCTCAGTCATTTAATAATGCAGGAATTTTGGAGAATATGTGGAACCGTCCTTCCAAATTAGCATTAATTGGCAACTATTTAGTGGGGAATCACCGAAAAAGGTCAGTGTAATTGCTCATACTTCTTAATCGAGTGGTGGTGAGAGTCCTGCGGGACACTCGGTCAGAGCAACTGGGGCTGTTAGGATATGAAAACAGCCACAGGGTAAAAACGTGGCACCTCAAATCAGCGACACTGTACACTGTTGTTGTTGTTGTGTTGAGAATTATCAGGGGAGGGTGTTCGGGGATGGAGGTGAAGTAATTGATGCTCCCCTCTCTCTCTCTCTAGCTCTCGCTCTCTCTCATATCATTGTGAGTATCAGGGCTCGTCTGTTTGCCGACGGTGATTCTATAAATCAGTCTCTCCGGCTCGGCGTGATCCGGCCAGAGACAAATTGCTCGGCGCTGACGAACACTCTGAGGTAACAGAGCAGGTTCCTGAGCAGCTGCTGAAATTAAACAGAGCCGCAGCAAGAAGGAAGATCAAAGACACCTCGGCTTTATACTGAGGAGGGTTTAGGCCGAGGGGAGCGGCGGCTGAACCGCGTGCTGTGAGGAAACGGCGTGTCTAGTCTGTTGTAGCTCACCTATTAAAGGACCCATACCATACAGTTTTAGTATCTCTTTTTTTTCCCTCACTGTCGTAATTCATGTTTCTAGCACTAGAGCTGGTGGCGCCACCTACAGCTCACATTACCACCACTGCTCTAAATACAGATTGTGCTTTGAGCCACTTACGGATCCCAGTTGTGAGCTGGGTGTTGGGGAACCTGGTCAATGGTTTGATTCCCTGACCCGACAGTACACGACTGAAGTGCCCCTGAACAAGACACCTAACCCCCAACTGCTCCCTGAGTACTGTGGATAGGGCTGCCCACCACTCTAGACAGGTGTGCTCACTGCCCCCTAGTGTGTGTGTTCACTAGTGTGTGTGTATGTGGGTGTTCCACTGCCCCCTAGTGTGTGTTCACTAGTGTGTGTGTTTCATTGCCCTCCTAGTGTAACTGTAAACATCACCACCACAACTGCAAACATTATCACCACCACTGTAAACATCATCACCACAACTGTAAACATCACCACCACCACTGTAAACACCATCACCACCACTGTAAACATCATCAACACAACTGTAAACATCATTACCACCACTGTAAACATCATCACCACCACTGTAAACATCATCAACACAACTGTAAACATCATCACCACCACTGTAAACATCACCACCACCACTGTAAACACCACCACCACCACTGTAAACACCATCACCACCACTGTAAACATCATCAACACAACTGTAAACATTATCACCACCACTGTAAACACCACCACCACCACTGTAAACACCATCACCACCACTGTAAACATCATCAACACAACTGTAAACATCATCACCACCACTGTAAACACCATCACCACCACTGTAAACATCATCAACACCACTGTAAACATCATCACCACCACTGTAAACATCACCACCACCACTGTAAACACCATCACCACAACTGTAAACATCATCAACACAACTGTAAACATCATCACCACCACTGTAAACACCATCACCACCACTGTAAACATCATCAACACAACTGTAAACATCATCACCACCACTGTAAACACCATCACCACCACTGTAAACATCATCAACACAACTGTAAACATCATCACCACCACTGTAAACATCATTACCACAACTGTAAACATCATCACCACAACTGTAAACATCACCAACAAACCTATAAACTTCACCACAACTGTAAACATCACCACCACTGTAAACACCATCACCACCACCGTAAACACCATCACCACCACTGTACACAACAATCAAAACCAGACTAAATTCAGTCTAAATCCCATTATAAAGAAATGTTAAAGTTTTGGTGGACGTTCCCTTTCAGTCTGATCCTAAACTGTGTGAAAAGCTGTTGGTTCTGGAAGCTGCTCCAGCGCTGGATCCGTGTTGAACTCGTTATGATGCCGAGTGGACCGTGACCTCTACTGGAGGCTAACTGGGGTCAATCCTCGTCCATTTGTCAGAACCAGTATTGTTTTGGACCTCCACCACTCCGTCCGCCGCCGCAGCGCTTTTCCACTCTCTCTCTGCCCCCCTTTCAGAGCCTGTGGGCTCAGGAGCCTTGGGCAGCCCCCCACCTCCCCAACCAGCCCACCCCTAAACCCCCCCACCTAGTCCTCCTAGGAGTGCTGATGGCCGGTGCTTCCAGCCATGCGCGACCCGGAGCGCTGCTCAGAGCGAGGGAAGAGGAGAGGAAGAAAGGAGGAAGTGATGATGCCAGAGAAGCACAGAACATGGCCGAGGGCGAGCAGGGAATATTAACAGCCCCTTCTTTTCTCCACCCGTCTATCTCCATCCATCCATTCTCCTCTTCCCTCCCCACTCCTCTTCCTTTTCTCTCCTTCTCCACTCTCTTTTTCTCTCTTCTGCTCCCTTTTTCCCCAATTCTTTCCTTTCCCTCTGTTTCTCTTCTCCACTTCTCTTTCCTCATCCCTCCTTTTCTCCTTCTCTCCCTTTATCTTAACATTCCTTTACCTACATCCTTCCTCCAGCTCTCTCCCACAGTTCATCCCTCCGTTTCTCTCTTGAACACCTCTCTTTTCTTCTCTCTACATTCTCTTTTCATTCTATCTTTCTTTGTTTAATCTCTCCACTGATTGTTTTTCTCTCTCTCCCTCTCTCTCTCTTTTCTGTCTCTCTCTGTCTCTTTCTATCTGTCTCTATCTCCCCACTCTGTCTCTGTCTCGCTCTCTGTCTCTCTCTCTCCCGCTCTCTCTCTTTTCTCTCTCTCTCCCTCTCTCTCTTTTCTCTCTCTCTCTGTCTCTTTCTATCTGTCTCTATCTGCGTCCTCTGTCTCTGTCTCTCTCTCTCTCTTTCTCTCTCTATTTGTCCCCCCTCTCTCTCTTTCTCTCTTTATCTCCCTCTCCCCCCCCCCCCTCTCTCTCTCCCTGAGCTGTAGATCGTGTGCTCGGTGTCCAGCATATGCTCAGAGATTTGGTTAATAAATTATTCAATTAAATGAGCTCCCATCTGCTCCTGCTGTAGCGGACCCCCGGACCCCCAACATACAGCTGTGCCTTCCAGGCCCACAGCACCTCTCTCTATCGTTCCTCTCTCTCTCTATCTATCTCTCTCTATCTATCTCTCTCTCTGTCTTTCTTTCACTTTTTAAAAAGATGGTTCCTCAAGTGTTCTTTGTAAAGATTTGCATCCCTGAACAGACTGACTGACCAAGAATTTGTTTAATAGGGTTCTATATATAATCTTCTATATTGGGTTCTATATATGGTTCTATATGTAATCTTCTATATAGGGTTCTATATATAATCTTCTATATAGAGTTCTATATAGGGTTCTATATATAATCTTCTATATATGATTCTATATATAATCTTCTATATAGAGTTCTATATATGGTTCTATATATAATCTTCTATATATGATTCTATATATAATCTTCTATATAGAGTTCTATATATGGTTCTATATATAATCTTCTATATAGAGTTCTATACATGGTTCTATATATAATCTTCTATATACGGTTCTATATATAATCTATATAGAGTTCTATATATGGTTCTATATATAATCTATATATGGTTCTATATATAATCTTCTATATAGAGTTCTATATATGGTTCTATATATAATCTTCTATATACGATTCTATATATAATCGTCTATATATGGTTCTATATATAATCTTCTATGTATGGTTCTATAATTAATCTTCTATATAGAGTTCTATATATGGTTCTATATATAATCTTCTATATATGATTCTATAAATAATCTTCTACATATGCTTCTAATTATATTATTCTATATAGGGTTATATATATGGTTATATATATGCTTCTATATATGGTTCTATAAATAATCTTCTACATATGCTTTTATTTATATTTTTCTATATAGGGTTATATATATGGTTCTGTATATGGTTATATATATGGTTCTATTTATATTCTTCTTTATAGGGTTCTATATGTGGTTCTATATATGCCTATATTTATATTCTTCTATATAGGGTTCTATATATGGTTCTATATATGCTTCTATATATATTCTTCTATATATTCTTCTATATATGGTTCTATATATGCATCTATCTATATTCTTCTATATAGGGTTCTATATGTGGTTCTATATATGCTTCTATTTATATTCTTCTGTATGTGGTTCTATATATGCTTCTATTTATATTCCTCTATATAGGGTTATATAAATGGTTTTTATATATGCTTCTATTTGTATTTTTTTATAGAGGGTTCTATATATGGTTCTATGTATATTCTTCTATATAGAGTTCTATATATGCTTTTATTTATATTCTTCTATACAGGGTTCTACATAGGGTTCTGCATATGCTTCCACTTATATTCTTCTATACAGGGTTCTATATGTGGTTCCATGTAGCACTGAAAAAGGTTCTTCTAGTCTCACAAGCTAGAAATGGTAATGTTTTTTTGAAGCTGCATAGAAGCACATATACATCTTTCTGATTCTCTGTTATATATCACATTCATTATCTAACTCTCTCTCTCTCTCTCTTTCTCTCTCTCTCTCTCTCACACACACACATGTATATATACTGTCACATTATTACAATCATTCTGTAATGTTGTGAGCTGGCTTGGTAAGTATATAAGTTGTGATCGGCTGACGGTCACTCTGGATTTCAGCTGGTGGTCATAATAATGTGTGTACTTCTCCATCTACATACTTATACATACATATTCTGTTCATATAGTATTTCATGACCACTGCTGGACGCTTATAGAGTAGATCTGACTGACACACCACGAGCAGAAATAAAACCTTTTCATGAATTATTCATTTCTAACCTTTAGATGGCCAAATTAGATCCTTCATTGAGCCCTCTCTGTAGAAAGGTTCCGTTTAGCGCGTGTCCGGGGTTAATTTGCACGTTAATGAATTAACGCTAATGAACGTGGAGCAACAGGAGCTCATTCTGACTGACCTCCGTTCTGACTTCATTCCCTCACTCGTAAATAAAGGTGCCACAGAGGATTCCTGTTGTCATGGAAGAAACACCCTTTGTTCCCTAAAGAACCTTTCAAAGAACCATTACTGCTGAAATGAGTGAGTGTGAAGAACGTCACAAGAAGAACTTTATTAGAACTTTACACCCACCTTGTGCTTCCAATAACTGGCCACTTTAATAGAAGCACCCTCCTTGTGCTTCCACAAACTGGCCACTTTATTAGAAACACCCACCTTGTGCTTCCACAAACTGGCCACTTTATTAGAAATACCCACCTTGTGCTTCCACAAACTGGCCACTTTATTAGAAACACCCACTTTGTGCTTTCACTAACTGGCCACTTTATTAGAAACACACACCTTGTGCTTCCACAAACTGGCCACTTTATTAGAAACACTCACTTTGTGCTTTCACCAACAGGCCACTTTATTAGAAACACCAACATTGTGCTTCCACAAACTGGCCACTTTATTAGAAACACCCACCTTGTGCTTCCACAAACTGGCCACTTTATTAGAAATACCCACCTTGTGCTTCCACAAACTGGCCACTTTATTAGAAACACCCACTTTGTGCTTTCACTAACTGGCCACTTTGTTAGAAACACACACCTTGTGCTTCCACAAACTGGCCACTTTATTAGAAACACTCACTTTGTGCTTTCACCAACAGGCCACTTTATTAGAAACACCAACATTGTGCTTCCACAAACTGGCCACTTTATTAGAAACACCCACCTTGAGCTTCCACAAACTGGCCACTTTATTAGAAACACCCACCTTGTGCTTTCACTAACTGGCCACTTTATTAGAAACACCCACTTTGTGCTTTCACTAACTGGCCACATTATTAGAAACACCCACCTTGTGCTTCCACAAACTGGCCACTTTATTAGAAACACCCACCTTGTGTCTCCACTAACTGGCCACTTTATTAGAAACACCCACATTGTGCTTCCACTAACTGGCCACTTTATTAGAAACACCCACCTTTTGCTTCCACTAACTGGCCACTTTATTAGAAACACCCACCTTAAAGATGTGCTCTTAAACATGGTGTCCATTCTGGAGTATTTTCCAGGTTAAGCAGGTTCTGCAGTGTTTCTGTTCTTCTCTGGTCGTTATCTCGCTCTGAGACGAGTCTTGTTTTGACAGAAGCTCCTGAAATATTGCCTGACGCTTTGCTCCGGTAACAGGAGGTTGATTAGGTGTCTGCGTCTCCCTTCGCTGCACAGGTGTCATTTTCCTTCGCCATCTCTGCTAACAGATTAGGCGTCTGCAGAAGGCCAGAAATTGGAATTGCATCAAGAAGCCGGTCTGATTCATCCCTGTTGACAGATACCTCTAAAAAAGTTGTCTCTTCTTGGATAATGTGAAGTGAGAGAAGCCCGGAAGGTTCTACTGGTGTTAAAACAGACAGCTCGAGTACAATCAAAGGTTTCAGTGGCTTTAGCTCAAACGGCAGCAGATGATATCTTCACAAGCAATAGCCTCCTTGATATTTCTCATTCTGAGATGGTGGTAAGGATATTTTCTCCCAGCCTTCAAATTTACTGCTTGAATTGTTTATTTAAAATAATCTTATTTTTTTAAAGGGACAGTGTGTGATTGATGTTTTCTTAAAGGGGCAGTGTGTGAGATTTATGGTGTATCTATTACCAGAAATAAAAGAAAAAATACAAAACTATGTTTTCATTATAGTACCACTGGACTCTGGAGTAGTGTAAAGCTCCGCCACTGGACTCTGGAGTAGTGTAAAGCTCCGCCACTGGACTCTGGAGTAGTGTAAAGCTCCGCCACTGGACTCTGGAGTGGTGTAAATCTCCGCCACTGGACTCTGGAGTGGTGTAAATCTCCACCACTGGACTCTGGAGTGGTGTAAAGCTCCACCACTGGACTCTGGAATGGTGTAAAGCTCCACCACTGGACTCTGGAATGGTGTAAAGCTCCACCACTGGACTCTGGAATGGTGTAAAGCTCCACCACTGGACTCTGGAATGGTGTAAAGCTCCAGCACTGGACTCTGGAGTGGTGTAAAGCTCCACCACTGGACTCTGGAATGGTGTAAAGCTCCACCACTGGACTCTGGAGTGGTGTAAAGCTCTACCACTGGACTCACTAATGAGGAGGTGTGGAGGAGCTCCAGCGGTCCTGCACAGAGTCTGGACCCTTTCAACCCTACTGGACATCTTTGGGATAGCTCAATTATGAGTTAGGCCTTCTCGTCCAACATCAGTGTCCTTAGACTCACTTCAGAATCTTGTGGATGACGTCCCAGCAGCGTGGAGGCTGTTATAGCTGTAAAAGGGGGAAAACTACAAATCAATGTTCATAGATTTAGAATGTCATGTCCAATAAGGTGGTCAGGTGTCCACATACTTCTGGCCATATCGTTTATTGCTCTGCCCTATTCCCCCAGCACTGTCGACTCTGTGGTGTTTAATGAGGACGTTTCCAAGAAACCACAGCAGCTTTGCTCTGCGTTCACAACTCTCCGCTGAAACTGCAGGTGAAGAAGTGCAGGTGAGGAGGTTAGAAGCCACTTCACCGTAATTTAAAGTGAAGCCAGCCACTGCAAGGTCAGCGTCAACCTTCTCCAGCCGCTATACTCTGCAGCTTGTTAGCGCGGCGGCTACATTAGCACTAAAATCTCTCAGGAGCTTCCACTCATGTGGCAGAAGTCACAAAGAATAAAGGTTAAATATCCACTTAGTGGGTTTCGTTCAGCGGCTGTTCTCACTGAGACCTTTCTTCTCAGACCCTCTTCTGAATGTTTACCACTACACCACCGTACTGACCACTACACCACCGTACTGACCACTACACCACCGTACTGACCACTACACCACCGTACTGACCACTACACCATCATACTGACCACTACACCACCGTACTAACCACTACACCACCGTACTAACCACTACACCACCGTACTGACCACTACACCACCATACTAACCACTACACCACCATACTAACCACTACACCACCGTACTGACCACTACACCACCATACTAACCACTACACCACCATACTAACCACTACACCACCGTACTGACCACTACACCACCGTACTGACCACTACACCACCGTACTGACCACTACACCACCATACTGACCACTACACCACCATACTAACCACTACACCACCATACTGACCACTACACCACCATACTGACCACTACACCACCATACTAACCTCTACACCACCATACTAACCACTACACCACCATACTAACCTCTACACCACCATACTAACCACTACACCACCATACTAACCACTACACCACCATACTAACCACTACACCACCATACTGACCACTACACCACCATACTAACCACTACACCACCATACTAACCACTACACCACCGTACTGACCACTACACCACCATACTAACCACTACAGCACCATACTAACCACTACACCATCATACTAACCACTACACCACCATACTAACCACTACACCATCATACTAACCACTACACCACCGTACTAACCACTACACCACCATACTGACCACTACACCACCATACTGACCACTACACCACCATACTGACCACTACACCACCATACTAACCACTACACCACCATACTAACCACTACACCACCGTACTGACCACTACACCACCATACTAACCACTACACCACCATACTGACCACTACACCACCATACTAAACACTACACCACCGTACTGACCACTACACCACCGTACTGACCACTACACCACCATACTAACCACTACACCACCATACTGACCACTACACCACCATACTAACCACTACACCACCATACTGACCACTACACCACCATACTAACCACTACACCACCATACTAACCACTATACCACCGTACTGACCACTACACCACCATACTAACCACTACACCACCGTACTAACCACTACATCACCATACTAACCACTACACCACCATACTAATCAATACACCACCGTACTAACCACTACACCACCATACTAACCTCTACACCACCATACTAACCTCTACACCACCGTACCGACCACTACACCACCATACTAATCACTACACCACCATACTAACCACTACACCACCGTACTAATCATTACACCACCAAACTAACCACTACACCACCATACTAACCTCTACACCACCGTACCGACCACTACACCACCATACTAATCACTACACCACCATACTAATCACTACACCACCGTACTAATCATTACACCACCAAACTAACCACTACACCACCATACTAACCACTACACCACCTTACTAACCACTACACCACCATACTAACCACTACACCACCGTACTAACCACTACACCACCGTACTGACAACTACACCACCATACTAACCACTACACCACCATACTAACCACTACACCACCATACTAACCACTACACCACCATACTAACCACTACACCACCATACTAACCACTACACCACCATACTAACCACTACACCACCATACTAACCACTACACCACCATGCTGCCATATATATTATATTATATTATAAGTAGAATTATAATATGCTGCTTCTTTACACTTCCTGTTGTCCTGTCATTGCCATGTGGTCTCTGTTCATGTGCTCCTTGTCTCCACCCTTCACCTGTTCTGTGTTTTTGTTAATTACATAATTATGAATAATCATTCATTCAGTTAATTGTTGTAATTTTGAAATATGATATTGAAATACTACACAAACTTTTCATATCATTTGTATTTATTTCTAAATAAATATATAATACATAATCATTATTTATCAGTTATTCATTTATTAGTTAAAATGTTTTGCAATGTTAATGTTAAATAAATGTTAAGTAATTTCAAGATAGTATTTGTGAGTTTAATTAATATTTTTGTTTAATAAATAATTTCAATGTTTTTTATAATTTGTCTATATTTCTAAATAAATAAATACATAATACATAATATTTTCAAAATAGTATTTATCAGTTATTCATTTATTAGTTAAATTAGTTACATTGTTACATTTTATGCAATTTGTATTAATTTCTAAAACCAATTAATTACAAAACTTACTATTTATTAATTTATTAGTTGACATTTTGCATATAAATTGTATTTAATTAAATAAATAATTAAAGTAATTCATAATTAAGTAGTCATTTCAAGATTGTGTTCAACAAATATTAATGTATTAGTTCAGATATTTAATAATGTCCATAAAAATATTTGCTGGTATTAAAATTAAAATTTTAAAATTTGAGTTTAGATCTTTATTATTTGAGGCAGGATAAGAAAGCTGTTACTGAGTGAGCTGAGTCCAGACGTCTGGGCAGGATATCTTCATCATACATCACCAGAGTGGTCAGGTTGTTGGAGTCTGGTGGTCAGTCGGCCGTCTCTTCATGGCTGAAATGTGAAATGAGTTCTGTGTCGGTCGACCTTGCCGAGTAAACAAAGGCAAAATGAAAAAATATGAAAGCCAACACACACGGTGAGAGACGGGCAGCGTCCGGCCGCTCAAACCGCAGGACGCTCCCTCCTAGCCGGATATTAGCGCTCCGTTTTACATATTTCCCTGGAGAAATCTTCCCACCGTCAGTTTATCAGACAGAGAGCCTCCAAAGAAGCTGCAGGATTTACACACCAGCTGATGAAGAGAGAACTGAGAGGAACTTTCTGAAGGTCACTGTCCACCGACTTTCAGATCCAGACTCTCAGTGTAGCTGCTGCTTTTCTCCCAAAATACTATTTTATCATCATGTTTATTATTTTTTGGCTTTTCTAAATCACAAGAAGAAGCTAATAAATAATAATAATAATAATATTAATAACTAGAAAAGTGTATTTCCTGAAGGAGACGCAGGATGGTTGCACATAAATGATAAATAGAGGAGTGCGGGTCAGTGTGTCTGTGGATTAGTGTTTGGGAATCTATCCTGAGTGAGTAGAGGCACTTTGGAGGCTGTAGGTTAAATGAAACCAAGAGGTCTGGGTGGGCCTGAAAATGGATAGGACTCTATGGGAGGAACGAGGGATGAATAAAAACCAACCCTGCAGTCGTGGTCGGGGGTCTGCCCTGAGTCAGTGTCTATGAAACAGTCTCTGTTGGTCGAGCAGAAGTTCAGAAGATTGGCAGAATTTGCAGTTAATTCCTGATTCAGCAAAAAGATGTGGTGATCTCTGCAGCTGGTCAGCAGAGACCTGATCTTCAGAAGGAACTGAAATGTATAACTCTGTTCTGAACATGGTTAGTGGTGACCACAGCTGGACGTACAAAGAAAAACACAAAGTTCCTAAAACTGAACCCTGTGGGACTCCTTATGATAAACCCAATAAAAACACAGAAGCATACACAGAGGTAGCCGAGTCTACAGGGTGTTTAAGTGCTAAGCCAGGGTGTGTGGACATGGTCAAAAGTATTAGGACAGTTAGAGATGTTTGGAATACAGAGAAAGCAAATGTGTTCATGTCAGGAAAGCTGGAAAGACAGACTAACTATAAACCGAGAATCCTAAGAATTCCCTACACACACACACACGCACGCACGCACGCACGCACGCACACACACACACACACACACACACACACACACACACACACACACATATATATATATATATATATATATATATATATATATATATCACCCCACCTTTCTTTCTCTCTCTCTCTCTCTCACCCCACCTCTCTTTCTCTCTCTCTCACCCCACCTCTCCTTCCTTGTTTCTCTCGCTCTCTCTCTTCCACCCCACCTCTGCCTATCTTTCTCTCTCTCTCTTTCTCTCTCTCTCTCTCTCTCACCCCACCTCTGTTTCCCTCTTTCTCTCGCTCTCTCTCTTTCACCCCACCTCTGCCTATCTTTCTCTCTCTCTCTCTCTCTCTCTGTCTCTCTCTGTCACCCCCTTGCTCTTTCTCTCTCTATCCCTTTCTCTTGCACCCCCTCTCTTTCTTTCTCTCTTGCCCCCCTCTCTCCCTCTCTCTCTATTTCCCTCACCCCCTCTCTTTCCCTCTCTTTCTATTTCTCTCACCCCCTCTCTCTACCTCTCTCTCTTTCTCTCTTTCTCTCTCTCTATCTCATCCTCCATTTCTCTCTCTCCCTTTCTCTTTCTCTCTTACTCTATCTCTCTGTCTCTCTCTCTCTCTCAATCCATCTCTCTCTCTCTCACCCCCCTCTCTATCTACCCCCCCCCCCCCCCCCCCCCCCCCCCCCCCCCCCCCCCTCTGGTATTGATTTAAACAAAGGTGACTCGACAGCGGGGCTGCAGTGCCACCTGAGCTAATGAGAAAAAAGCAGTTCCCATTTCCAGCGCGGGGGGCATGTGTGAAGGAGGCCACCGCAAAGAAATTGAGTCTTTTCTCTTTCTTTCCTTCTTTTCTTTCCTCCTGAGGACTTTTATATATGTGGGTTAGAGGACATTCCACAACCTTATATTATGTTGTGACAGCAAGAACACCTTCATTAATCAGCGATGAAGCCGCGCGGGTTATGGACTTCGGTAAGAAGCGTGGACTGATCGCCGGCTCTAAAACGGTGTGGATTTGGAGGAATTGGAGTTTGTTGGGAAGGAGAGCTGTGCCGGTGGTGAGGGAGCTGGAGGGGGATTCCTCTCCGCTCAGCTCTGGAAATCTAATTGTAAATCCGGGACAAATACAGCTTCTCCCAACACTCAGATAGAAACACTGTTAGAGACACTCAGTCTGAACAAACCTCACCTCAACATCTCCACCGCCGAGCCTTAACCCGCACGCGAGCAACAATAACAACAACAACAATAATAATAACAATGATCACAACAATAATAATAATAATAATAACAACAACGATAACAACAATAATAATAATAATAATAATAACAATGACAACAACAATAATAATAATAATAATAATAACAATGACAACAATAACAATAATAATAACAATAAAAATGACAACAACAACAATAATAATAATAATAATAACTACAACAACCATGACAACAACAACGACAACAACAATAATAATAATAATAATAATAATAATAACAATGACAACAACAACAACAATAATAATAATAATAATAATAATAATAATAATAATAATAATAATAATAGTAATAATAATAATAATAAAACTAAAAAGGTTTTTTTCCCCAGTATCTCATGTTCTAGGTATTAGCCAGGTACTAGATAACTATTTTGGGCAACATGGTGCTCAGTTGCAAAACAGCTCAAGTAAATTACATTTAAATGGCAACAAGTTCTAGATATTAACTGGGTTTAAGTAAAGTAAGATCCACACGACTTTCTAAGTTTATGGTCTAATATATCTTATTCTAGTGTATAGGAGTGTTTATTGAGGATGTTTATGGTCTAATATCTCTTATTCTAGTGTATAGGAGTGTTTATTGAGGATGTTTATGGTCTAATATCTCTTATTCTAGTGTATAGGAGTGTTTATTGAGGATGTTTATAAACTATTATCTCCTATTCTAGTGTATATTAATGTGTATTGAAGTGTCTATTGACTAAAATCTCCTATTTTAGTGTATATGAGTGTTTATTGGGGGTCTTTGTGAAGCAATAATTTTTAGTCTAATGTATATGAGTGTTCATTGTGGG
Source organism: Megaleporinus macrocephalus (assembly GCA_021613375.1). NCBI lineage: Eukaryota > Metazoa > Chordata > Actinopteri > Characiformes > Anostomidae > Megaleporinus > Megaleporinus macrocephalus. Next base: position 32,865,915 of record CM038728.1, on the reverse strand, counting down.
TGTTTATGGACTAATATCTCCTAATTCAGTATATATTAATGTGTATTGGGGGTATTTATGGCTAAATCATATATTCTAGTGTGTAGGTGTTTACTGAGGTAGTTTACAGACTAATATCTTCTTTTGTAGTGTATATAAGTTTTGGTGAGGGTGTTTATAGATTAATATCTCATTTTCTAGTGTATAGGAGTGTTTATTAAGGGTGTTCTTGGACTAATATTTCCTACTATACTATTATAGAAGCATTTATTGAGATTGTTCATGGACTTATATCTCCTACTATACTATTATAGAATCATTTATTGAGATTGTTCATGGACTAATATCTTCTAGTCTATAGGAGTTTTTATTAACATTGTTTATAGACTAACATCTTCTATTCTGACATACAGTAATGTTTATTCTGTCATTAATAGACTAATATCTTATATTCGGACATATAGAAGCTTTTACTGGGTGCTTGATTTGGCTTTACTGAGAATTTAAATAATTAATAGACACATTCTCTGCCACAGTGGAGTTAGTATATGATATCACAGTAAACAAGTAGGAAGCACCACATTGTTTATTCCTGCTTTTAATAAACTGGTAAAGAGTTATCGCTATCCGCTGGAGCCAACGGCCTTCATCACCATGTTTTCTCTGAAACCTCACACCTAGTGGAGATACAGGAGTATGTGAGATTATTACATACGTATCTACAGATGAATGCTATCAGTGAGTCACGCCTCCCTATCAAAGCTCATAATGAAGCGCGGCCTCATTGTTCTTGATTTTCAATTAATATTAGACGGCATATCTAATCTAGTCTGCAGCGCTGCAGCTGGTTTAATTCAGCGCCGAGTGTGTACTTAGTCGAGTCGTTCAAATGAAAGTCAGACATCATTTTAATCAGCCCCCCCTTCATCCCGGGGTCTGTCTCAGCACTGGGCTTCCATGTGCTGCGGAGCGACGGGGAACACTTGGCATTTTCAGAGGAAGCTGTCAGGCAGGTGAAGAAGTTAAACACGTCATGACTGCTGGCATCAATACAGACCGTGTCTTCTGATTGGCCTCGTTATTAGAGGCTCCCTGTCGTCCCGGCAGCTCGTATGAATAGAAATCAAGCTTCCTAGCGTTAGCATTTTAGCATCCACGTCCTCCACTTCTTCCTCCTCCTCCTCCTCCTCTTCCTCCGAGCCCCTTACACCTGAGGCTGCAGTCTCCAGACACCCAGCCATACGCCCTGAACACACCAACCTGCAGGATTTAACTCTGAGCTCAGCCAGAAAACCAGCAGCTCCAAACCACAGACAATGCTAATACAGCGCTAAGCTAAGGGGCAGGTCATAGCCTCTCTCTCTCTCTCTCTGGCTCTCTTTCTTTCTCTCTCTCTCTCTGGCTCTCTTTCTTTCTTTCTCTCTCTCTCTCTCTCTGGCTCTCTTTCTCTAGTTCTCTCTCTCTGTCTTTCTTTATCTCTGCCTTTCTCTTGCTCTCTCTTTCTTTCTTTCTTTCTTTCTTTCTCTCTCTCCCTCTCTCTCTGACTTTCTTTTTCTCTGCCTTTCTCTTTCTCTCTCACTCTCCCTCACTTTCTCTCTCTCTTTCTTTCTTTCTTTCTCCCCCTTCTCTCTCTCTCTCTCTCTCTCTCTCTCTCTCTCTCTCTCTCTCTCTCTCTCTCTCTCTCTCTGGCTCTCTTTCTTTCTTTCTCTCTCTAGTTCTCTCTCTCTGTCTTTATCTCTGCCTTTCTCTTGCTCTCTCTCTCTTTCTTTCTTTCTCTCTCTCCCTCTCTCTGTCTTTCTTTTTCTCTGCCTTTCTCTTCCTCTTTCTCTCTCACTCTCCCTCACTTTCTCTCTCTTTCTTTCTTTCTCCCCCTTCTATCGCTCTCTCTCTCTCTCTCTCTCTCTCTCTCTCTCTTTGTCTCTCTCTCTTTTTATCTCTCTCCCCCCTCCTTCTTTCTCTCGCTTTCTCTTTGCTCACTCTGTTTTTCTTTCTCTCTGCCTTTCTCTTCCTCTTTCTCTCTCACTCTCCTTCACTTTCTCTTTGTCTGCCTTTCTCTTTCTCTCTCTTACTTTCTTTCTCTCCCTCTCTCTTTCTCCCCATTCATCTATTTGTCATCCTCAGTGTTTACTTGTTCCTCCCTCTCTCTTTCTCCCCCTACTTTTTCTATATTGTTCTTCTCTTCTTTCACTCGCCCTCTCCCTCCTCATCTCTTTTCCTTCTCCCCCTTTCTCTTTCTCTTACTTTTTCCTTTTTGCCCATTCCTTTTTCTTCATTTTGTTATTTACTTCTTTTAGTTGTTATTTTCTATTTCCTCTTTTCTCTTTTTGACCTCTCTCTGTCTTCTTCTTCTCTTTCTTTACTCCTTTGTGTCCACTTCAATTTCTTGCTTGTTCCCCACTCTCTACTTCTCACTCTCTCTCCTTCCCTCTTTTTTCAACTCTGTCCCTTCTTTCTTTGTCCAGTTTTCTTCCTTTCGCTTTCATTGCTATCAATCTCTCTCTCTGTCTATTCTTTGTTATCTGTTATTCTTTACGATTTTCCACAACTCTTCCCCATTTATCTTTTTCTGGTTTCTCCCTCTCTCTATACCTTTCTCTCTCTCTCTCTCTCTCTCTCTCTCTCTCTCTCTCTCTCTTTAGACGGAAGGTCTGTCAGGATCCTGAGAAGAACCTCTTTCTCTCACCTGACTGAGAAGGTGAGCATATAAATTACATGAGATGGTTAGAGAACATACATCATTCAGAAAGTGCTGCAGGCTGTGGAAGCATGCCGGGCAGCTCTGATAACCAGAAACAGACAGAATTACAATTTCTACCAGCACAAAATCCAACTGTGACTCCTCACATCTCAAAATATATCAACTCCACAGCCGTATAGGAGCAGCTAGTACTTCTATACTTACAGACTGTAGTTCATCTGATTCTCTGTATACTTTATTACTCTGTTCTTTAATGATCAGGACCCCCACAGGACCCCCACAGAGCAGATACTATTAGAGAGGTGGATCATTCTCAGCACTGCAGTGACACTGACGTGGCAGCAGCGCTGCTGCTGGAGTATTTAAACACTGTGTCCACTCACTGTCCACTCTATTAGACACTCCTACTACTTGCTGGTCCACCTTGTAGATGTAAAGTCAGAGACAGTAGCTCATCTGCTGCTGCACAGTTTGTGTTCCTCTAGTCCTTCATCCTCTCTCTCCTATCTGCAGGACGCGAGGTACTGCTCTGGTTCCCTGTGAACAGCCTGGAGACCCAATGGTGACCCAGTGAGGCAACGAGTCGACACCCACAGTCCTGTTTTCCATCCAGCCTGCTCCTAGGACTGCATCTCAGCCTGCTCCCAGGCCCACTGCTCTCATACTCCTGGACTCCTCGCGCTAGCGAGCCTCTGGACTGTTTTTGTTGCTTATTATTATTAACTGCTCTGATTAAATAAACCTTGCAAATGGATCGTATAACACCTCTTGAGTCTGAATCCCTACACTTGCGTACCTCTAAAGCCAGCCATGTCTGGTCAAAATCTATTTTATTTCATTAAATCTATTATTTCATTAAACAGAGCAAATGTTTCAGCTTCTTGCATCTTCTGAGAAGCAAAAAGCTGTTTCTTCTGGGCTTTTTAGCACAAAAATATTCAGAAAATAAAATAATATGTATTCTTTTGTAGTGCGTGAGTGTGTGTTGGCCATGCGATGGACTGGCGAACTGTCCATGGTGTACCCTGCCTTCGCCCGATGACGCTGGGATTGGCTCCCGGCCCCCTGTGACCCCGACAAGTGAGATTAAATGGCAGATAATGGATGGATGCATGAATGGATGGTATTCTTTTGCAGTTCTAGGATAAAGAATTGTTAGTTAGTGTTTCTAGGCTACACAGCTTGTAGACAAACTGTTGAACAGGTTATATCACAGTAGCTATATTTAGAGTGAATTATTAATTTCAAATGAGAACTTGGTAGAGTTAGGTTGATATTGGATATTTGGTGGATATTGCCGGCTGTATTGATAGAAAGGACTTAGAGAAACGGAAAGATCGGGAACTTTGATGAAATATAATGATTGTAGTTGTTCTCTGGTTTACCACAACTTAGAAAATGTAATTTCAGAGAGTTTACGAGGTTGTTTGTGAGCTGCAGCAGCGGCGAAATGTGAATATCCGTCTGTAAATCTCTCGTTAATATTTCCTTATTTATCCACACGTGTAAATATTATGATGTATAGAGGTTTTATGCCAAAGCAGACTCCACTTGCTGTATATGTATTAGAGAACTGAGTGTTCTGACTCTCAGTGGACATACAAAAAGACAGACAGATGGACGGACAGATAGACTGGAGCTCGACAGCAGATTGCAGCTCGCACGCGCGTGTATTTTCAGCAGGGGGCGACGTGCGGGAATTAGTGTTGGCAAGTGTGTAAACAGGCTTGACAACAGGACGGACGATGACGGACCGCGCCAGTCGCCGTCTTCTCAGGTGCGAGAGTTGGGGGAGGAGCCACCATCTGCCAAATTCACGGGGAGCCACTGACAGAAGAGAGTATACCTTGGAAAGAGAAGTCCACCACTACTGGACCGCATAGTAGATACAGTACAAAGTGCTGGCGTGCTGCACAGAAAGCATCTCAGTCAACGTATCTCACATTTGAAACCAAGTTTATTAACTTTTCATTAACCAGCTGACTGTTCTCCAGCTGAAAGGTTTGAGGCCATTAGCATTTGTCTGTTTACCTAAAAGGCAGACTGGCTTCCTTGGTTCAATGTGAACGGCTCTGTTTCTCCATGTGGCCTCAATTTAAGGCAGTAATGACAAAATGCTGAGTGACCTGCTGAGAAACCTAACAGCAAGTGTATCTTCATTAAAAACAATGGGCTTCGTTCGCCAACATCTTCCTCTGTTTGCTTTTAAATGAGTTCTTGAGAAGAAAACGTCTACACCAGGCTCCTGACGGGATCTCAAACCACAGTGTTGTTCACACCTTGGTGCTCTTGAGTGTGTAGAGATTTTGTTAAGAACAAATCCCAGACAAGAACACACTGGCGGATGCCAGAATGTTGCTGTGGAAATGGGTTAATAAAGAAGTTTCTTCCTGCTGAACGAGGCCCAGTGCTTTTAAAGGCAGTGCAGCAGCCTTGGCTACAGGACAGGTAGATGATGAAACGTCGTTAGTGAGTTCAGCAGAGTTATATCATCAGTAAAAACTATAATAAAAACCAAAACCGGTGGTGAAAAATAACTACAATGTTCTCTGGAATTAAATATAAATAGTATTACAGAAAAAAACACTTTACTTTTTAGTGGATCAGTCCAGTAGACCAGAGAGGTCTTAGCCAGGCAAGTGTGCTGAGTGCACACGGTTATTTTTAACAAAATATTTATAAACATACTGTATGACGAGGGCGATCACAGTATAACTGAAATATATATTTATATATTTCAGAGTTTGTACCCATATATATTTATACATACCGTACCTTACCGTACCAGTATACCAGTGCTTCAGTTCACCATACCACCATGCCAGCACTTCACTTCCCTGTGCCACCATAACAGCGCTTTTCTTCATTGTACCACCATACCACCACTCCAGTGTACCACCATACCACCACTCCAGTGTACCACCACACCAGCACGTCACTTCACCATACCAACACCTTACTTCACTGTACTATTATACAAGAAATTCACTATACTGCATTAACATACTACCACCTCTCTTCCCCATACCACCACCCCAGCACTTCATTTCACCATACCAGCACTTCACTATACTGTACCACCATACCAACACTCCAGCGTACCACCACCCCAGCACTTCATTTCACCATACCAGTACTTCACTATACTGTACCACCATACCAGCACTTCATTTCACCATACCAGCACTTCACTATACTGTACCACCATACCAACACTCCAGCTTACCACCACCCCAGCACTTCATTTCACCATACCAGCACTTCACTATACTATACCACCATACCAACACTCCAGCGTACCACCACCCCAGCACTTCACTTCACTGTACCACCATACCAACACTCCAGCTTACCACCACCCCAGCACTTCATTTCACCATACCAGCACTTCACTATACTATACCATCATACCAGCACTTCACTATACTATACCACCATACCAGCACTACACTATACTATACCACCATACCAGCACTTCACTATACTATACCACCATACCAGCACTTCACTATACTATACCACCATACCAGCACTACACTATACTATACCACCATACCAGCACTTCACTATACTATACCACCATACCAGCACTTCACTATACTATACCACCATACCAGCACTACACTATACTATACCACCATACCAGCACTACACTATACTATACCACCATACCAGCACTTCACTATACTATACCACCATACCAGCACTTCACTATACTATACCACCATACCAGCACTTCACTATACTATACCACCATACCAGCACTTCACTATACTATTCCACCATACCAGCACTTCACTATACTATACCACCATACCAGCACTTCACTATACTATACCACCATATCACCACTCCAGCGTACTACCATACCAGCACTTCGCTTCACTGTACCACCATACCAGCACTTCACTTCACTATACCACCATACCAACACTTCCCTACGCTGTACCATCATACCAGCACTTCACTATACTATACCACCATACCAGCACTTCACTATACTATACCACCATACCAACACTTCCCTTCGCTGTACCACCATACCAGCACTTCGCTTCACTGTACCACCATACCAGCACTTCGCTTCACTGTACCATCATACCAACACTTCCCTTCACCATACCACCATACCAGCACTTTATTTCACCATACCACCATACCAGCACTTCATTTCACTGTACCAGCACTTCACTATACTGTACCACCATACCACCACTCCAGCATACTATCATACCAGCACTTCACTTCACCACACCAGCACTTCACTTCACCATACCAGAACTTCACTATACTATACCACCATACCAGCACTTCACTATACTATACCACCATACCAACACTTCCCTTCGCTGTACCACCATACCAGCACTTCGCTTCACTGTACCACCATACCAGCACTTCGCTTCACTGTACCATCATACCAACACTTCCCTTCACCATACCACCATACCAGCACTTTATTTCACCATACCACCATACCAGCACTTCATTTCACTGTACCAGCACTTCACTATACTGTACCACCATACCACCACTCCAGCATACTATCATACCAGCACTTCACTTCACCACACCAGCACTTCACTTCACCATACCAGAACTTCACTATACTATACCACCAAACCAGCACTTCACTATACTATACCACCAAACCAGCACTTCACTTCACCATACCAGCACTTCACTATACTATACCACCACTTCACTTCACCATACCACCATACCAGCACTTCACTTCACCATACCAGCACTTCACTTCACCACACCAGCACTTCACTTCAACATACCAGAACTTCACTATACTATACCACCAAACCAGCACTTCACTATACTATACCACCAAACCAGCACTTCACTTCACCATACCAGCACTTCACTTCACCACACCAGCACTTCACTTCAACATACCAGAACTTCACTATACTATACCACCAAACCAGCACTTCACTTCACCACACCAGCACTTCACTATACTATACAACCACTTCACTTCACCATACCACCATACCAGCACTTCACCATACCAGCACTTCACTTTACCATACCACCATACCAGCACTTTACTTCACCACACCACCATACCAACACTTGACTGTACCATCGTGTAGTACTTCACTTCACTGTACCACTATACCAACACTTGACTGTACCATCATGTAGTACTTCACCATACCACCATAACAGCTCTTCATTTCACCTTTCCACCATATTATCACTTCATAAGGTACCATTAACATTGTTTTGTGGTAATGCTGTATAATGTTGTCAGTAATTGTATGAAATGGAAACAAACCATTTAGGTGACAATGGGCTGATTTGCACTTACTAATCAATCATCATTAATGTCAAATTTACCTGGAAAGTTAATTAGCCACACATTTACACCGCAGTGAACAGTCAAGGGCGTATTCAGAGTTAATGTCTTTACTTCATATTTGTCAGAAATCCCACGTGAAGTCTCAGTGAAGCGTCCATTATTGTAGTGAATGATAAGTAGAAGATAGCACAGGGTGTCCTCCCAACTCACTACTAGATATAGACGTCCCACAAAAACAGATATTCTAATGAATATTCTAAGGTTCTAATGAACCTGTTTACAAATTAAAAGACTCTCCTACTGCAGCTTTGGCACCTCCTGTGAGCCTGTAGGCGTGTCCAAAATAAACAGTATCAGACAGTCTGGCCCAGATTTTGTTTGGCATCTTCTCACAGCGTAACATGCGATAGACATTGAGAACCACTGTTGGGCTTAAGACAAAACCTGATGTAGCTGAAGGTAATGAAGTTACCATCCACCTGACGACACCTACACACACTCATCCAGCAGAGCTCTTCTCTCTCCACCGCAGGTTGTTTCTCCCTCTGATTGTTGTTCATCTCAGAGCAGTACGGCGTGGGCGTTCTTCCCTGTGAGGAGGAAAGTAATGTGATCTCCTTTCATTCCACCTCTTTTTCCTTCAGAGCACAGCGGGTCTCCTGTTGTCCAGCCGAGCCTGAAGAAGGCCTCTCAAGTCCTGCCGTATGTGAGCTGACCATCAAAAGCTTAAGGACGACTTGTGTTAAGGTTGAAAGTCTTTTCTCTGCAGCTTCATCTTTGTTAAAGTTCAATGCTTGGTATGCAGACAAGATTAAAGTGTGTTGAAACTCTTTTAGACCAGCGATGGTTTAAACCAGTGGTCACCAGCTCCTCTCCTGGAGTCCTACTTTCCTGTTTGTTTCCAATCAAATGCTGTACATGAACATTTACATATACAGCTTTAAGCAGACACTCTTATCCAGAGCGACTTACAGAAGTGCTATGTGTTCGGTCAGAGTATGAGTATCTCTATCTAGTACAAACAGGTTTAAGTCCAAACTACTCTTGAGTTCAAACACTGCCATATACAAGAGCCAGTGCTAATACCTAGAAAGAAGATAACAAAATATAAGATTAGACACAGAGCAACACCTAGCACAACTGGAACACCTACAGAGAAGAGAATAAATACAAGACTACATACAGTACAAGTGCAGTAGATTGGGAGCAATTATGGTTTATACCAATGCTTCGGTAGATCAGTGCTTATAAGAGCTTCACAAAGAGACGGTGGTCTTCAGTCTGCGTTTGAAGACCGTGAGAGAGTTCGCTGTTCGGGCCACCCAGTGGAAGATCATTCCACCATCTGGGTACCAGGACAGAGAAACGTCTTGTCGCATGTCTTTCATGAATCTTGAGTGATGGCAGGTCAAGCCAAGCCATCAGTGGGGGCCAAGCTGGGGCGCCGTCCCTTGAAATCGTTCGGACATCAAAATGAGTTAATTATAAACTGCAAAATAATTAGGACATCATTTAGTTATATTGTGTCTAATATACATGCTAGAATGTAGTAAAATAATAAATCTATAATGGTATTTAATTGCTTACATTGCAAAAATCATCTGATACACTTACATTAATTGTGAAATGGACAATATTGTTTGTGAATTGCATGAAAATTGCATGAAATGAAATTCTAAAGTGATCCTAAACTTTTGAATGGTAGTGTAAATATCAAACTTGTCTGATCTCTTATGAGCCCTTAAACTCAAATAGGCAGATTCCTACACCGTCCATCAGATTTGGATGTAAATATATTTTTAAAAAGCTGCAGATCATATTTATAATTTTATTTCATCTCCAAAATGCTGTGGCTGAACTAACTATGATATTGTGGACGGGCAAATGTTCCTGGACCTGACAGTATGTGACGGGCCGGATGAAGCTGGCAGGCCTGAGCCATTAAGGACAGTCTGGTCCGTGTTTGACTTCTGGCTCCAGCACATTCCAAGGTCAAAGACGGAGATCAGAATGTCAGGCTTGCTGTGCTGCTGTGTTTTATCTGCATCACCAGTCAGTAATTATCTCTTATTGAACCCTCACATCAAAGCGGCGCTGCGGCTTCGGCGCTGAGTCATCCGCGTGTGAGTGTTTGGTGTGGAACGATTCGCATTCCTCTCCGAGTGAGCGTATTTCACACACATGCCTTCGCCTCACAGCCGCTGCTCAGATGATTCCTGTAGAGAAGGTGTGTTTAGGTCTGCTCAGTCTGCTGCTTCTGACGTCAGAAGAAAGGACCACACAGAAGAATCTGAGTGTACATGAGCTTCAAATATGCATGAGGGTTTTAACAACACTGGCTGTGAAGATAGAATTCCGGAGGAATGTCTTATTGCTCAGATGTTGCTCTTTTTATGAAATAAGACATAAAATATTCAATCGTTTGGTCTCGTTTTGTCTCCATCCAGACATCATTTAGACTCTGGTTTGCCTGCATCTCGGTTATGCTTGGTCTGGATCTGGATCTTGTCTCCATGTTGATATCACTTGGTCTTAGTCTTGTCTCCATATAGACATCACTTGGTCTCGGGCTTGTCTCCATGCTGACATCACTTGGTCTCAGTTTTGCTTCCATGTTGATATCACTTGGTCTTAGTCTTGTTTTCATCCTGATATCGCTTGGTCTCGGTCTTGTCTCCATGTTGATATCACTTGGTCTCGGTCTTTCCTCCATGTTGACATCGCTTGGTCTCGGTCTTGTCTCCATGCTGACATCACTTGGTCTCAGTCTTGCTTCCATGTTGATATCACTTGGTCTCGGTCTTGTCTCCATATTGACATTACTTGGTGTTGGTTTTGCTTCCATGTTGATATCACTTGGTCTTAGTCTTGTCTCCATATTCATATCACTTGGTCTCGGTCTTGTCTCTATATTGACATAACTTGGTCTCGGTCTTGCTCCCATGTTGATATCACTTGGTCTTAGTCTTGTTTTCATCCTGATATCACTTGGTCTCAGTTTTGTCTCCATGTTGATATCACTTGGTCTTAGTCTTGTATCTATCCTGATATCACTTGGTCTTGTCTCCATATTCTTATCGCTTGGTCTCGGTCTTGTCTCCATATTCTTATCGCTTGGTCTCGGTCTTGTCTCCATATTCTTATCGCTTGGTCTCGGTCTTGTCTCCATATTGACATCACTTGGTCTCGGTCTTGTCTCCATGTTGATATCACTTGGTCTCGGTCTTTTCTCCATCTTGATATAACTTGTTCTCTATCTTGTCTCCATCTTCACATCACTTGGACTTAGTTTTGTCTCCATCTCAACATTATTTGGACTTTTTTTGTCTCCACCTGTGCATCATAAATTCTGGTCTCTGTCTTCGTCTTGACATCTTTTGAACTCTTTTTTTCTGTCTCATCTCTGTCTTAACATCTTCTCAACTATATTTCAACATCATTTGGTTTCAGTCATATCTGTGTCTTCATATTTTTCTGTCTCATTGCAGTCTCAGAATCATTCGGCCTCAGTCTTATATGTGTCATTTGGTCTCTTTGTCTACATGTTTAAATAAATCTGTTGACTAATGGTTGGGGATCTAAATGATCTAAGCAGGACACCATTTGTTTACTGGTATTGATTGACTGATGATTAATGTTGATTGCCCTTCAGTGTAAGGGGTCAGTCAGTGCAGCCTGCCACCAGCAGTGGGGCTGGGCAGTGTGGTGGAGGAGCTGGTGGATCTGGGGCCAAGAACACAAAGTCCCAGAATTCCCAGTGGTAATCAGTGCTGACCAGTCACACCTGTGTGGGCTGGTTTAAACAAGCAAACCTCTGATCCCTGTCATACCTTTTAGACAGGTAAGTGGAAATGGCAAGCATGCGGACGGTTTTGGTTTTATGGTTTGTTTAGGTGAGCTTCTCCTCTTCAGTGTGGAGATATTTATCCATCAGTTCATATCAGTATGAGTGGATTACTGGAAGGTTCAGTAGCTTCACTGAGTTTATGGAGCTGCTCACATTCACAGTCAGTAGTAAAGCAGTCAGGACATGCAGGGAAGGTGTTTCTAATAAAGTGGCCAGTCACTAGAAGCACAAGGTAGATGTTTATAATAAAGTGGCCAGTTAGTGGAAGTACAAGGTGGGTGTTTCTAATAAAGGGGCCTGTTTGTGGAACACAAGTTGGATGTTTCTAATAAAGTGGCCTGTTAGTGGAACACAAGGTGGATGTTTCTAATGAAGGGGCCTGTTAGTGGAACACAAGGTGGATGTTTCTAATAAAATGGCCAGTTAGTGGAACACAAGGTGGATGTTTCTAATAAAGTGGCCTGTTAGTGGAACACAAGGTGGATGTTTCTAATAAAGGGGCCTGTTAGTTGAAGTACAAGGTGGGGGTTTCTAATAAATTGGCCAGATAGTGGAAGCACAAGGTAGAGAAAGCTGAAAAGTTGAACGGGAAAGGCTGAGACGAAACGAGAAAGCACAAGTCCGGCCAATGAAAAGAGCTCTAGCAGTGAACCTGGTGGCGTTTGTTTTATTTTAGTTTGCAGAAGCTGCAGTTCAGCGTTTGCTTTGTTTTAATTTCCAGCCTTTTGTTTTGCGTTGTTACTTGGACGGCACTTCAACCTCAACGGTGCCGTGGAAACGCACTGGGTTACAATCAGACTCAAAGGAAAATGCGTCTCAACACACACACACACACACGGTCACACTCTGGCAGGTCTAAATGCCTTTATTCTGTTTTCTTTAAATGAATAATAATAATAATTATTATAAAAATAAATAAATAAAAGGCGTATGCTTTTCTGGTTTAGTTGGTGGAGAATGACTTTAGGTAGTTACTCTGAATCCTTTCAGCGCTCACGTTTAAACAATACTTGAAAGGCTGCTGCCCCCTCAGCTCCCTTTCCCTCGCTGTGTCCCTGAATACTGCTCTGGTATGTGTGTCGGCCTGGTGTGGTGAGCTTTCACACCAGCGCTGCCGAATGTCACACAGGGCAGGGTAAAGCCGGAGAGTGCGCGGGGTGTTTTTTATTTATTTTATTTTCTGTTATTTTGCCCTGAACACTCTCCACAGTGGCCTGACCTTCCGAGGGCAGTCAGGTGCATCGGTCCTGCTGGACACAAGGACAATGCAAAGAGGAAAGTAGATCCCAGCATTAGCCCACTCTCTCTCTCTCCGCTCTGACTTTCACATGTGGGTGACCTCAGAGGCCGCCGCTGCTGAGGACACGCGGGAAAAAGGCAGAGAAGTGACACGTTTGTGAAAAACAGGAGATAAAACCGCAAGACAGTGACGTAACTCCGACAGAGTGAGCTACAAACACATGAATCGGGTTGATGACACTCTGTGACTTCCCTCTGGCTCATCCATTTCTCCACACAGTTCTGATTTGTTTAGGTGAGCTTCTCCTCTTCAGTGTGGAGATCTTTACCTATCAGTTCATATCAGTATGATTGGATGACTGGACAGTAGATTGACTAAGCTTACAGAGCTGCTCACATTCACAGTCAGTAGTAACGCAGTCAGGACATGCAGGGAAGGTGTTTCTAATAAAGTGGCCAGTTGGTTGAAGCACAAGTTTGGTGTTTTTAATAAAGTGGCCAGTTAGTGGAACACAAGGTGGGTGTTTCTAATAAAGTGGCCAGTTAGTGGAAGCACAAGGTGCGTGTTTCTAATAAAGTGGCAAGTTAGTGGAAGCACAAGGTGCATGTTTCTAATAAAGTGGCCAGTTAGTGGAACACAAGGTGCGTGTTTCCAGTAAAGTGGCCAGTTAGTGGAAGTACAAGGTGGGTGTTTATAATAAAGTGGCCAGTTAGTGGAAGCACAAGGTTGGTGTTTATAATAAAGTGTCCAGTTAGTGGAGGCACATAGTTGGTGTTTCTAATAAAGTGGCCAGTTAGTGGAGGCACATAGTTGGTGTTTCTAATAAAGTGGCCAGTGAGTGTGACTATATATGTATATATTATTAGATACTGTTATATATTTCCCACCGTCTGCTCATATTTGCCACCATCTGCTATTTTAGAACCAAATGTGTAATAAAGAAAAAGTAATAATGAATAAAATACTAAAAATATCTAATAATTATCTTCAATGCCACAACCGGCTTAACTGCTAGCATTTATAATCTCAATAAATTCCTGATTCCAGGATTTTAATTAATAGAAATGAAAATGCCATATTGTGTAGCATTGACAATTCGACAATAACTCCTCAAACTCCATCTGTCAGGCTGTAGAGGCGCTCCGTATTCATTTGGGCCTCACGCAAAATTAGCATCAATGATGGCAGACAAAACGCAGCATCTGCCGTTTGAATGAGGTTTTGATTCAGGAGTGAAGGAAAGTATGAAGAGATGTAAGTAATAATACAGTCACAGACTTGAAAGAGCGCGTTTGAAGCCTCTTCAGCAGATGTCCCGCACCGTATCCTCACTGTTCACGGATCAGAGCCTCTATTCTCACAATGCTGTTTGGTTCGTCAGTGTTTGGCTGTGTTTGGTGAAGTAAACGTGTCCGTGGTGTCGTGGGTGATTGTGGAAGCCCTTTCAGGGGGACGCGGGGACGCGGCGGAGGAGAGGAAGCTGGAGAATGAACTTTCCACAGAATCGTCCTTCACAGCTTGACGAGTTACAAAAAACTCCTAATAAGAGAGAGAGAGATTCATAGCAGAGCAGAGTCATAAATTACACACCTGAGAGAGAGAGGGGGGGGGAGATGAGAGGATATCAAAAACAGAGGAAGAGAGGAAAAGAGAAAGGAGAGAGGGAAAGAGAAAGAAGGAAAGAGAGAGGGGGCAAAAGAGAGAGAGGGAAAGAGACAGAGAGAGAGAGGGGGAAAGAGAGAGAGAAAGAGTGGGAGATAGAAGAATATCAAAAACAGACAGAGAAAAGAGAGGAAAAGAGAAAGGAGAGAGAGAGAGGGAAAGAGAAAGAAGGAGAGAGAGAAAGGGAAAAAGAAAGAAGGAGAGAGAGAGGGAAAGAAAAAGAAGGAGAGAGAGAGAGGGAAAGAGAAAGGAGAGAGGGAGAGAGAGAGGGAAAGAGAAAGGAGAGAGGGAGAGAGAGGGAAAGAGAAAGAAGGAGAGAGAGAGTGAAAAGAATAGGATGTAAATACAGTGAGAGAAATGAGAGAGACAGAGTGAGGAAGAGAGGGAGAGAAGAAAAGAGAGAGAAAAAGAAAGAAAGAGAGAGAGAGAAAGAAGAGGAGAGAGAGGGAGGAAAAAGGAAAGAAGAAGAGAAAGAGGGAGGGAAAAAGAAAGAAGAGGAGAGAGAGGGAGGAAAATAGATGGAAAGACAAAGAAGAGGAGAGAGAGGGAGGAAAAGAGAGGGAAAGAGAAAGAAGGAGAGAGAGAGAGAGAGGGGAAAAGAGAAAGAAGGAAAGAGAGGGGGGCAAAAGAGAGAGAGGGAAACAGAGACAGAGAAAAGAGAGCTGAAAGGGAGAAAGAGAGATGGAAAGAGAAAGAAGGGAAAAAAGAGAGGGGGGGCAAAAGAGAGAGAGAGGAGGAAGAGACAGAGAGAGAGAAGGAAAGAGTGGAAGATATGAGAATATCAAAAACAGAGAGAGAAAAGAGTGCTAAAAAAGAGAAGAAAAGAGAGAGAGAGAGAGAGAGAGAGTGAGAAGAATGGGAGATAAACAGAGTGAAAGAAAAGAGACAGAGAAGGAAGGAGAAGGAAGGGAGAGAGCGAGGGAGAGATGGTGGGAGGTCTGTCCACCAGCTGTGACACACATTTCTCTGCATGTACACGTGCTGGTGCGAGTGTGTGTGAGACTTCTTTTGCTTGCAGTGCTTGTTGCTGTTTATTGTGGGGACTTAACATAGACCTCCATTCATTTCCTGGACACGTACTAAACCCTTAACTACCACCAGTCTAACACTTACCACCAGTCTAACCCTGAAACACGTCTTCAGCCTAAACTCTAGTGACTTCTTGTTGCTTGTGGTGCCCAAAAAGAAGAAAGGTCCCCACAACAATACATAAACCTGGTGTGCACACACACACTCTCTCTCTTGCTCCGTCGTGGTTTGGAGCTGAATTCTCAGAACAGCCTGTTTGAAAAGAGTTCAACAGAAGACGACTCGCGTTCGTTCTTCTCATCATCCGACAGAGAGAGTAATTAAAGACGCTGTGGCTTCATTTATGTTTTTCATCTGAAACTCGTCTTCTTTCACTCCTCCGTCCTGTCGGTCAGCGTCATAGCTCAGAGGACAGCACTCAAAAAAACTGAGTTAGCATTTAACTTACCGTAACTCTATACGTTGACCGTAACTCTAATTAGAGATAAAAGGATTGATTGATTATGTAAGTATGTGATCACTGATTGGCCAGTATATCTCTAGCTTTGCTGATCCTGAGAGTTGATGAGTGATGTAAAACATAGGAGCCGTATTTGGCGAGTTGAGGGTGCTGCAGCTCTGCGCGAGGCCCCTTGGTCACAGGATGCTGCAGTTCCTCATTCAAACACTAGATGGAGATCCAGACTATTTCAGGATGCCAGCAGAGCCGATAAACACCAGGTTTAGGTTCATATTTACACTGTACTCATATAAACTGAAGGAAATGGAGTGTTCAGCATCTCTGAACACACTTAGTATCTGTTAACACCTCTTCACAGTCTGACTGGGTACCAGCTGAGCAAGGCTAGGCTGTAACGTTAGCAGACTGTTAGTGTTTGGCTAGTGTCCTCTGTGTACGTTTCAGCTACATGTGATCTGCTGCAGGTGCTCTGGGCCGAAAAGGACCATCCAGACTGGTATCAGCAGCATGGGTCTGCCATGGTATGGGGTCAGTGTGTCAGTCTACTCGGCAAAGGTCATTTACACTGTGATGCAGCATCAAAGCATAAAGTCTTAGAGCCACAAGTGGGACTTTTCCAGGAACGGCCTGCATTGTTTTAGTAATACACTGCAAAAACCACATGCTACACACAGAACAAAGGCCCAGCTGAAGAAGAGGAGAGTGCTGGACTAGCCTGCCTGCAGTCCTGACCGGTCCCCTGTAGAGTATGGTAGTGTAGTGATTAGTACGGTGGTGTAGTGGTTAGTATGGTGGTGTAGTGGTTAGTATGGTGGTGTAGTGGTTAGTACGGTGGTGTAGTGGTTAGTATGGTAGTGTAGTGGTTAGTACGGTTGTGTAGTGGTTAGTATGGTGGTGTAGTGGTTAGTATGGTGGTGTAGTGGTTAGTATGGTGGTGTAGTGGTTAGTACAGTTGTGTAGTGGTTAGTACGGTGGTGTAGTGGTTAGTACGGTGGTGTAGTGGTCAGTACGGTGGTGTAGTGGTTAGTACGGTGGTGTAGTGGTTAGTATGGTGGTGTAGTGGTTAGTATGGTGGTGTAGTGGTTAGTATGGTGGTGTAGTGGTTAGTACAGTTGTGTAGTGGTTAGTACGGTGGTGTAGTGGTTAGTACGGTGGTGTAGTGGTCAGTACGGTGGTGTAGTGGTTAGTACGGTGGTGTAGTGGTTAGTACGGTGGTGTAGTGGTCAGTATGGTGGTGTAGTGGTTAGTATGGTGGTGTAGTGGTTAGTACGGTGGTGTAGTGGTTAGTATGGTGGTGTAGTGGTCAGTATGGTGGTGTAGTGGTTAGTATGGTGGTGTAGTGGTCAGTATGGTGGTGTAGTGGTTAGTATGGTGGTGTAGTGGTTAGTATGGTGGTGTAGTGGTTAGTATGGTGGTGTAGTGGTCAGTATGGTGGTGTAGTGGTTAGTATGGTGGTGTAGTGGTCAGTATGGTGGTGTAGTGGTCAGTATGGTGGTGTAGTGGTCAGCACTGTCTCCTCACAGTAAGATGATCTGGGTTGGATTCCCCATCCGGGTGGTTCTGTGTGGAGTGTGTATGGTCTCTCCGTGCTTGAGTGGGTTCCTCCGGGTACTCCGGTTTCCTCCCACAGTCTAAACACATGCATGTTAGGATCCTCACTCTAAACTGCCCGTAGGTGTGAGTGTGTGTGTGAGTGTGTGTTGGCCAAGTGATGGACTGGCGGCCTGTCCATGGTGTACCCCACCTTCACCTGATGATGCTGGAATTGTCTCCAGCCAGTATATACTCATTTTTCTCCACTATATATCCTGTAAACATGACCTTCTTGGTCCTATTGCTTTAAAACAGCCAGTGACGGAGAGATCTGAGTCTGTTAGAACCTGAGCCTTGGAATGATCTCAGTTTTGGAGTTTGTTAGAGATCCAAGTGCAGATGCTACCCCCCCAAATCCCAAAGCTGCCCCTCCACACATACACACACACACACACACAAACCACATCCACACCATCTCTCGCTCACTCTAGTGTGACAGGTAGTGGTAGTCAGCAGGCAGCTGTCATACGGCCCAAGGGCAAACACACACACTCCAAACACACACTCCATCTCCCCTAAGGACCACCGCAAAACCCACACACACTCCAGCACCTCCGGCCTTTTAGAGAAAGCCCCCCCCTTTCCCCCACCGCCTTTCTCCTTTATTCGGACTGTAGTACTTAACCAGCAGTCAGACTCTCCTTTAACCCTTTCAGATCTGTGTTAAGGCACGTGAGAACATTGGCATGGTGTGCTCTTGGGCTCCCCCTACAGTTGCAGAGCGTAATTCACACTTTCAGGTGTTTGTGTGTGTGACAACATGGAGCAGCTTCAGCTCAGCGTTCAACACTGAAGAGACTGAAGAGACGAGCAGCTCCACCTTTATTAGCACCACAACCTCCAAGTAGCAGCCATGCTGTGTGACACCTTTAATCTACTTTGTGTTTGATGTGCAGATCAAAGAGAGTAGCTAGTACAGGTAACGTTAGCAGCTCCAGCAGCTCCAAGTAACCAATATAGCTATCTAAATAGTATGTGGGCGGAGCTTATTTACATAGAGGGTTATTTTATTTGGTCTATGTTGCTTCTGTGTGATCACCACCGCTGTAAACCAGCCAATCAGAGCAGAGCTCATCTAAATATTCACGAGATCAACAAAAAGGAAAGTGTTTCATTCTAGGAGAAAATCACAGAGTGTAAATGTGTGTAGAACCACGTCTGGGGTACCAAAGATGTTCTTCTACATAGAACATCAGAGAACAATTTAAGAAGCTTTAGGCTTACAATGGTTCCAAACAGGATTTAGGTGTGTCTTAGAGAAGAACCTGAAGCCACACTACGTCCAGGTTTACGAGTGACTAGAGTTGAACCGGCTGAGCTGAGTAATGGGGGTTCAACACGGCTTTAAGTTGTATACAAAGGTCACATAGCCTGAAATGCACCTGAACAAGACCCCCAACCCCAAACTGGGTGTCTGTGGATAGGGCTGCCCACCATGCCAGGCAAGTGTAGTTACTGCCCCCTAGTGTGTGTGTTCACTAGTGTGTGTGTTTGTGTGTAAGTGGGGAAGGGGGTGGGTGTTTCACTGCCCCCTATACTGTTTGTGGGTGTGTGAGTGGGTGTTTCACTGCCCCTTGTGTGTGTCTTTACTAATGTTTTTGTGTATGTGGGTGTTTCACTGCCCCTGTTGTGTGTGTGTCACTTGTGTGTGTGTTCACTACTGTGTGTGTTCACTAGTGTGTGTGTGTGTACGTTTTGCTGCCCCTAGTGTGTGTGTGTTCACTAGTGTTCACTAGTGTATGTGTGTGTATGTGTGTGTACGTTTTGCTGCCCCTAGTGTGTTTTCACTTGTGCTCACAAGTGTGTGTGTTCACTAGTGAGTGTGTGTTCACTAGTGTTTGTGTATGTTTACTAGTGTGTGTTTGTGTATATCTGTGTGCATTTTGCTTCCCCTAGTGTGTGTGTTCACTAGTGTTTGTGTGTGTGTGTTTTTGCTGCCCCTTGTGTGTGTGTTCACTAGTGCTCACTAGTGTGTGTATGTGTGTGTTTACTAGTGTGTGTGTATGTGTGTTTTGCTGCCCCTAGTGTGTATGTGTGTGTTTCACTAGTGTGTGTATGTGGATATGTTAAAAGCGGAGGTCAAAGTCCTCTGTGTGTACATGAATGGAAAATAGTTCTAAATTCTAACTTACAATCAAACGTACGTCCAGCTGGTGCAACTGGCTGCGGGCCCCCTTCACAGGCTCTCCAGGAATACCTGGAAAATAAAGGAGATATGATTTTGCCTCTGTGGCCCTGTGCTCACTCTTTGGGGTATCGGACAGCCCCTAAGTTACCACTGGACAGCCCATCTAACGGCCTGCTGGGACCACAACAAGAGAATGTAATGTGTGACCACTGGGTTTATTTCCAGTCCACTAAAATAATAACAAACAAGACACGTGTTCCTAAATAAACTTTACTACACTCTAAAATCATCAGTAAAATAATCAATATTACAAACACTGAATAAACCCAAGAGTGTCTCTAAACCTTTGAAGGGCAGAGGGAGTGCTTCAATAACAAACAGGCTGAAGTGTCTGCAGACTCAGAGTAAACAGTTAATGAAATCCAGGCTCTTCCTGCTAATCTAAATAGCGGAGCACCTGCGGCTCCTGAGCGGCTTTCCGGCAGAGAGCCAGCCAGCTGCTTACAGGTTACTCCCTCTTCTGCACACCTCTCTCCTAATAACTGATTCCAAATGTAGGTATTGTGATATATAAACTGAGTACAGTTTCTCATTAGGTTGAATGTATAACTCTAAATGTAGGTATTGTATATAAACTGAGTTACAGTTTCTCATTAGGTTGATTGTATAACTCTAAATGTAGGTATTGTATATAACCTGAGTTACAGTTTCTCATTAGGTTGAGTGTATAACTCTAAATGTAGGTATTGTATATAAAATAAGTTACAGTTTCTCATTAGGTTGAGTGTATAACTCTAAATGTAGGTATTGTATATAATCAAGAGTTACAGTTTCTCATTAGGTTGAAAGTATAACTCTAAATGTATGTATTGTATATAAACTGAAGTTACAGTTTCTCATTAGGTTGATGTATAACTCTAAATGTAGGTAATTGTATATAAACTGAGTTACAGTTTCTCATTAGGTTGAATGTATAACTCTAAATGTAGGTATTAATATAAAACTGAGTTAACAGGTCTTCCATTAAGGTTGAATGTATATAACTAAATGTAGGTATTGTATATAAACTGAGTTACAGTTTCTCATTAGGTTGAATGTATAACTTAAATGTAGGTATTGTATATAAACTGAGTTACAGTTTCCCATTAGGTTGGAATGTATAACTCTAAATGTAGGTATTGTATATAAACTGAGTTACAGTTTCTCATTAGGTTGAAGTAATAACTCTAATGTATGTATTTTATATAAACCTGAGTTACGTTTTCCACTTAGGTTGAGATGTATAAACTCAAATGTAGGATTGCCCCACCTACACCTAATAACTAAGTTACAGTTTCTCATTAAGTTGAATGTATAACTCAAAATGTAGGTATTGTATATAAACTGAGTTACAGTTATCTCATTAGGTTTGAATGAATAGCTCTAAATGTAAGGATTGTATATAAACTGAGTTACAGTTGTCCCATTAGGTTGAGTGTATAACTCTAAATGTAGGTATTGTGTATAAACTGAGTTACAGATTCCATTAGGTTGAATGTATAATCTAAATGTAAGTATGTACTGTATATAATCTTAGTTACAGTTACTCATTAGATGGAGTGTATAACTCTAAATTTAGGTATTGCTTATTAACTGAGTTACCGTTTCTCGTAAGGTTGAATGTATAACTCTAAATGTAGGTATTGTATATAAACTGAGTTACAGTTTCTCATTAGGTTTGAGTGTATAACTCTAAATGTAGGTATTGTATATAAACTGAGTACAGTTTCTCATTAGGTTGAGTGTATATCTCTAAATGTGGGTATTGTATATAAACTGAGTACAGTTTCTCATTAGGTTGAGTGTATAACTCTAAATGTACTGCTTTTCTGTCTGTGAATATAACTGGACAGGACTGCTGTTATAGATGCTGATTTATAGAAAGAATAAGCATCAACACAGCCCAATCTTGCACTCGGACCGAGGGGTCATTTCAACCTGAGGGACATCTAACATAGCGACCAATCACTCTGTATACCTCTCTCGCTCTTTTATTCTCTTTCTTGCTCTTTTATTCTCTCTCTCTCTCTCTCTCTCTCTCTCTCTCTCTCTCTCTCTCTCTCTGCCTGCCTGTCTTGTTTCTACATCACCTCCCTCTGCAGATTAGTCCCTAGTGATCAATAGTCTATCTAGAGATCTGTCTATCTATTTGTACATCTGTCTCTCTCTCCTTCTCGCTCTCTCTCTTTCTCTCTCTATTTCTCTTTCTGTTCTCTAGTTATTTTTTTTCTTTGTTTCCTTCTCTATGACTTTCTATGTCCCTCTTTCTCCCCTCCCTTTTCTCTCTTTCTTTCTTTCTTTCTCTCTCTCTCCCTTTTCTCTCTCCCTCCCTCTCTGTTCTCTATTTATTTCTTTTTTCTCTCTCTGTTTCCTTCTGTCACTTTCTCTGTCCCTCTTTCTCCCCTCCCCATTCTTTCTTTCTTTCTTTCTTTCTTTCTTTCTCCCTTTCTCTCTCTCTCTCTCTCTCTCTCTCTGTTCTCTATTTATTTCTTTTTTCTCTTTGTTTCCTTCTCTATTAATTTCTCTCTCCCTCTTTCTCCCCTCCCCATTCTTTCTTTCTCTTTCTCCCTTTCTCTCTCTCTCTCTCTCTCTCTCTCTCTCTCTCTCTCTCTCTCTCTCTCTCTCTGTTCTTTATTTATTTCTTTTTTTTTCTCTCTGTTTCCTTCTCTATCACTTTCTCTGTCCCTCTTTCTCCCCTCCCCCATTTTTTCTTTCTTTCTTTCTCCCTCCCTTTTTCTCTCTCGCTCTCTCCCTTTTTCAGTTTATTTCTTTTTTCTCTGTTTCCTTCTCTATCACCTTCTCTGTTCCTCTTTCTCCCCTCCCCCTCTCTTTCTTTCTTTCTCCCTCCCGTTTTCTCTCTCTCGCTCTGTTTTTCTGAGTCAGTCTCTCTCCAGCAGGTCTAGAATCAGTATTGGCAGATCGAGCGGAGCAGAATTAATTGTAATTCAGGCTCTATTACTGCAGTGCTGAAGCCTGTTTGCTGTTTCACTGTTCCACTGTACTCAGATCAGCAGTGCACCCTCACAATTCAGGAAAATAAATAAATAAATAAATAGGCAAGTCTTTAGACAGAATTGATAAGGCAGCGTTCCACCACAAAACCCTGGCCAAAAGAGATTTTGGGTGGGTGTGGTAAAAAAAAAAAGGAGAAAGGGTGAGTGTGTGTGTGTGTGTGTGTGAGAGAGAGAGAGAGAGAGAGAGAGAGAGAGAGAGAAAAAGAGTGTCAGAAAAAGAAGGAAAGAATGAAAGGATTAGAGTGCTCTCAACTGTGGAGGTGTGCTGCCCCCTACAGGAGAGAAAAAGAAAGAAGAAAGAGAAAAAATAGGAAATAAAGAGAAACATATTATATACACTCACCAAACTCTTTATTACGTACACATCTATGTTTCTCCTCTTACTGACCACTGTATCAGCTCCACTGACCATACAGGACCTCCACTCACTGTCCACTGTATCAGCTCCACTGACCATACAGGACCTCCACTCACTGTCCACTGTATCAGCTCCACTGACCATACAGGAGCTCCACTTACAGACTGTAGTTCATCTGATTCTCTGTATACTTTATTACTCTGTTCTTTAATGATCAGGACCCCCACAGGACCACCACAGAGCAGATATTATTAGGTTAGTGTGTGTTGTGCTGGTATGAGTGGATCAGACATAGCAGTGCTAATGGAGTATTTATACACCACAGTGTCACTGCTGGACTGAGAATCGTCCAACAACCAAAAATATCCAGACAGCAGTGTCCTGTAGGACACTGAAGGACAGATGCTATCGTCTGAGATTACATCTACAGGTGGACCAGCAAGCAAGGACTGTCTAAGAGGATTCCAGTGGCAACCTGTTAAGCTCTAGTGAACTCTAGTGAACATGCCCAAGAGAGTTAAGGCAATGCTGGAAAATAATGTTGGCCACATAAAATATATATATAGTATGTATATACTACTGTACACTGTTCTACAAGCTGTACACTGACTACTTTACACTCTTATACAAGCTATACACTGACTACTTTACACTCTTATACAAGCTGTACACTGACTACTTTACACTCTTCTACAAGCTGTACACTGACTACTTTACACTCTTCTACAAGCTGTACACTGACTACTTTACACTCTTCTACAAGCTGTACACTGACTACTTTACACTCTTCTACAAGCTGTACACTGACTACTTTACACTGTTCTACAAGCTGTACACTGACTACTTTACACTCTTCTACAAGCTGTACACTGACTACTTTACACTGTTCTACAAGCTGTACACTGACTACTTTACACTCTCATACAAGCTGTACACTGACTACTTTACACTCTTCTACAAGCTGTACACTGACTACTTTACACTCTTCTACAAGCTGTACACTGACTACTTTACACTGTTCTACAAGCTGTACACTGACTACTTTACACTCTTCTACAAGCTGTACACTGACTACTTTACACTCTTCTACAAGCTGTACACTGACTACTTTACACTCTTCTACAAGCTGTACACTGACTACTTTACACTTTTCTACAAGCTGTACACTGACTACTTTACACTCTTATACAAGCTATACACTGACTACTTTACACTCTTATACAAGCTGTACACTGACTACTTTACACTCTTCTACAAGCTGTACACTGACTACTTTACACTCTTCTACAAGCTGTACACTGACTACTTTACACTTTTCTACAAGCTGTACACTGACTACTTTACACTCTTATACAAGCTATACACTGACTACTTTACACTCTTATACAAGCTGTACACTGACTACTTTACACTCTTCTACAAGCTGTACACTGACTACTCTACACTATTCTACAAGCTGTACACTGAATACTTTACACTGTTCTACAAGCTGTACACTGACTACTTTACAATGTTCTACAAGCTGTACACTGACTACACTGCTCGACAAGCTGTACACTGACTACTTTACACTGTTCTACAAGCTGTACACTGACTACTTTACACTGCTCAACAAACTGTACACTGACTACTTTACACTGTTCTACAAGCTGTACACTGACAACTTTACACTGTTCTACAAGCTGTACACTGACAACTTTACACTGTTCTACAAGTACACTGACTACTTTACACTGTTCTACAAGCTGTACACTGACTACTTTACACTCTTCAACAAGCTGTACGCTGCCTACTTTACACTCTTCTACAAGCTGTACGCTGACTACTTTACACTGTTCTACAAACTGTACACTGAATACTTTACACTGTTCTACAAGCTGTACACTGACTACTTTACAATGTTCTACAAGCTGTACACTGACTACACTGCTCGACAAGCTGTACACTGACTACTTTACACTGTTCTACAAGATGTACACTGACTACTTTACACTCTTCTACAAGATGTACACTGACTACACTGTTCTATAAGCTGTACACTGATTACTTTACACTGTTCTACAAGCTGTACACTGACAACTTTACACTGTTCTACAAGCTGTACACTGACAACTTTATACTGTTCTACAAGCTGTACACTGACAACTTTACACTGTTCTACAAGATGTACACTGACTACTTTACACTGTTCTACAAGCTGTACACTGACTACTTTACACTGCTCAACAAACTGTACACTGACTACTTTACACTGTTCTACAAGCTGTACACTGACAACTTTACACTGTTCTACAAGATGTACACTGACTACTTTACACTGTTCTACAAGATGTACACTGACTACTTTACACTGTTCTACAAGCTGTACACTGACTACTTTACACTCTTCAACAAGCTGTACGCTGCCTACTTTACACTCTTCTACAAGCTGTACACTGACTACTTTACACTGTTCTACAAACTGTACACTGACTACTTTACACTGTTCTACAAGCTGTACACCGACAACTTCACACTCTTATACAAGCTGTACACCGACAACTTTACACTGGTCTTTACACTGTATCAAAGTGTTATATCTTCATTGTTGTCCCATGAAAAGATATATTAACATATTGTAAGATATATATATGTATGTATGTATGTGTGTGTGTGTGTGTGTGTGTGTGTGTGTGTGTGTGTGTGCTTAGTTAGATAGATTTATCAATACATACAGACAGACATACAGACATATACTTTATTGATCTCCAGCGGGAAATCTGAGAGAGAGATAAACAGATAGAGCTTCATACAGGGATAAACAGATAGATTCATAGATTCATAAGGTACACGCGTCACACACATACATACAGTCGCAGACTTCATTGATCCCCAAGGGGACATTTGAGCGAGAGAAAAAGGGAGAGACGCCTGCACACGCAGCAGTCTGCACACCAAGCAGCTTCAGTTTGATGCACCACAGTCACGGCAGGTAAACAGCCAACAGACTGCTGCCTCACATGGCAGGGGGTGGAGGGTGCGTGATTGGGTATTAGGGTTTGCTGGATGGGGCGGGCTTGGTTTTTGTGAAAGTGGGCGCTTGGGCAACAAATAAGCTGCAGACAAAATCATCATATGCATTTTAACTTTGATATACAGCTGCAGTGCTTGTGGTTCCGCGACCCCGCTCTCCTCAGAGTGGATGAGTCTGATGACTGAAAGAGAATTAAAAAGAACTCAAAACTTGCTGGAGGTCTTTTGAAGGTGAGAGTGAATTATTACTACTGTCTGTTGATTTTGAGATCTGTATTTATGCTCCTTGAGTTCTAGTAATAATACAATATGATTCAATATCTAGCGAGACCGTGTGTGTAGGTTTGCTTTAAGAGGGCATTCGTGGACTGGAGGTTGGGGAACCAGTGGGCTGGACATGACTGAAGTGCCCTTGAGCAAGACCCTAACACCCAACTGTTCCTTGGGTACTGTGAATAGGGCTGCCCAACACTCCAAGCAAGTGTGTTCACTGCCCCCTAGTGTGTGTGTGTTCACTAGTGTGTGTTTATGTGGGTGTTTTACTGCCCCCTATTGTGTGTGTTTACTAGTGTGTGTTTATGTGAGTGTTTCACTGCCTCCTAGTGTGTGTGTTCACTAGTGTGTGTTTATGTGGGTGTTTCACTGCCCCTAGTGTGTGTGTGTTCACTAGTGTGTGTTTATGTGGGTGTTTCACTGCCCCCTAGTGTGTGTGTGTTCACTAGTGTGTGTTTATGTGGGTGTTTCATTGCCCCTAGTGTGTGTGTGTTCACTAGTGTGTGTTTATGTGGGTGTTTCACTGCCCCCTAGTGTGTGTGTGTTCACCAGTGTGTGTTTATGTGGGTGTTTCACTGCCCCCTAGTGTGTGTGTGTTCACTAGTGTGTGTTTATGTGGGTGTTTCACTGCCCCCTAGTGTGTGTGTGTGTGTTCACTAGTGTGTGTTTATGTGGGTGTTTTACTGCCCCCTAGTGTGTGTGTTCACTAGTATGTATTTATGTGGGTGTTTCACTGCCCCCTAGTGTGTGTGTGTTCACTAGTGTGTGTTTATGTGGGTGTTTTACTGCCCCTAGTGTGTGTGTTCACCAGTGTGTGTTTATGTGGGTGTTTCACTGCCCCCTAGTGTGTGTGTGTTCACTAGTATGTGTTTATGTGGGTGTTTCACTGCCCCCTAGTGTGTGTGTGTTCACTAGTGTGTGTTTATGTGGGTGTTTTACTGCCCCTAGTGTGTGTGTTCACCAGTGTGTGTTTATGTGGGTGTTTCACTGCCCCCTAGTGTGTGTGTGTTCACTAGTGTGTGTTTATGTGGGTGTTTCACTGCCCCCTAGTGTGTGTGTGTGTTCACTAGTGTGTGTTTATGTGGGTGTTTTACTGCCCCCTAGTGTGTGTGTTCACTAGTATGTATTTATGTGGGTGTTTCACTGCCCCCTAGTGTGTGTGTGTTCACTAGTATGTGTTTATGTGGGTGTTTCACTGCCCCCTAGTGTGTGTGTGTTCACTAGTGTGTGTTTATGTGGGTGTTTTACTGCCCCTAGTGTGTGTGTTCACCAGTGTGTGTTTATGTGGGTGTTTCACTGCCCCCTAGTGTGTGTGTGTTCACTAGTGTGTGTTTATGTGGGTGTTTTACTGCCCCTAGTGTGTGTGTTCACCAGTGTGTGTTTATGTGGGTGTTTCACTGCCCCCTAGTGTGTGTGTGTTCACTAGTGTGTGTTTATGTGGGTGTTTCACTGCCCCCTAGTGTGTGTGTGTGTTCACTAGTGTGTGTTTATGTGGGTGTTTTACTGCCCCCTAGTGTGTGTGTGTTCACTAGTGTGTGTTTATGTGGGTGTTTTACTGCCCCCTAGTGTGTGTGTTCACTAGTGTGTGAATTCTAGTTCTAAATTCTAAAAATTCTAAATCTAGTGAGTTGCCTAAATAGTGTACTGGCTATGTAGGCAGCTGTGTAAGTAGCAGTGTCCTCTCCTTTACTTACTGAGACGCTCTAGTTAGAGAGAGACTGTGTCATGGTTTGTTCCCGCCCACTGCATGTGAGCAGTGTTTACTGACCTCAGCTGCAGCATCTCCTCAACGTCTCAGCTCCATGGGTTCTCCTCTCGTCGGTTCTACTGGAGTGTTGATGGTTGTTGCTCTGGAGGAGTAAAGCAGACGGGTGTTTCTCTTCTCTCTTTACTCTTCCTGAGGTAATGACTGTCCTCCTGTCTGTTGAACGCTACTGGAGGATTGACCATCAGGGCCTCCTCCCCACCATCACCAGCCAGCTCACCTCCTCCCCACCATCACCAGCCAGTTCTTCTGTCCACTTGTGTCAACTGCTACACCCTCAGTTACATCACTGTACACCATCCAGATGCACCAGCATTGAGATAGGATGGGACTGTTTCAGCTCACGCCCACTTTACATAAAGACTCTGCCAGAGACTGCCTCAGTCAGAGACTACCTCAGTCAGAGACTGCCTCTACCTGTGCAGCTTCTAAAGCTTTGCTATCCCGATTTTAAACAGAGACTCTTTTCTTTGGTGTTTAGTTTATTAAACTGTAAATACTGTTTGATCAGAGGAGGACGGGTCTCTCCTTGTGAGTCTGGTTCCTTCCAAGGTTTCTTCCTCCAGTCTGAGGGAGGTGTTCTTGCCACTGTTGCCTCTGGTTTGCTCACTGGGAGATATATATGTTGTAACTGTCTGTTTTCAAAACTGCTTTGAGACAACATCGTTTTTAAACTTGACTTGTTTCGAGGTGCAGTCGTCAGACGCCCATGTTTAAGAATACGCGCTGCATTATGGGATTGTTTAAGCGACCGAGGAACCATTCCGTGCTCCCTTAGAGTTCAGCCAAAGGAAGGAACCTCAGTAGACTGTATATTTAGGGGATGTAGGAATTAGGGCAGTGTACGTGTTGGGAGCTGCATGCTGTTAGGTAAAATGCTACCTATGCAGATGCTCAGTAGGACCCAGTATCTTTTAATGTGGGCCATTTTTGGGGTGCCCACATCTGTGTGCTGTCTAGGCAGTACAGGAATGTTTACATGCGCAGCAGGATGTGATATGCGGTTGCAGCATTAATAATCCAGGCCATGCAGGCCTCTAACACGGGGATGAGTACGCAGGTAAATATATACACACATTCATACGGAGGCTTCATTGATCTCCAAGGAGAAATAAGAGTGACAGACACAAAGAGAGAGTGTTATTAGGTTTTCTCTGCCTGTTCTCGATGCCTCGCCGCTGGAGCTCCTACAAACCGTCACACTCCAAACACGTTGAAATGTCACTCCTCACACACAGCTGTGTGACGCATCCCCGTTCACACACACACACACACACACGCACACTCCGACACAAAGGTGTGTGCCGCTTTATCTGCTGACTAAATCAGTTCAGAGAGAGAGAGAGAGAGAGAGAGAGCGCACACACCAGGCGCTCAGCCACGGGTAAACCTGGGCCTGCACACAGTGATCACAGGCACATGCAATCAAACGCAGAGCGCATATTTATTAAAGGTTGTTTATAAATACGTTGCAGTAAACACAGTGTGAAATATTTAAAAACTGAGCACTGTTTAAAACTTCCATCCAAGTTTGTATGAAACAAACAGAGTAGAAGTCCCACTGCTGAAAAGAACAGAGTAGAAGTCCCACTGCTGGCTATGGACTGGTGAAAGGATTGGTGTCAGAAGTGGGAAAGCCCAACCAGGACCCTGGATGGCAGACAGCTACAAATCTCTACAAACCCTCTGCCGACGAAGCAGCTTTATTTTAAACCTTCATTGAAGTTTGAATGAATAATGATAGGGTTGAAAGTATTGTAGTGTTCTGTTGCTGGCTATCGAGCAGTGAAAGAATTGGTGTCAGAAGTGGGAAAGCCCACCTAGGACCCTGGATGGCAGCTGGCTACAAAGCTCTACAAAGCTCTGCTGGCTGAGCAGCTTTATTTTAAACCTTTATTGAAGTTTCAATGAATAATGAAAGGTGTAGAAGTATTGTAGTGTCCTGTTGCTGGCTATCGAGAGGTGAAAGGATTGGTGTCAGAAGTGGGAAAGCCCACCAAGGACGCCTGGATGGCATCTGCTGGCGGAGCAGCACAGTGGCCTAGTGCCGTTGAGCGTGGCCCACTTCAAACGGCTGTTGTTGGTGTATTGCTCGTCCTTGAACTTGTTATGTAGTCTTTATTGTACAGACATTTATTTAGTTTGTAGTTTGCTGACTGATACTGACCGGTGCTGCAGCAACGCTAGTTGAGATGTGAATCCAGCATGCCCAAAGCCATCTGGACCATAAACAGATATGACTTAACCGTCATGGAGTAAAAACCTCAGAGCTTTTAGATCTAGAACTGGAGGTATGAGGTGAATGTAGCCCACCAGTAGACTAGATAGATTAGCCCAGTAGATTTCTTTCAGATTACTCAGTGTATATATACTCTTACTCTGATTTCTTTCAGATTACTCAGTGTATATATACTCTTACTCTGATTTCTTTCAGATTACTCAGTGTATATATACTCTTACTCTGATTTCTTTCGGATTACTCAGTGTATATATACTCTTACTCTGATTTCTTTCGGATTACTCAGTGTATATATACTCTTACTCTGATTTCTTTCGGATTACTCAGTGTATATATACTCTTACTCTGATTTCTTTCAGATTACTCAGTGTATATATACTCTTACTCTGATTTCTTTAAGATTACTCAGTGTATATATACTCTTACTCTGATTTCTTTCAGATTACTCAGTGTATATATACTCTTACTCTGATTTCTTTCAGATTACTCAGTGTATATATACTCTTACTCTGATTTCTTTCGGATTACTCAGTGTATATATACTCTTACTCTGATTTCTTTAAGATTACTCAGTGTATATATACTCTTACTCTGATTTCTTTCAGATTACTCAGTGTATATATACTCTTACTCTGATTTCTTTCAGATTACTCAGTGTATATATACTCTTACTCTGATTTCTTTCAGATTACTAAGTGCATATATACTCTTACTCTGATTTCTTTCAGATTACTGTGTGTATATATACTCTTACTCTGATTTCTTTCAGATTACTCAGTGCATATATACTCTTACTCTGATTTCTTTCAGATTACTCAGTGTATATATACACTCACTCTGATTTCTTTAAGATTACTCAGTGTATATATACTCTTACTCTGATTTCTTTCAGATTACTCAGTGTATATATACTCTTACTCTGATTTCTTTCAGATTACTCAGTGTATATATACTCTTACTCTGATTTATTTTAGATCTCTCAGTGTATATATACTCTTACTCTGATTTCTTTAAGATTACTCAGTGTATATATACTCTTACTCTGATTTCTTTAAGATTACTCAGTGTATATATACTCTTACTCTGATTTCTTTCAGATTACTCAGTGTATATATACTCTTACTCTGATTTATTTTAGATCTCTCAGTGTATATATATACTCACTCTGATTTCTTTAAGATCTCTCAGTGTATATATACTCTTACTCTGATTTCTTTAAGATTACTGTGTATATATACTCTTACTCTGATTTCTTTCAGATTACTCAGTGTATATATACTCTTACTCTGATTTATTTTAGATCTCTCAGTGTATATATACTCTTACTCTGATTTCTTTAAGATTACTGTGTATATATACTCTTACTCTGATTTCTTTCAGATTACTCAGTGTATATATACTCTTACTCTGATGCATCAAAAATGCATGCATCATTTAAAGGGTTGAAATAATCAAAATGAAGGATCCAAATATTCTTCATCTTCTATATGATTTCTTTTAATAGTTTAAAAATAAACTGCAGTATTAAGTTAGAGTTTTCAGATGTTTACTTCACATCTTATTTTGTAAGTTTTTGGGGTTTTTTTTGGTCGATTGCAAATCTGATTAACTCATATAGACCTGGAGTTTCCACATGATCTGATTACCGAAGTGCATGTAAATGAGTTGACTGCTGCCAAGATCTGATTCTCTGCTGTTACCGAATAATTAAATGAATGTAAACACATTCACAGTTATTAATAAACTCCTGTGGACTAAATCTTTAAGCCTGGAAGTTTATAAATTGGATTTCTGACCAAACTACTTTGTGGGCATACTAATTTGTGGAGGGACTCTTATTGCTGCATTTGAAGGCTGAACCTACAATTCAGGCTGATACAGAATCCTACAATTCCACAGTACAATCCTGAAAGATGCACCATTTGGTGAGCTGTAAACAGCTGCCTTCAAGAAACGTTTCTGTCAGCGTCAGGACGTATGTATTTTCAGCACAAACCTTTTTTAAAGTTGTTGTGCTGGTTTCGTCTTTTTAAATTTTCACACCACATACATTCTTAATGGGTGTCAACGCTTCGCTGCACTGTTAGTGGCTTTCAGCCTTAATGTCAGCATATAGCACTTCTGTGACATGTACCAGTTAGTTTAGCACTGAAACTTTGTTTAGGCTCATGTTGGAACTAAATATATACCCAGAGGGAGGCTTTCACTCTGTGATGGTGCATCACCAAACTGTAACACAAGACATTGACCACATTCATAGCGTTCGCTGTAAAAATCCACTACTGTTTGCAATAGTGTCAAAGTATTCAACGGCATTTAACAATACATACTGGCTTGTAGAAGACCTAGCAGTGCTCAATGGCATTTAACAATACATACTGGCTTGTAGAAGACCTAGCAGTGTTTAACAGCATTTAACAATACATACTGGCTTGTAGAAGACCTAGCAGTGTTCAACAGAATTTAACAATACATACTAGCCTATGGAAGATCTAGCAGTGTTAAACAGAATTTAACAATACATACTGGCTTGTAGAAGGACCAGCAGTGTTCAACAGAATTTAACAATACATACTGGCTTGTAGAAGGACCAGCAGTGTTCAACAGAATTTAACAATACATACTGGCTTGTAGAAGACCTAGCAGTGTTCAACAGCATTTAACAATACATACTAGCCTGTGGAAGATCTAGCAGTGTTCAACAGCATTTAACAATACATACTGGCTTGTAGAAGGACCTGCAGTGTTTAGTGACTTTAACAATACATACTGGCTTGTAGAAGACCTAGCAGTGTTCAACAGAATTTAACAATACATACCAGCCTGTTGAAGACCTAGCAGTGTTCAACAGCATTTAACAATACATACTGGCTTGTAGAAGGACCAGCAGTGTTTAATGGTATTTATCAATACATACTGGCTGTAGAAGGACTAACAGTGTTTAATGACATTTCAACAATACATACTGGATATATTTTATGATACATAATGTCTGTAGAAGGACTAGCAGTGTTTAATGGCATTTAACAATACATACTGGATATATTTAATACAATACACACAGGCTGTAGAAGACCGGGCAGCCTCTACCAACATTTAACAATGCATACTGGTTGTTGAAGAACTAGAAATTTTCAAAGGCTTTCAACAATACATACTGGCTATCTTTTAACAAAACACACCAGCCGTAGAAGACCTAGTATTTTTAATTGTTCGTTCACAATACACACCAGTCGTGAATGATACAGCAGTGTGGAATGACCTTTGCAGAGCATGCCGGCTGTAGAAAACCGAGCACTGTTCAATGCCATTTAACAATACATACTGGCTATATTTAACAATACCTACAGGCTACAATTTGTTTGCGTACTGAATCCCAGAACAGCTTTAATGGCTCATACTTTTCACTTTGTGTGTAGAAGGGTATGATTGTGGGTATTTGTATGCAAATGCTGCCCCCTTGTTCCACAGTTTGATGGACAGATGCCTGTTTGCTGCCTTGGAACTGTGTTCACTGGGCAGCCTCAGCCAGACATCCATCCAGGACGTTTCTGAATAGATATTTAAATAAATGATAAAGGCAAATGAAAGTGTTGCTTGTCTCCATAAATATCAGTGATGCTGTGGCTGAGGTGTGGAGTGTCTGAGCCATGAGGAAGTATAAAAATCTAATTTAGACAATTTCCTTCATGCTCCAAATATAATCAATCAGCTACAGATAATGTTTGTCTCTCTAACATTAGACTCGAGCTATGAGGCTAATACAGCTAACACGTTGATAAGGCTTATGTACACCAATAGGCAGGTAGCTAATCATCACATATTGGCCTCAAACCATATGGAGAAACTATTCATACAAAAAAGTGAGTGCAATTAGTGTCTTTATCATGTTTTCTCATGAATGTATGTATAGATGTATATGTGGATAGATGAATGTGTGTATAGATGTATGTACAGATCTATGTGTGGGTGTATGAATGTGTAGATGGAAGTAGAGATGTATGTATGTAAGTGTGTATGTATGGATGGATGTATAAATGTACACTATATTGCCAAAAGTATTCACTCACACATCCAAATCTCTAAATTCAGGTGTTCCAATCACTTCCACAGGTGTATAAAACCAGCACCTAGTCATGCAGACTGCTTTTACACACATTAGTAAAGAGTGGGTCTCTCTCAGGAGCTCAGTAAACTCCAGCGTGGTACCGTGATAGGACGCCACCTGTGCAACAAGTCCAGTGGTGAAGTTTCCTCACTACTAAATATTCCACAGTGGACTGTCAGTGGTGTTCCAACAAAGTGGAAGTGATTGGGAACGACAGCAACTCAGACATCAAGTGGTAGAACACGTACAATGACAGAGCAGGTCAGCGGATGCTGAGGAGCATAGTGCACAGAGGTCACCAACTTTCTACAGAGTCAATCACTACAGACCTCCAAACTTCATGTGGCCTTCAGATCAGTTCAAGAACAGAGCATAGAGAGCTTCATGGAATGGGTCTCCATGGCCGAGCAGCTGCATCCAAGCTTTACATCACCAAGAACAATGCAGAGCGTCAGATGCAGTGGAGTAAAGCACGCCGCCACTGGACTCTAGAGCAGTGGAGACGTGTTCTCTGGAGTGACCAATCACACTCTCTTGTTCAAATCACACTCTACCATTGTTCAAAGCAGCTCCATAAAGACATGGAGGAACGAGTTTGGTAAGGAAGTTGACTGACCTCAACCTGATAGAACACCTTTGGGATAAATTAGAGTGGAGACTGTGAGCCAGACTTTCTAGTCCAAGATCAGTGTCTGTCCTCACCAATGTGCTTCTGAAAGAACACTCAAACAATCCCATTAACACTCTCCTAAACCGTGTGGACAGCCTTCCCCGAAGAGTTGAAGCTGTTATGGCTGCAAAGGTTGGGCTGACATCATATTAAACCCTATGGATTAAGAAGGAGATGTGACTCAAGCTTATATGCGTGTGAAGGCAGACGAGCGGATACTTTTGGTGATATATTGTAGTTAACATTAGAGCCCAGTGGCAGCAAACTTTGTTTCCTCCCTGTCTTAGACTCTAGTCTCTACTGTACAAACTCTGGTTCCACAGGACAGGAATTTTGGCTTCGTTCCTGTAGAACAGAAGGGCACAAAGCTACGGCATCCATAATTTAGTGTTTGTGATGTAAACAGAGAGATTCTGAGTGGGTTTGGTGTGAAATGGTTCAGATGTTGTTTACAGTGGTGCTGATGGGAACCAGGGGGTCTCCATATCTACAACACAACTATACACATTTAATTTATGCTCTACCCCGATCTATAACACTATTTACCCACAGTGAACCTACACGTCTTCTGAGTGTTTATATGAATGTTAATAGTAAAATCTGGAAAACTTATATATAATACATTTTTCCATCTATTATCTTCTGCTTTATCCCATCACAACACACACTCACACCTACGGGCAGTTTAGAGTGAGGATCCTAACATGCATGTGTTTGGACTGTGGGAGGAAACCGGAGTACCCGGAGGAACCCACTCAAACACAGAGAGAACATACACACTCCACACAGAACCACCCGGACCGGGAATCCAACCCAGATCATCTTACTGTGAGGAGACAGTGCTGACCACTACACCACCTACTAACCAACACCACCATACTGACCACTACACCACCATACTAACACTACACCACTACTAACCACTACACCACCATACTACCACTACACCACCATACTAACCACTACACCACCATACTAACCACTACACCACCGTACTAACCACTACACCACCATACTAACCACTACACCACCATACTACCACTACACCACCGTACTAACCACTACACCACCATACTGACCACTACACCACCATACTGAACCACTACACCACCATACTAACCACTACACCACCGTACTAACCACTACACCACCATACTAACCACTACACCACCATACTAACCACTACACCACCGTACTAACTACTACACCACCGTACTAACCACTACACCACCATAAACCACTACACCACCATACTAACCACTACACACCATACTAACCACTACACCACCATACTAACCACTACACCACCGTACTAACCACTACACCACCATACTAACCACTACACCACCATACTAACCACTACACCACCTACTAACCACTACACCACCATACTAACCACTACACCACCGTACTAACCACTACACCACCATACTAACCACTACACCACCATACTAACCACTACACCACCATACTAACCACTACACACCATACTAACCACTACACCACCATACTAACCACTACACCACCATACTAACCACTACACCACCGTACTAACCACTACACACCATACTAACCACTACACCACCATACTAACCACTACACCACCATACTAACCACTACACCACCATACTAACCACTACACCACCATACTAACCACTATACCACCGTACTAACCTACTACACCACCGTACTAACACTACACCACCATACTGACCACTACACCACCATACTAACCACTACACACCATACTAACCACTACACCACCATACTAACCACTACACCACCGTACTAACACTACACCACCATACTAACCACTACACCACCATACTAACCACTACACCACCTACTAACCACTACACCACCATACTAACCACTACACCACCGTACTAACCACTACCACCGTACTAACCACTACACCACCTACTAACCACTACACCATACTAACCACTACACCACCTACTAACCACTACACCACCATACTAACCACTACACCACCATACTAACCACTACACCACCATACTAACCACTACACCACCGTACTACCACTACACCACCATACTAACCACTACACCACCTACTAACCACTACACCACCATACTAACCACTACACCACCGTACTAACCACTACACCACCATACTAACCACTACACCACCGTACTAACCACTACACCACCATACTAACCACTACACCACCATACTAACCACTACACCACCATACTAACCACTACACCACCATACTGACCACTACACCACCATACTAACCACTACACCACCATACTAACCACTACACACCACCGTACTAACCACTACACCACCATACTAACCACTATACCACCATACTAACCACTACACCACCGTACTAACCACTACACCACCATACTAACCACTACACCACCGTACTAACCACTACACCACCATACTAACCACTACACCACCATACTAACCACTACACCACCATACTAACCACTACACCACCGTACTAACCACTACACCACCGTAATGAATGCAGTGTAAACTGAGATCTTCTCTAAAATATCTTAAACAGCGTCTCAGAATCAGACAGTGTATTTATAACATCTACTGTAATAAGTTTCTGTGAGGAGCTTTTAGAGGTGGACGTCTGGTTCCATTCAACACCACTGTGAACAATTCCGACTTGACACCAACCCCCTCTCTGAATGACGTAATCGTTCTGTGCAGGAAATGATGCTTGTTTTTTTAAGGTCAGTGAGCAGACGCCCTTATTCTTTCAGCGGTCAGAACATAAAAGCACACCTGAGGGGTCACTTGGTCACCTGGGGGGTGCTGGTGTGCGGTCACACTGTGCTAGGCATAGCCCACAGTTTACACATCACTGCCCTGGCTACACTTATTTATTTATTTATTTAACTCCCGCTTCATTTCGTGTCTGTCCAGCTTGCGGTCTCTGCTGTTTTATCTGGACTCGCGTCGGAAAAGCCTGAACAAAAGCAGCAGCACAGCAAAAATACACATGTTGTTTTTGTTTTTCTTCATTCTACCACCCCCCCCCCCCACCCCCCCATCACCACCACCCCCATCTCTGTCTCTGTGTCTGATAAGAGCAGGGTGCGATGTGGGTCAGGGAACACAGTGAGCGGTCACTTCAAGCAGGCTGACAAACAAGCTAGCCTTTAATCAGAGAGACAAAAGCCTCGAGGGGTTCGAGACGGGTCCCGTATCGCGCAGAGCAGGGGAGACCAGCAGGGGGCAGCGTTTCACGTGGCGCTTTTTAGTAGATGAAACGCCCCCTGTCCTGGAAAAGCTGAAGCGCAGGGACCCCCTCCCAGATGTCCCACACAAAGCCGCCTCCGGAGAGAAGGAGCCAGCGGCTCCCAGAGGCTTTACACAGTCGTCGGCGTGAAGAAGCAACCACGTCCCGCTCGTTAGAGCTGTGGGACTGCCGCGTCCACTGGGACTTGGTCATGGCGCTGTGTGCTTTGTGCTGCTCTGTAGATGTTCTTGGACTCAGGGGGGCCGAATCTGTGCAGTGGTCTGACTAACGGCTCTGGGGCTGAACGGTGGCTATTAGAGCTCAGCATACTAATGAGAGAGCATGTAATAATATTTAAATAATAAAAATAGACACACTACTGTAATGCAGTTATTATTAGGGAGGTGGGTCATTCTCAGCACTGCAGTGACAGAACTGGTGGTGGTGAGTTAGTTAGTGTGTGGTGCTGGTGTGAGTGGATCAAACACAGCAGTGCTGCTGCTGGAGTGTTTAAACACTGTGTCCACTCACTGTCCACTCTAGTAGACACACCTACTACTTGCTGGTCCACCTTGTAGATGTAAAGTCAGAGACAGTAGCTCATCTACTGCTGCACAGTTTGTGTCCCTCTAGTTCTTCATCAGTGGACACAGGACACCGCCCACAGGACACTGCTGTCTGGATAGTTTTGGATGGTGGTATACAGAGAGTATACAGAGAATCAGATGAACTGCAGTCTGGAAGTGTAGATACAAGGAGGTGGTTTTAATGTTATGGCTGATCTGTGTATATACTCATTCAGTTATCTAGAACCTTTTCACACTGCCACTCATTCACACTCAGTGTGGTAGTGTAAGCAGTTAGCTTAGCTGGCTTAGCTACATCTGTCTAGATATCGTGAACAGAAGTTTTCAATGTTCAAGTTTATTTGTCATTTGCACATCATGTCAGGACAAAACATGCATTGAAATGTTTGGGGTGAGGCTCAGATACAACTCTACAGCAGGGCAGCATTATATATATATGTAGTAAAAACAGTGCAAATATACAATAAATAGACAATATTAAAGTAAAGATAGGCTAGAAAATATACATATAGTTATGACTGAAATATATAAAGAGATATATACATGGGATATCAGAATAATTAATATAATAGTATAATATAATATAGCAGTGGCCGAGTGAACAGTATTGGGGTCTTTTAGCCTCACAGTTTGTTCAGAAGCCTGACAGCGTGTGGGTAGAAGCTGTTCAGTAGCCGGGTTGTTCTGGCCAGGATGCTGCGGAATCTCCTCAGGCAGCGGGACTGATAGATGTCCTGTAAGGCTGGTAGTTTGTTGTCTGTAAGGTTGGTAGTTCGTTGTCTGTAAGGTTGGTAGTTTGTTGTCTGTAAGGTTGGTAGACTAATCTATATTATTTCATAGTAGAATGTGAGAAAATCTGTCGTTATTTGGAGATGTAAATTAAATGAAAAGGTGTAAATTAAATCAAAAGTCCTAAATAAAATAAGTTAATATTCTACAAAAATAATTTCATATTTTAATAAAATGAGTAATTTATTTGAGACATAAAGAAATTAATTAGACATATTAAGCCATCAGTCAAGCCTATATATATATATATAATTTTTTTTAAGAAAATAAGAGATTATTTTGACAAAGCCAGTCCATTTAAAGATACTAAGTCTTTATTTTAACATATTAGTCATTCTGTCAATCCTTTGAGAATATAAATTAATATTTATAGCATTAATTTAATATTTTGTGAAATTATGAAAAAAGTCATTGTAAGATATTCAATAAGTCAATATTTTAAAAAGTCAGTATTTTGAGATCCTATGCCAATATTATGATAAACCCAGTTATTATTATGAGATACTGTATTCATATCATTATTTATATGTAGCAATATTTTCACATATCAGACCATTCTGACCAAATAAAGGATCACTTTGAGAAAATGTGTAATTTGGTAAAGTCATTATTTTATTAAGTCAGTATTGTGAGAAAACAAATCATTCTTATGAGATACTAAGTGGTTACATATTAAGTCAATCTAGCCAAATAAGTTAATATTTGGAGAAATTATGCAATTATTTTGATAAGTCGATTTCAGGACAAAAAAAAGATATTAAGTGAATATTGTAGAAAAAAAGTAATTATTTTAAGATCTTATTAAGGCAAATGATGATTAAAGTCATTATTTCAAGATATTAAGTCAATATTGTATTTAAATCACTTTTTTGAGATAACAAATCATTATTTTGTTCAAATTATTTTGACAAAGTCATTATTTAAAGCGAATATTTTGAGAAAATAAGTCATTCTTATGAGATGCTAATTCATTATTTTGGCATATTAAGTCCATATTAAAATTTAGCCCAATAATTTAATATTTGTAGAAATTATATCATTCTCATAAGATTTGATGAGTCATTATTTTGAAATATTAGGTCATAATTCCAACCAAGTAACTCACGGGGCCACCTGGTGACATGGGGGTCCTAACAACAGCTCAGAGCATTTACAGTGGGAACCAGGCCGGCGCAGCCGGGACCCATATGTAATGCGGTTGAGAGAGATGAACGCAGACTTCAAGTCAGTTGAGTTTTGATGGAGCAGACGGCGAATTATCACCAGCAGAGAAGCCAGCCAGCACCCTGGACACAGCGGTGAGGTCAGAGAACACAGCGATCTCATCAGCATCCTCCAGCCGGGCAGATCACAGCCAAGGCACCAAATGTGAATGATTAAAACGACACGCGTGTTCTTTTGAGGGGAAAAAAGCGTTTTTAGCCGCCAAATCAAGTATTTTTCTTTCTCTTCAGTAAAGCGACACATCTGATTATCATCGGAAGATCAAACCGGCTGAATCCTGAGAGCATTCCGGCTGATGAGGACAAGTTGAAAGAGAGCTCGGCGGAAACTTTTTTTTAATCTCCTCATTGATCTTCCGCTCTCGTGGGAGAGATATTGTGTTTCATCCCTTTTGCATCATCCGAGCGTGGTCTCCAATACACACACCCCCCATCCCACACCCCCACCACCCCCCCAACTCTTTCACCAGTCATTTGATTTTAAACTATTCTCACTATGAATTGAAATTGATCTGAAAATGAGCTGCAATTAAAAACCACAGAACCTTTCTGGTGCGCCACGCTCGCGTCGCATTATTGATAATTGCGGGTATTAAGACTAATTAGCGAGATGAATCGCAGTCAGGCTGCCGGGGCGGAAAAGTAAACGATGTTTGTTTCTGTTGTTGTTTTTCTGCACTCCCTCCGCCTCCTGAAGTTTCGGGGCAGCGGGAATCAGGATGACCGAAACGTATCATCACGGAGCCGGCTCGGCCACAGCATCCCTCAGCAAACTCGGCCCACCAATTATCCCTGGCATTGACAGAAAACTCCGGCGGCTCTTCATTCCGTCCTGGAGAAATCGATATCTAATGATGTGTAATTAAGAAGACGGAGCAGTGGATTTGGTGCGGGTCGTGCCTGCCGGCAGATGGTTCGCATCCAGCTCTTAAAACGTCCTGCTTTGTATTTTGAAGGGCCTGCTCTCGATCCCCTTCCGCCGCTGCAAACTCGCAGCCCATTTGCGCAGCGTCTGGACCTAATTGTGTTTTAATGCGGGCTCCCCTGCACAGGTCAAAGTTTCGCCGCATCATCTCTCCCTGCATAGTTAAACCATTAACCCTCATTAGGATCGATAGATTGCAGAGCGAAGTGAGGCTAAGTGCTTCGCTTCAGACTTGCGGGGCTCAACAGCGGCCCAGGGATTTGCCAAGACGAACAAGGCAAACAAGGAACGGGGCAGGAATCATATGCTTCTTACTGTAAACCCACAGCAAACAGAGGACCACATGTCACAGTGGGGGAGAAGCTGCCAATCAAAACTTTTCTGAAGAGGTAAAACTTTTAAACTAAAAATAAAACAGCGCTACGTAAGATTTGGGGATTTGGAGACCTCTCTGGTGCAAATGTGTAACTGCATGCAACACGTTGAAGACCATTATGTAATGTGTCTACAGTTAAAGAATATTATATAATATAATATATAAAGAATTATTAATTCTAAATGTCCACAGTTTCTCATTAGGTTGAATGTATACTCTAAATGTAGGCATTGTGATATATAAACCGAGTAGAGTTTCTCATTAGGTTGAATGTATAACTCTAAATGTAGGTATTGTGATATAAACTGAGTACAGTTTCTCATTAGGTTGAATGTATAACTCTAAATGTAGGTATTATATATAAACTGAGTACAGTTTCTCATTAGGTTGAATGTATAACTCTAAATGTAGGTATTGTGATATATAAACTAAGTACAGTTTCTCATTAGGTTGAATGTATAACTCTAAATGTAGGTATTGTGATATATAAACTGAGTACAGTTTCTCATTAGGTTGAATGTATAACTCTAAATGTAGGTATTGTATATAAACTGAGTACAGTTTCTCATTAGGTTGAATGTATAACTCTAAATGTAGGTATTGTGATATATAAACTGAGTACAGTATCTTATTAGGGTTGAATGTATAACTCTAAATGTAGGTATTGTGATATATATACTGAGTACAGTTTCTCATTAGGTTGAATGTATAACTCTAAATGTAGGTATTGTGATATATAAACTGAGTACGGTTTCTCATTAGGTTGAATGTATAACTCTAAATGTAGTTATTGTGATATAAACTGAGTACAGTTTCTCATTAGGTTGAATGTATAACTCTAAATGTAGGTATTGTGATATATAAACTGAGTACAGTTTCTCATTAGGTTGAATGTATAACTCTAAATGTAGGTACTGTGGTATATAAACTGAGTCTGAGTCTGGGTTAATAGGTAAGTCCTTTTAGTTCATCTAAAGCTCATCAAATCCCCATCAGCTCAGTTTAGTTCAGCAGCCGAGCGTCTTTCCTCTTTAAACACGGCTCCGAGCCACAGCGTCCGACTTTCTGTAATTGACCGTAACTCTCACGCTGGAGATGAGATGCTGTTTTATTTTTTTGTTCTCCTCTCCACGTTCTCTCCTTTCTTTTCCTGAAGGAGTTGCTAGGTTATCAAGGACACGCCGGCGTGCATGAAAGGCGCTGCTAAAGATTTCATCTCACGCCGTATCGTCTGTTCAGCTCAGTGCTGGAGCGAAGGCCGGTTCCATTAAGGCTCCACTGTCCGCAGCCCAATGCCATTTCATTTGTCAGATTCAGCGGGTAAGTGCTTGTGATATATCATCTCGCATTGCCTTCCTGATAACGAGAATGATAACTAAGCGCTTTCCCAGAAGCCTTGGCTAACAGCAACAACAGAGCTAGCATGAAAGCCAATGTAGAAAGAACTCTTTCACTGCCGTCTGGTTAAAACACCCGTTCCTTCCACTTTAGCAGTCCATCAGTTCACAGTCTGAGGTTTGCTTTTTTGGTTTTGAGGAGTTGATGTTTCAGTTTCAAACAGTTAATTTCCATACATCCATTATCTTCCACCATATCCTGCTAGTCAGGGTCACGGGGGGCTGGAGCCAATCCCAGTGTCATTGGGCAAAGGTGTGGTACACCATGGTCAGGCCGCCAGTCCATCACATGGCCAACACACACTCGCACACACACTCACACCTACGGGCAGTTTAGAGTGAGGATCCTAACATACATGTGTTTGGACTGTGGGAGGAAACCAGAGTACCCGGAGGAAACCACTCACGCACGGAGAGAACATACACACTCCACACAGAACCAACCCGGACCGGGAATCCAACCCGGAAAATTCTGGTTCCATTGACTTACATTGAAAGTGAAGAAGGTTTTTGGTCTCTCGTGTAAAGTTGCCATTTTTTAGATACATGTTTTTTGGGCATTTACATTTTTGATGATTTTCATTTTTCTATGTCATTTGAACACAGCGGCTTTT
The DNA here is from genome assembly GCA_021613375.1 of Megaleporinus macrocephalus. Lineage (NCBI taxonomy): Eukaryota > Metazoa > Chordata > Actinopteri > Characiformes > Anostomidae > Megaleporinus > Megaleporinus macrocephalus. The sequence goes on along the minus strand of CM038728.1, from coordinate 32,821,341 downwards.
CTTTATATGCTGGGAAGGTTTCTTGATGCATGGACCAATAGAAATGCTCCAAAATCACTCCAAATAAACCCTCTTTACATTGACTCACATTGAAAGTAAAGACTGTATTAACCACTACACCACCGTGCCCACTTACTTTCAAGTTACACCAAATTTCTTAATTATAAAGATGTAAATAAACAAATCGATGACTAACTATGGTGACCTTTAAACACTAACCTATTGATGATTAGTTTAGCTTACTAATAGTATCAAATAGCTGGAGCTAAGTGGCCAACAATTAGCATGCTAGACCAGCTTTAACCACCAGGGGGCAGCAGATTCTTTTTAGCTCTTACCCTTCTTTTTAACTCTTAAATGGCTGAGGATCTAATGGTTAGCATACCAGCTTTCATATATATATATATATATATATATATATATATATATATATATATATATATATATATATATATATATATATATATATAAATATTAGTCAGTTCAAACTGCTGAAATGCTATGCTGAGGAACAGAAACCATATCAATAAATCTATTACCCTAATAATAATAATGATAATAATAATGATAATAATAATAATAATAATAATAATAATAATAATAATAATAATAATAATAATAATAATAGTAAAATCTTTATTTATTTCATACCAGTGGCAGTTCAAAGTACATATACATAAAACTTAATATACATAGACTTAATAAGCCAAAGACAAAGTCTTTGTCACACATTGGTTGGAAGATCTGACCAAGACTACGAAAAACTACCCCGGACCCCTGATTCCCCAAACTCGAACCTAGTTGAGTATCTGTGGGACCACCTGGATGCTGGTGTTGGCTAGGCTTACTGTTTCAGCCGCATATACGCCCAATGAACATAAATGTAGTTTAGTACAATGTAAATATAGTAAAGAAGCATATCTGTGTACTACTGAACATTAACATGAAAGTACTGATAATGGAGTGTAAATGTAAGGAGTAGAAAGTACTGATAATGAAGTGTAAATGTAAGGAGTAGAAAGTACTGATAATGGAGTGTAAATGTGAGGAGTAGAAAGTACAGATAATGGAGTGTAAATGTAAGTAGTAGAAAGTACTGATAATGGAGTGCAAATGTAAGGAGTAGAAAGTACTGATAAATGAGTGTAAATGTAAGGAGTAGAAAGTACTGATATTGGAGTGTAAATGTAAGGAGTAGAAGACACTGATAATGGAGTGTAAATGTAAGGGGTAGAAAGTACAGATAATAGAGTGTAAATATAAGGAGTGGAAAGTACTGATTATGGAGTGTAAATGTAAGGAGTAGAAAGTACAGATAATGGAGTGTAAATGTAAGAAGTAGAAAGTACTGATAATGGAGTGTAAATGTAAGGAGTAGAAAGTACAGATAATGGAGTGTAAATGTAAGGAGTTGAAAGTACTGATAATGGAGTGTAAATGTAAGGAGTAGAAAGTACAGATAATGGAGTGTAAATGTAAGGAATAGAAAGTACTGATAATGGAGTGCAAATGTAAGGAGTAGAACGTATTGATAATGGAGTGTAAATGTTAGGAATAGAAAGTACTGATAATGGAGTGCAAATGTAAGGAGTAGAAAGTACTGATAATGAAGTATAAATGTAAGGAGTAGAAAGTACTGATAATGGAGTGTAAATGTGAGGAGTAGAAAGTACAGATAATGGAGTGTAAATGTAAGGAGTAGAAAGTACTGATAATGGAGTGTAAATGTAAGGAGTAGAAAGTACTGATAATGGAGTGCAAATGTAAGGAGTAGAAAGTACTGATAAAGGAGTGTAAATGTAAGGAGTAGAAAGTACTGATATTGGAGTGTAAATGTAAGGAGTAGAAGACACTGATAATGGAGTGTAAATGTAAGGGGTAGAAAGTACAGATAATAGAGTGTAAATATAAGGAGTGGAAAGTACTGATTATGGAGTGTAAATGTAAGGAGTAGAAAGTACAGATAATGGAGTGTAAATGTAAGGCGTAGAAAGTACTGATAATGGAGTGTAAATGTAAGGAGTAGAAAGTACAGATAATGAGTGTAAATGTAAGGAGTAGAAAGTACAGATAATGGAGTGTAAATGTAAGGAGTAGAAAGTACAGATAATGAAGTGTAAATGTAAGGAGTAGAAAGTACTGATAATGGAGTGTAAATGTAAGGCGTAGAAAGTACAGATAATGGAGTGTAAATGTAAGGAGTAGAAAGTACTGATAATGGAGTGTAAATGTAAGGAGTAGAAAGTACTGATAAATGAGTGTAAATGTAAGGAGTAGTAAGGAGTAGAAAGTGCTGATAATGGAGTGTAAATGTAAGGAGTAGAAAGTACAGATAATGGAGTGTAAATGTAAGGAGTAGAAAGTACAGATAATGGAGTGTAAATGTAAGGAGTAGAAAGTACTGATAATGGAGTGTAAATGTAAGGAGTAGAAAGTACAGATAATGGAGTGTAAATGTAAGGAGTAGAAAGTACAGATAATGAGTGTAAATGTAAGGAGTAGAAAGTACAGATAATGGAGTGTAAATGTAAGGAGTAGAAAGTACTGATAATGGAGTGTAAATGTAAGGAGTAGAAAGTACTGATAATGGAGTGTAAATGTAAGGAGTAGAAAGTACTGATAATGGAGGGTGTAAATGTAAGGAGTAGAAAGTACAGATAATGGAGTGTAATGTAAGGAGTAGAAAGTACAGATAATGGAGTGTAAATGTAAGGAGTAGAAAGTACTGATAATGGAGTGTAAATGTAAGGAGTAGAAAGTACTGATAATGGAGTGTAAATGTAAGGAGTAGAAAGTACTGATAATGGAGTGTAAATGTAAGGAGTAGAAAGTACAGATCATGGAGTGTAAATGTAAGGAGTAGAAAGTACAGATAATGGAGTGTAAATGTAAGGAGTAGAAGTAAAAAGTCAGCTGATAAATAATTACTCCAGTAAAGTAGAAATAACCAACATTTCTACTTAAGTAAGGTAACAAAGTATTTGTATTTAATTACTTGACACCTCTGCCCTCTTCACATTGACTTACATTGAAAGTAAAGACAGTTTTTGTTCTCTCCTGTAAAATGACAGCTGGGAAATAAGCATTTAAGCCTTCCCATCAGAAAGACTGACATTTATATTTATTCCAACATACTCCATCTGTTCTTAGGCCACTCTAAGCACTGTGGGACACGTGTGCTGGCGATGTAATGCCTAAATCTACATATCACAGGCTTTTAGATGGAAACTCGGAAGCTCGAGCAGTGTCTCGTAGACAGAAATCACAGCTGACGTTCCTCTCAGTTTAGAGGTGAACAGAACTCGCGACTGATTCATTTATTTTATATTTAATTTGCTCTGAAGCTCAGCTTGTAGCGTGAGTGAACTGCCTGAAGGTGAGAGACCAGATCTTCCCGTCTTCTGAATAAAGAAAAAGCTCTGACGCTGGAGCGCTTGTATCTGACAGCGTCCCAACAGCCTCACCGGGGAAATCACGCAATCCTTTCTTCCACCCTTTGTTCTTGGTTCCATGTTGAATTATGATCAGAGGGATTTGATGGACGGTCCAAATGCACAGGCCACCTCTCTCGCTCTGAAAACCAGTCGCTTTCTGAGCGGAGTGAAAGATCTCTCTGGAGAGGCCTGCCGTGTTTTTCTCTCCGCCGAGGCAACAGGTAATTGCGAGTCCCTGTGGCTTTTTAGACAGAATGACAACTCCAGACTGAAGCTATCGATTTTTCTCTCCTTTTTTATATATTTCCCTCTGGAGGAGTCTCCTGAGATGTTGAGTGGTCCTAGGTGGGTTTTCTGCTGGACGCTTCCAGTGTCACGCTTGGACAGTGACTACCCATGTAGGAAAATGGAAAATTCTGCCATTCGTGAAAGCAATAACAGTCTGGAGTCAAGAAACATGTATCAGACTGAGAATCAGGTCGGTGTTACAAGGAATATGTGTTGCTGAGAGCAGAAAAAACTGAATAAAATCTAATAAATTAAAGATATGATTAAAAAAAAGAAATGCTGGCCATGAAATATTAGCTGAGAATTAATTACGATCAAAAAAATTATGATGGTCAGTATCATTTTTCCACATTAAAATACATAATTATTAAAATGTAATAAACATCACTCACCACCGCCCTCTACAGGAGTTATTAACAAACATCAAATAAACAAACATCACTCACCACCGCCCTCTAAAGGAGTTATTAACAAACATCAAATAAACAAACATCACTCACCACCGCCCTCTAAAGGAGTTATTAACAAACATCAAATAAACAAACATCACTCACCACCGCCCTCTAAAGAAGTTATTAACTAACATCAAATAAACACACATCACTCACCACCGCCCTCTAAAGGAGTTATTAACAAACATCAAATAAACACACATCACTCACCACCGCCCTCTAAAGGAGTTATTAACAAACATCAAATAAACAAACATCACTCACCACCGCCCTCTAAAGGAGTTATTAACTAACATCAAATAAACACACATCACTCACCACCGCCCTCTACAGGAGTTATTAACAAACATCAAATAAACAAACATCACTCACCACCTCCCTCTAAAGGAGTTATTAACAAACATCAAATAAACACACATCACTCACCACCTCCCTCTAAAGGAGTTATTAACAAACATCAAATAAACACACATCACTCACCACCGCCCTCTAAAGGAGTTATTAACAAACATCAAATAAACAAACATCACTCACCACCGCCCTCTAAAGGAGTTATTAACAAACATCACTCACCACTCGCCCTCTAAGGAGGTTATTAACAAACATCAAATAAACAAACATCACTCACCACCGCCCTCTACAGGAGTTATTGACGAACATCAAATAAACAAACATCACTCACCACCGCCCTCTAAAGGAGTCTATTAACAAACATCAAATAAACACACATCACTCACCCACCCGCCCTCTAAAGGAGTTATTAACAAACATCAAATAAACAAACATCACTCACCACCACCCTCTAAAGGAGTTATTAACTAACATCAAATAAACACACATCACTCACCACCGCCCTCTAAAGGAGTTATTAACAAACATCAAATAAACAAACATCACTCACCACCGCCCTCTACAGGAGTTATTGACGAACATCAAATAAACAAACATCACTCACCACCGCCCTCTAAAGGAGTTATTAACAAACATCAAATAAACACACATCACTCACCACCGCCCTCTAAAGGAGTTATTAACATCAAATAAACACACATCACTCACCACCGCCCTCTAAAGGAGTTATTAACAAACATCAAATAAACAAACATCACTCACCACCGCCCTCTAAAGGAGTTATTAACAAACATCAAATAAACAAACATCACTCACCACCGCCCTCTACAGGAGTTATTAACAAACATCAAATAAACACACATCACTCACCACCGCCCTCTACAGGAGTTATTAACAAACATCAAATAAACAAACATCACTCACCACCGCCCTCTAAAGGAGTTATTAACAAACATCAAATAAACACACATCACTCACCACCGCCCTCTAAAGGAGTTATTAACAAACATCAAATAAACAAACATCACTCACCACCGCCCTCTAAACGAATTATTAACAAACATCAAATAAACACACATCACTCACCACCGCCCTCTAAACGAGTTATTAACAAACATAAAATAAACAAACATCACTCACCACCGCCCTCTAAACGAGTTATTAACAAACATCAAATAAACAAACATCACTCACCACCGCCCTCTAAAGGAGTTATTAACTAACATCAAATAAACAAACATCACTCACCACCGCCCTCTAAAGGAGTTATTAACATCAAATAAACAAACATCACTCACCACCGCCCTCTAAACGAGTTATTAACATCAAATAAACACACATCACTCACCACTGCCCTCTAAACGAGTTATTATCAAACATCAAATAAACACACATCACTCACCACCGCCCTCTAAAGGAGTTATTAACATCAAATAAACACACATCACTCACCACCGCCCTCTAAAGGAGTTATTATCAAACATCAAATAAACAAACATCACTCACCACCGCCCTCTAAAGGAGTTATTAACAAACATCAAATAAACAAACATCACTCACCACCGCCCTCTAAAGGAGTTATTAACAAACATCAAATAAACAAACATCACTCACCACCGCCCTCTAAAGGAGTTATTAACATCAAATAAACAAACATCACTCACCACCGCCCTCTAAACGAGTTATTAACAACCATCAAATAAACAAACATCACTCACCACCGCCCTCTAAACGAGTTATTAACAAACATCAAATAAACAAACATCACTCACCACCGCCCTCTAAAGCCAGTTAAAAGCCAGTGAAACACAATAATAAACTGATTCTAAAATGCTCAGTCAGAGAAAGATGATCTGATTTATGCAAATGAACCACACATGCAAATCTCTTTATTCCTAAAAACATGTAAACAGCATGTTTGAAGACGTGTGGCGTGCTCAGCAGCAAATCAGGCGCGGAGCTGCTTTTTGTGTGGTTTGAAAGTGTTTAAGACTGTCACGCCACCTTCCACCTTCAGCCAACAAGCAATTAAGGCACAATTACAGTAGCAGCTCTATTTATATCCCGTTTCAAGCAGCGCCGCAGCAGCAGCTATGGCAGCGATGCAAAAGTGCTTAATTCTGCATATTATTCCTCCGAAACGCATCCCGCTGAGAGCAGCACACAGCTTTAAACTCCGACAAACTTCCCCCCCGTCTCCTCGTCCTCGGGCCAAACCAACCACGTTCGCTAATTAGGACCTCTGTGACATACGGTAAACACTGGCTGGTGATTTGCACCTTTTTCTTTTCCTGCATTTCTCTGGGTTTGGTTCACCTGCTGCCCGAGCAGGACAGCTCGCATGCGCTCCCGCTGCAGGAGCAGATCTCTGATTAGTGCTGTTAGAGAGTGACTTAATGTGAAACTTAAACTGGTTGCGATAACTGGACAGGTCCACTGGGAGCGCAGGCCTAAGCCCGCTAACTCACGATTCCATTACACAGCTTCGTATCTCCGGAAGTTTCCACGCCGCGAAAAAAAGGCCCTCCCATCCAGAAAGAGAAACGGTGGTCCAGATTAAACGCTCCGACCGGTAATTGGGAACAGCTTGCATTTACATGATTAAAGGAAATGAGTCCCGCGTTACACAGCAGCGAGATGCTCCGCTCAGCTTTTGTGTTGCTCTTTGGATTCTTCTAGAAGCTTTTAGGCTTTAAAACCACACTTTATTTGAGAGGCCACTTCAGAAGCCTTGCAGATGCTCGCTTCGTCAACAAATAACATGTAAATGAATAACCGCCTACGATTTTCTGGCAGGGTTTTAGTGCCAAACTGAGTGGGATTTGGTGTGAAATGGTTCAGATGCTGTTTAGAGTGGTGGTGATGATGTTTACAGTGGTGGTGATGATGTTTACAGTGGTAGTGGTGTTTACAGTGGTGGTGATGATGTTTATAGTGGTGGTGATGTTTACAGTGGTGGTGATGGTGTTTACAGTGGTGGTGATGGTGTTTACAGTGGTGGTGATGGGGTTTATAGTGGTGATGATGGTGTTTACAGTGGTGGTGATGGTGTTTACAGTGGTAGTGGTGTTTACAGTGGTGGTGATGATGTTTACAGTGGTGGTGATGGTGTTTACAGTGGTAGTGGTGTTTACAGTGGTGGTGATGATGTTTACAGTGGTGGTGATGGTGTTTACAGTGGTGGTGGTGTTTACAGTGGTGGTGATGATGTTTACAGTGGTGGTGATGTTTAGTGGTGGTGATGTTGTTTACAGTGGTGGTGATGGTGTTTACAGTGGTGGTGATGGTGTTTACAGTGGTGGTGATGGGGTTTTCAGTGGTGGTGATGTTGTTTACAGTGGTGGTGATGGTGTTTACAGTGGTGGTGATGGGGTTTTCAGTGGTGGTGATGGGGTTTTCAGTGGTGGTGATGTTTACAGTGGTGGTGATGTTGTTTACAGTGGTGGTGATGGTGTTTACAGTGGTGGTGATGGTGTTTACAGTGGTGGTGATGGGGTTTTCAGTGGTGGTGATGGTGTTTACAGTGGTGGTGATGGGGTTTACAGTGGTGGTGATGCTTACAGTGGTGGTGATGTTGTCTACAGTGGTGGTGATGGTGTTTACAGTGGTGGTGATGGGGTTTTCAGTGGTGGTGATGTTTACAGTGGTGGTGATGGTGTTTCCAGTGGTGGTGATGGTGTTTACAGTGGTGGTGGTGATGGTGTTTACAGTGGTGGTGATGTTGTTTACAGTGGTGGTGGTGGGGTTTTCAGTGGTGGTGATGGTGTTTACAGTGGTGGTGATGTTGTTTACAGTGGTGGTGATGGTGTTTACAGTGGTGGTGATGGTGTTTACAGTGGTGGTGATGGGGTTTTCAGTGGTGGTGATGTTGTTTACAGTGGTGGTGATGGTGTTTACAGTGGTGGTGATGGTGTTTACAGTGGTGGTGATGTTGTTTACAGTGGTGGTGATGGTGTTTACAGTGGTGGTGATGGGGTTTTCAGTGGTGGTGATGGTGTTTACAGTGGTGGTGATGGTGTTTACAGTGGTGGTGATAGGGTTTTCAGTGGTGGTGATGGTGTTTACAGTGGTGGTGATGGTGTTTACAGTGGTGGTGATGGGGTTTTCAGTGGTGGTGATGGTGTTTACAGTGGTGGTGATGGGGTTTACAGTGGTGGTGATGCTTACAGTGGTGGTGATGTTTACAGTGGTGGTGATGTTGTTTACAGTGGTGGTGATGGTGTTTACAGTGGTGGTGATGGGGTTTTCAGTGGTGGTGATGGTGTTTTCAGTGGTGGTGATGGTGTTTTCAGTGGTGGTGATGGGGTTTTCAGTGGTGCTGATGCTGTTTTCAGTGATGGTGATGGTGTTTTCAGTGGTGGTGATGGTGTTTACAGTGGTGGTGATGGTGTTTACAGTGGTGGTGATTGCTTCCAGGGGCAGTTGTGAACTGAGAGATGGAACAAAGGATAGACATTAATTGTTTTAGGATGGCTCAGCTGTGTGATCCTCCACTTCGTCCATTTCACAATAATAGTACTGTACTAATAATACTACACCACCAGACTGACCACTACACCACCGTACTGACCACTACACCACCGTACTGACCACTACACCACCATACTAACCACTACACCACCATACTAACCACTACACCACCGTACTAACCACTACACCACCATACTAACCACTACACCACCGTACTAACCACTACACCACCATACTAACCACTACACCACCATACTAACCACTACACCACCATACTAACCACTACACCACCGTACTAACCACTACACCACCATACTAACCACTACACCACCTTACTAACCACTACACCACCATACTAACCACTACACCACCATACTAACCACTACACCACCGTACTAACCACTACACCACCATACTAACCACTACACCACCGTACTAACCACTACACCACCGTACTAACCACTACACCACCATACTAACCACTACACCACCATACTAACCACTACACCACCTTACTAACCACTACACCACCATACTAACCACTACACCACCATACTAACCACTACACCACCATACTGACCACTACACCACCATACTAACCACTACACCACCATACTAACCACTACACCATCATACTAACCACTACACCACCTTACTAACCACTACACCACCTTACTAACCACTACACCACCATACTAACCACTACACCACCATACTAACCACTACACCACCATACTGACCACTACACCACCATACCAACCACTACCTATTTAGCCTACAGCACTTTAGCTCCTCCCATTGTTATACGGATGTTAAAGAGTGTTATAGCTCAGAGTGTTTTTTGAGTAAGATCTGAGGAGCTCGAGTCCTAAAGTCGCAGTAACAGCCTGTTTCATTGTTAGGAATCAGAAGAATTTGGAAAACTGTCTTTTAGAAATGAATAGCCGCTGTTTTTGAAGCTCAGGGGACCAAAATAAAAGAGAGATGTAGGAAACAGAACCCGCCGACTGCGTGGACCACTTCTATAAGGTTCCTGTCATGAACATGTGAGCGAAACTGATATGAATCCGGAGAAAGTAAAGCTGTGGGGTTTGTGTTCAGAGTTGCGCGTCAGCTCGTTTCTATGTGAATCCACTTGTTGGCATTGCATAACAGCTCTGCTTTACTTAAGCCCACGCCGAAAAGCTGTGGGTTGCCTCGTGCTGTGCCAGCGCTGATTGCCTGGCATTGTGTTCCAGGGAAGTGCAGCTGTTCGCTTTGCCAGAAACCTTTTGTGTAAACAGCCTCTGCCGTTTGAAAAACAAGCGAGAAAAAAAAGATGGGATTCAAATGGACTCGTCACGCTGCGTCGTCCGCCACATTCCTCACCTGTTCCAAACCAGAGGAGACAAATTCCGAGAGAAAGGCTTGACGGGAATTTGAAATGACGTCGTGAGAAAGGTTTTTTTTTCTTTTTCTTTTGGAAAGTCATTTCTTTAGCGCTCCGCTGTCAGCTGCGGAGAATCCAGCCTCTCCCACTGTTGGGGGACGAAGTGCGGTACAGCGTACATGCTGATAAGTCTGATAAAACCTGTCTAAACCTGAGAACTTCCTGCAGGGGGGGGTCGTACGGAGTCACCTCTGAGCTCAGCGTGAGCTGGGGAAGAAAGAAGGAATGCATTTGCGGCTCAATCTATCACTGGCATTCCCTGCCTGTTAAAAGTTTGGGGACACCTACCTACCTTCTCGGCGTCTTGTGGAAGCATTGGACCCCCCTTGAAGGTCGCAGCGTCATGTAGATAACAAGACACAATAGGTTGTTTTCTTTTACATGATTCAGATGATGTTGAAGATCAGAGTGGAGGAGATGGAGGTGAGGAGCTGAGTGGAGGAGATGGAGGTGAGGAGCTGAGTGGAGGAGATGGAGGTGAGAAGCAGAGTGGAGGAGATGGAGGTGAGGAGCTGAGTGGAGGAGATGGAGGTGAGGAGCTGAGTGGAGGAGATGGAGGTGAGAAGCAGAGTGGAGGAGATGGAGGTGAGGAGCTGAGTGGAGGAGATGGATGTGAGGAGTCTTTGCTGCACTAGAGAGAAAGACACAAACAGTTCAGCACAGTAGATGTTAGACATGATGCTGATGTGATGAAGAGAGATTTGAAATGAACTGCAAGATAAGCTGTTATCGAGGCAGCAGATATAAGAACCACCTTCTCTTCCAGACAACCATCTACTCAAGAACCACCTTCACCTCCAGACGTCCTTCTACTCAAGAACCACCTTCTTCTCCAGGCATTCTTTTAGTCAAAAATTATCTTCTCCTTCAGACGTCCTGGTGCTCAGGTACTACTTTCTCCTCCGGACGTCTCTGTACTCAACAACGACCTCCTCCCCCAGACATCCTTCTACCATCTTATTTTCCAGACACCCGTCTAATCAAGAACTACCTTCTTGTCCAGACATCATTCTACTCAAGAACTACCTTCTGCTCTAAAAGTCCCTCTACTCTAGAACTACATTCTCTTCCATGCAACCTTCTTTTCAAGAACTACCTTCTCCTCCAGAAATCATTCTACTCAAGAACTACCTTCTCCTTCAGATGTCCTTCTACATGACAACTACCTTCTTGTCCAGACGTCCCTCTACTCAAGAACTACCTTCTGCTCTAAAAGTCCCTCTACTCAAGAACTACCTTCTCCTCCAGATGACCTTCTTTTCAAGAACTACCTTCTCCTCCAGACATCTTTTTACATGACAACTACCTTCTCGTCCAGACAACCTTCTACTCAAGAACTACCTTCTTCTCTAAAAGTCCCACAACTCAACAATTACCTTCTCGTCCAGATGGCCTTCTGTTCAACAACTACCTTCTCCTCCAGACAACCTTCTTTTCAAGAACTACCTTCTCCTCCATACGTCCTTCTACATAACAACTACCTTCTCGTCCAGACAACCTTCTACTCAAGAATTACCTTCTCCTTCAGATGTTCTTCTACTAAAGAACTACCTTCTTCTCCAGACATCCTTCCAGTCAAGAACTACCTTCTCTTCCAGACATCCTTATACTCAAGAACTACCTTCTCTTCCAGACATCCTCATACTCAAGAACTACCTTCTCCTCTAGACATTCTTATACTCAAGAACTACCTTCTCTTCCAGACGTTCTTCTACTCAAGATCTACCTTTACCTCCAGACATCCTTCTACTCAAGAACTACCTTTTCCTCCAGACGCACCTCTACTCAAGAACTACCTTCTCCACCAAATGTTCTTCTACTCAGGAACTACCTTCTCCTCCAGACATCCCACGACTCAAGAAGTACTTTCTCCTCAAGACGTCCTTCTACTCAAGAACTACCTTCTCCTCCAGACGTCCTTCTACTCAAGAACTACCTTCTCCTCCAGACATCCTTCTACATGACAACTACCTTCTCGTCCAGTCGTCCTTCTACTCAAGAACTACCTTCTGCTCTAAAAGTCCCTCTACTCAATAACTACCTTCTCCTTCAGACAGTAAGGGCAAATAAAGGGTGTTTCCAAAAAAATGGCCAAGAAGAAAAGGTTAAAGTTGTTTCTAATAAAGTGGCCATTAAAAGCAGCTACAGACTTCAGCAGCACTGCTGTGTCTGATCCACTCACATCAGCACAACACACACTAACACACCACCACCACATCAATGTCACTACAGTGCTGAGAATGACCCACCACCCAAATAACACCTGCTCTGTGGTGGTCCTGTGTGGTGTCCAGAACATCAGGTAAACGTGATGTGTGATCATAAAGAACCTATTAAAAGAACCTTCATGACATAAAGGTTCTATTCTTGTCTGTGTTTTCTTTCTAGAACAGTAAATCCAAACCAGGAACCGTTTAGGAACCTCACTGTTCAGGAGCGCTGGCCTGTAGGACCTGATTGATTTCACACACGAGCAGGTGAACTGTTTGTTCCTAATTCTGTTTGTGCGTGAAGGTTTTTGTTAATCCACCTCAGCAGCAGCAGACAGGCTGTGTGTGTGACAGAGCCCACCACTTGAAAGCCCCTCTCTTTCCCCTCCTGCCATCTGTTGCTGCAAACTTGCCTCATTTCACTGGGACGCGCTGCTTTGAGTGGCTTTCATATATTTTCCCTCCTGACTGGATCAGTACGTCTCTGCAGTGCGTGTGGAGCTGACAGGGAGTTCCTGGCACCACATCAAGGGAGCTGGATCCGCGTGAAAGCCTTTCACAACCAAACACACACTCCTTTAAGGTGCAGAGGAGTGTGTGGCGCGGTACGCTGACAGACGCAGACAGGCCTTGTTTTAGTTTAAATAAACATGTCCCATAGCATCGTCTGTCATTGTATAGAGCCAAATGCGTCATAACCGTCAAAACACACGGTGGACGAGCGTGTGAAGTAAAATAGTCTAAATATGAATATGAGCGGAACGGTTTCTATCAGAAACACCTGTCACAGATTTCATATTAGCCACGTTGGTGGAAACATCTAGCTTATATATATATATATATATATATATATATATATATAAATAAGGCTTAGATAGGTGGTACATGTCAAAGTGACATCCACATGGATGGCAGGACCCAAGGTTTCCCAGGAGAACACTGGCCAAAGCATCACACTGCTACCACCAGCTTTCCCAAAGTGCATCCTGGTGCCATGTGTTCCCCAGGTAAGCGACGCACATGCACCCAGCCATTCACATGATGTTAAAGAAAATGTGATTATCAGATAAGACCACCTTTTTCCATTGCCCCGTGGTCCAGTTCTGATGCTCACATGGCCATTCTTGGCGCTTTCGCCAGTGGACAGAGGTCAGCATGGGCAACCTGACTGGTCTGTGACTGGTCTGTACCATTCTGTCAGAACCAGCATTAACTTCTTCAGCAGTTTGAACTACAGTAGCTCATCTGTTGGATCAGAACACACAGTCCAGACTTCCCTCCACACATGCATCAATGACCCTATCGCTGGTTTTTCCTTGTCTGGGCCACTTTAGATAGATACTGACCGCTGCAGACCAGGAACACCACACAAGAGCTAGGGTTCAATCAGTCAATCAATCAACCTTTATTTAAACTCGGAAATACATTGAGGAGTGACCCTCATTTTTAATGCAGCCGAGCATATACAATTAAAGGGATTGAAAGCAAAATGAGCAAAAATAGTAATAAATAAAATACAAATTTTAAATAAACATTTAATATAGATGCATAAAATACAATGTAAATTTTTTTTATAAAAGAATATAAAATAAACATAAAATACATACAAGATAATAAAAAGTTGAAATGTTATTAAAAAATACTCATTAAAACAATCACAATAAAAAAAAGATAATAATAATAATATTAATAATAATAATAAAATAATAAAAATAATAGATAATAAAAATAATAAAAAGAGGGTTAGTCGTCTAGTCATCACAATTTGGCCCCCTGTCAAATTCACTCAAATCCTTAAGCTTGCTCATTTTTCCTGCTTCCTACATCAACTTTGAGGATAAAATGTTTACTCGCTGCCTGATATCTAATATATCCCACCCACTAACAGGTGCTGTGATGAAGAGATAACCAGTGTTATTCACTTCACCTGTCAGGGGTCATAATGGTATGCCTGGTTAACATATATTTACCCTGTTCTTCAATTATCAGGACCTCCACAGGACCACCACAGAGCAGGTCTTATTTAGGTGGTGGATCATTCTCAGCACTGCAGTGACACTGACGTGGTGGTGTCCAGACAACAGGGTCCTGCGGGCAACATCCTTTTACCACTGATGAAAGACTAGAGAACATCCAACAGAAACTGTGCAGCAGCAGATGAGCTACTGTCTCTGACTTTACATCTACAAGGTGGACCAGCAAGTAGTAGGAGCGTGAAAAGAGCAGCAGCAGCACCTCCCCCAGGTCACACCCTGCCAAAACAGCATATTGTGAATTTCGTATTTGCAACATAAAGGCTAAATACCCCCATAAATAGGATCTGGTGTAAATATATATATATATATAAAATGATACATACACTGGTTGGTGCAGACACTGTTGTTGGACGTCAGAGCTGTGTTCAGTCTATGGAGATCAAGAGTACGTCGTGTTCAGGTTTTAGATTCAAGAAATGTTACTGAGACTCACTGAAGAAAATACAAATATTCTCTTGAAGCTGATCTAGAAACAGAGTGTAACACAATGCACTGGAATTTAGAACTATTGACCATCAAGTTTGCACACAGAGGAATCTGACCTCCACATTTAACCCATCTGTGCATTGAAATACATACATACACACATTATTGAACACACACATACACACACACACACACACACTAGTGAATACACACACTAGGAAGCAGTAAAACACCCACATACAGACACACTAGTGAACATATACACTAGGGGGCAATGAAACACCCACATACTAACACACTAGTGAACATATACACTAGGGGGCAGTGAAACACCCACAAAAAAACGCAATAGTGAACATACACACTAGAAAGCAGTGAAACACCCAAATACACACACACTAGTGAACACACACACTGGGGGGCAATGAAACACCCATAAATATACACACTGGTGAACACACACATTAGGAAGCAGTGAAACACCCACACACACACACACACACTAGTGAATACACACACAAGGAAGCAGTGAAATACCCACATACACACACATTAGTGAACACACACACAAGGAAGCAGTGAAATACCCACACACACACACACTAGTGAATACACACACAAGGAAGCAGTGAAATACCCACATACACACACATTAGTGAATACACACACAAGGAAGCAGTGAAATACCCACATACACACACATTAGTGAACACACACACTAAGGGGCACTGAGTACACTTGCCCAGAGTGGTGGGCAGGCCTATTCACAGTACCCAGGGAGCAGTTGGGGGTTAGATGTCTTGGTCTTGGCACTTCAATCGTGTCCTGTCGGTTGAGGGGATCGAGCTGGTGACTGTCACAAGGCTGGTTCCCTAACCTCCAGCTCACAGCGGCCCCTCTACATAAATGTAAAATAGCATTTATTAGACCTATAATTGAAGTATATATGAATTATTGTGATTAACTGCATAAGATGATGCCATTTATTGCAATTACTTTAATAGTTTGACAGTCGTAATTAAAATCCCTGTTATTTTATTAAGAAGTTGTTCTTGATCCTAAATGTTTTGCATAGATTAACTGTGAAATAGTTTGATCTCTATATCTGACATGGGAAATATGCTTTGATCTATATGTTTGAGCTCATTTGAGTGCAAATTTATCACTTTAGCGTCTTTTGATATAACAAAACAATATTTGTTTGTAAATAAATGAATAAAATCCCATGTAGCCAG
The DNA here is from genome assembly GCA_021613375.1 of Megaleporinus macrocephalus. NCBI lineage: Eukaryota > Metazoa > Chordata > Actinopteri > Characiformes > Anostomidae > Megaleporinus > Megaleporinus macrocephalus. The sequence continues at coordinate 32,805,010 of CM038728.1, read as the reverse complement.
TGAGGACCGTTAGTGGTCGGTGTAGTGGTTGGGCTTGAAGGAGTTAACATAAACACTTTATAGTAAGAAGATGAAGAGATTGCTTTTTATAATCTTATGCAAATCTGCTGTATATGAGGATCCACAGTGCTGAGACTACTGAGACGTTTCTTTTTTCTCTTTCTTTTCTTTCTCTGTCAGTGTAAGAAATCCTACGGCGTGATCCGGTTATTATTTTTACCATCAAAGAGCAGCGAGGTGTGTTATTATCTGAGTCTGAGTCTGATTTGCTGTTTAATCCGCTACCTCGGCACGGTACTGAGCAGATAACTGTCTCTGAACGCCGTCCAAGTCTGAAGAGCCTGCACTCCACCGTCAGCAAACACATCAGTGATAATTAGACAGGCCGCACTCCGCCACTTCAAATACAGCAGCCGCAACTGTTTGGAGGAACTCCAAAGCCAGGAGGGCCGGCATGGACGGCTTGATGAACCCACTCGCTCCAGACACTCAGCAGCTAATCATCTGCTTTGTTTAAGAAGGCTTTGATTATTAGTTTACAAGAAAATTACAATGATCAGTGTTCTCAGTTCACACCCCAACAATCCGGCCTAATTGAAGCTGCAGTGCTGCAGCGGGCCACTAGATGGAAGCATAGGGCTGTACAAGTCTCAATCCATTACACACAAATATTGGTTTTTGTACATGTTCAGCATATGCGTATATATATATATATATATATATATATATATATATATATATATATATATATATATATATATATATATATATATATATATATACACACACACAAAGAGAGAGGCATTTTTACATTTATATTCATATATATAAATAATACATTTGAGACAAAGGTTTGTCACACATATGCCATATGCATATATATATATATATATATATATATACACACACTACAGCTGAAAAGTTTAGGATCACTTTAGAATTTCATTTCATGCAATTCACAAACAATATTGTTCATTTCACAATTAATGTAAGTGTATCAGATGATTTTTAAAGAATATAAATGTTTGTATTAAAGTCTATTTTTGTATAGAGGCTTATTTTACATATAGTTCTATTATCAGTAATTCTCAGTCCTCTGTCTAAATCTCCTGGTACGACCACCAATCCAAGTTAAGGATGTTATTGGACTAATTGGTTGTTAGGACACTCTTGATCAATTGTGATCACAGCTGAAAAACATTCTACTAATAAGTGAGTATAAAAGGGAACAACATTCTAGGTTAGTTTAGTATCTGAAGATCAGCAGTTGATGTCTTGCTGACCGACTCACAATGACCAGAAAGAAACAACTTTCTTTAGAGACCCGTCAGTCCATTGTTGTGTTAAGGAAGAAGATACTCCATTAAAACAAGAACATTTCACTGTGATCCCAAACTTTTGAGCGCTGGTGTGTGTATATATATATATATATTACTTTGGACAGTGACGTGGTGCGTTATTACATATGCACATGTTATATATATCGTCACTGTCCAAAGTAAAACTTCACGTTACAGGACAGGACACAAACTTGACTTTCAATGTAAGTCAATGGAACCAGATTTTTTTTCATGTGAATTTGGAGCATTTCTATTGGTCCATTCATCATTATATGTGTACACATTGTAAACAGCAGCTGTCATGTTCAAATGATATAGAAAAATACAAATCAACAAAAATTGTCAGTGATGACATATATGCAAGTATATTAATATATCCTATGCACATTTCACAGAAATAAATCTCCTATCTCCACTTTGGACGGTTCTCAGATTTTTTACATTGTTCATTGATGACCAGATCAAAAGAAAAAGCCCAAAATGAATTCTCGTTCCACAGACTTACAAGTAAAGCTCTCACAGCATCACTATACAAATGTAAATACATTAATAATAATGTCCTGTATGTGTTATATATATATATATATAAATAACACACATAATAATAATAAATATGTATTCTGTGTACACATCTGGAATAACAATATATCCCATATTATAACTGTCAGAATAAAACACTGTAGCAACTTTTCATGTTAATGTAAAAAAGATTTATTCCATGTCATTTGGTTCAGTCATATCTGGCTTTTTCCAGTGAAGTTTTGATTTTAGAATGTTTTTTCTGACAGTGACGATCTATATTATCTTATATGTGGGTTAAAAAGTTTGAAGAATATAAAGTTTTCCATGTAAAATGAAACTTTTCATGTACATATGCTAATATAATTATTAACTGGTCTATACATGTCTACACATTTCAGTTTTTCCTTTTTTTAAATGTAAAATTTAACTATATGTATTGTGTATATACGTAAATCTCGAAATGTGATATGTCCCATATATATATATATATGTCTATGTTTCCAGACAGGAAGCTTTTATTTACTCAGCAAAACACATTATTATTTAAATAACTAGAGCTTTTTTCATACGTCAGCGTGTTTATTTAACCCTTTCCAAGCTTCTCCTAAACAACCCAGTATTATTATCAGTTCTCATCTAATACCTGCTTTGACTGCTCAGTACTTCATTAAGATAAATCAAGATTTGCTGCTGAAGGAACTGAATACATTCATACAATGTCTGGGGCGTCCAGGAGAAATCTGGAACCTAACTTTGTTCTTCAAACTGGATCAAGATCTGATCTACTTCTCTCACAATAAGATATTCATGTTACTTTGTATTGTATGTCTGATTATTTACATCTGATCTAATCAGATCTGCTGTTCTTACTGGTGAACATACACTTACTGATAGGATAAAGACTTAAACTATATAAAATCCATCATGTTCACTTTAACATTCTGCCGTCCGGGTCTCACTTAGACTGAGCTGTCAGTTTTCTCTCCAGATAAACGACTCTTCCGCTGCTCGGAGACCCCGGTGCTGTTACTGCAACACGTCGCAATTGTAAATGCCAAAAACAATGAGCTGAGATTAGTGACGCGAGCAGGCGGGACACACAAACTCCATTATTCATAGCCGAGGAATTCTTAAAATAAACAGAGCACGACATTTGACCTGGAGTGCTCAAACTTCTACATATGACACATACACTGCACACTCACTGACCACCTTATCAGGTCCTCCTACCTTCAGTGGTGATGATGTTGTTTACAGTGGTGGTGGTGATGGTGTTTACAGTGGTGGTGATGTTTACAGTGGTGGTGATGATGTTTACAGTGGTGGTGATGGTGTTTACAGTGGTGGTGATGGTGTTTACAGTGGTGATGATGTTGTTTACAGTGGTGGTGATGGTGTTTACAGTGGTGGTGATGGTGTGTACAGTGGTGGTGGTGATGGTGTTTACAGTGGTGGTGATGTTTACAGTGGTGGTGATGTTGTTTACAGTGTTGGTGGTGATGGTGTTTAGAGTGGTGGTGATGTTTACAGTGGTGGTGATGATGTTTACAGTGGTGGTGATGGTGTTTACAGTGGTGATGATGTTGTTTACAGTGGTGGTGATGGTGTTTACAGTGGTGGGGATGTTGTTTACAGTGGTGGTGGTGTTTCCATTGGTGGTGTTGATGGTGTTTACAGTGGTGGTGATGTTGTTTACAGTGGTGGTGATGATGTTTACGGTGGTGGTGTTGTTTACAGTGGCGGTGATGATGTTTACAGTGGTGGTGGTGTTGTTTACAGTGGTGGTGATGTTGTTTACAGTGGTGGTGATGATGTTTACAATGGTGGTGATAGTAACCAGAGGTCTCCATGTCTACAACACAAATATACACATTGTATTTACTATGAAACCCACCAGTGAAGCTACACGTGTCTTCTGAGTTTATCTGGATGTTGATGGTAAAATGTGGAAGATCTAAAAATACTAGGTTTTCTTTGGGGACTATTTGAACCTCACAGCGTCCTGCATGTATCCCTCCACCATGAATGGAGTTTAAGACTGAGATCTTCTCTAAACTATCATAAACAGCGTCTCAGAATCAGACAGTGTATTTATAACATTTGCTGTAATAACTTTCTGTGAGGAGCTTTTAGAGGTGGACGTCTGGTTCCATTCAATAACACTGTGAATAGTGAATAATTTACAGCAACTCTGAATGACTTTGTTACACCAAACCCTTTATTGATGCAGCATCATGGAGCTCCACATCAGGGCCTCCTGAAGTGTCTTCAGCAGAACCTCATTTAAAAACATTCTTATGAACTTATTAGTGTGTGTCTAGAGACAATGCATGACAGACCTGAGGACAAAGTATTCACTCATCCATCCAAATCATTGAATTCAGGTGTTCCAATCACTTTCACATGTGTATACAACCAGCACCTAGTCATGCAGACTGCTTCTACACACATTAGTAAAGAGTGGGTCTCTCTCAGGAGCTCTGTGAACTCCAGCGTGGTACCGTGATAGGACGCCACCTGTGCAGCAAGTCCAGTGGTGAAGTTTCCTCACTACTAAATATTCCACAGTGGACTGTCAGTGGTGTTCTAACAAAGTGGAAGTGATTGAGAACGACAGCAACTCAGACACCAAGTGGTAGAACACATACAATGACAGAGCGGGTCAGCGAATGCTGAGGAGCATAGTACACAGAGGTCACCACCTTTCTACAGAGTCAATCACTACAGACCTCCAACCTTCATGTGGCCTTCAGATCAGTTCAAGAACAGAGCATAGAGAGCTTCATGGAATGGGTCTCCATGGCCGAGCAGCTGCATCCAAGCCTTACATCACCAAGAACAATGCAGAGCGTTGGATGCAGTGGAGTAAAGCACGCCACCACTGGACTCTAGAGCAGTGGAGACGTGTTCTCTGGAGTGATCAATCACGCTAATCCAAAGGACAAGCCTGGCTTTGGCGGTTGCCAGGAGGACGCTACTTATCTGACTGCAAGTGTAAGGTTTGGTGGAGGGGGGGCTTATGGTGTGGGCAGTGCTTAATTTGTAAAACATCAGGTATTGGAACACTAAAGGTGGGGTGATCCAGCAAGTGGCAGTGAGGGAAAAGGTCCTGGAACGCATAGACACAACAGTGCTTCAAGTGTCCATCTAACATAGTAGCATTCTGAACAATAAAATAATCCTAGCTTTAATGAATGCAGAAAGGAGCTGCAACCATAAAATCTCAGAGATACCACTGGACAAATAGCTTTTGGTGTCCTACAAAAAAAAAGACATCAAAGAGGTGGTGGATCCACATAAATAAGTTCTGGAACACATGTACCTGAAATATGAGAGGTGTCGGATCTTGTTCCAGCAAGATCCAGCACAAATTAAGCACTGGGTGTGGGGTTGTTTTTCAGGAGTTGGGCTCCGACCCTCAATTCCAGTGAAAGGAACTCTTAATGCTTCAGCAGACCAAGAGACGATTTCATGCTCCTAACCTTGTGGGGACAGTTTGGGGACGGCTCCTTCCTGTTCCAACATGACTGCCCACCAGTGTACAGAGCAGCTCCATAAAGACATGGAGGAGTGAGTTTGGTGCGGAAAGTTTTGGCCTGCACAAAGTCAAGTAGAGGTCAGGACTCTAGAGTGGAGACTGCGAGCCAGACCTTCTCATCCAACATCTGACCTCACCAATGGTCTTCTGGAAGAACTGTCACTCCCATAAACACTCTCCTAAACCGTGTGGAGAGACTTCCCAGAGGAGCTGAAGCTGTTATAGCTGCAAGGGTTGGGCCGACTTCATATTAAACCCTATGGGTTAAGAATGTGACGTCACTCAAGCTCATATGCGTGTGAAGGCAGACGAGCAAATACTTTTGGCAGTATAGTGTAGGTAAACGGCTATTAAGAACTTGTGTCTGATGTGAGCAGTGTTCCTGTACAGAACTCACCCACATGTGGAGATTAGATCATTTACTTTGAAGGACAGTAAATGAGAGACACTCAGAGGAGCTAATCGGACACTCGGTTACCTTCACTGTCACTGTGTGACTCTCTTTCCTGCTGTTTATCAGAACGGCACTGGAGATTACCATGCAAGTTGTTTTGTGACTGTGATATTGAAGATATTGTATTGGGGTGGGGGGCGGTGGTGGTGGAAATACATTAGGGCCCTCTGAGAAGCGTTTTAATCTGATTCTCTGAATGGGATTATGTGGGCCTCTCCTAATCTGGACTAAACGCGATAAAGCAGGTCGGAAGGTGCTCGCGCTTGGAAAAGAGAGGGGAAGCAATCAAGAGATGAGAAAGATAAAGGGATTAGATTCCCTTTGATAATCTCACACTTCGCACTGCCGCGCTTCAGTCGTGCTGTTGTTTTGAATTGGAAGCGCTTCTGTCGGGCGAGGTTGTGTCAAAGGCCGGAGGCGCTTCAGCGTGCAGCGCACCACTATAACATAAACCTGCAGCTCAGCCTGCTTATAGCTCCTTTAGAGAAGTAACGGCACACCGCTCCACTTTATATTCACACCTTCATATTTTTACATTCACTTTGTATTCATGTGCTGGTAAAGATCATAACTAGTTCTTTTACTATTATGTTATTATTTAAAAACAGATTTTTAAACTTCTATTACATTTTTACTGTAATTTTTATTAATTTGTTATTAATTTTTTAATTATTTCTATTAAAACTGTGGCTTTGGGTCTAATTTCTTATTGTTTGGGGGTCATTTGGGGTCAAGAAATTCTAAATTGGAGACAAGTACAGTTAAAAATTGCCCATGTAAGAAATTCAAATGTTTATGATTCAATTACATTGTTTTATTAAATGAAACAAAACATCTTTCTTCACTAAATGTTTTAATAGGTGATCAGATGGACTGTTCCAAATGAGGATAGTCATCATACTGTCACGCCCCGCCTTGGTCTGTCTGTCTATGTCCTTGTTTACATTCTGTTTTGATTTGGTCATGTGTCAGTCCTTTGTCTTCGTCCCTCACCTGTTCAAAGGTGTTCCTCGTTACGTGTCTCCATATATATCTTCTGTTTGCTTCCAGTCTTTGTTGTGTATTCATTGTTCAAAATCTGTGGTGTTACCTGCTTTATTTGTTTTATCTGTTTGTCCATGTTTCTTTCTTCTAACAGTTAGATCTAGGGTTAGGGTTACTCTTGTTTCTTTTCATATTCGTTATGAATAAAAGACATTTGCGCATGTATCCAACTCTCCCATCTGTCCAGACGTTACACATACTCCCCATTACCAAGCTTAAACATCAAAAAATAAAAATTTTCAACTGTTAATTGCTCGAATTCTCTGATAATAATAACAATTAGAAATGGAAGGATCGATCGGCCATGTGTCGGTATTAGCCAATTTTTAATAATAATAATAATAATAAGTTTCAAGTCAATTTATATAGCGCCTTTCTCATACCCAAGGACGCTTTACATCGAGAAGGAAAAAAAAATCTGTGAGCAGCAGAGAGAAAGTACTGAGAAAAGAGGTAAGTTTTAAGTTGAGCTTTGAATGAGGAGAGTGAGTGACAGTCATGAAGAGATCATGGTAATGAGTTCCACAGTTTGGGGGCCATGACGCTGAAGCCCCCCCCCCCCCCCCCCCCCCCCCCCCCAACAGTGATCAGTCTGAATTTTGGAACATACAGGCGACCTGCGTCAGAGGACCTAAGAGTTCGGACAGGGCAGTATGGGTGCAGGAGCTCAGCTAAGTAGGCAGGAGATAATTAAAATATGTGATCGGTGATCGGCCGATATTTCTCCAATTTAGCCCATCTCGATGGCGTTAAACAAATGAGCCTAATTTCTGTGTTTACAGCTAGCGTTTCATCCTGGAGCCCTGCGTGAAACCCCCTCCGGCCAGCTCCCTGCAATTCCTATCTGAACGGTATGGAAATACATACCGTTTCATTTTCAGTCAGACTGACTAAAGCAGCGGCCTCGTGAGAACAGTTTAAGCGCTCACCGCACGTGCGAATAGAAAACATCGTTTGTCACCGTATGTGATTTAGACTCATCCAGGACAGTTTATAACATCTGTAAAATTAGTAACATCAGCGTCTCTCACGGGAACCAAGACAAAGACATTTAACACACTAATCTGATGCACACTTCAGAGACACCACACAGCTGAACACAGTGAGTATCAATAAACAGCAGAGCTAGAACACACAGCTAACACAAAACAAACAACCCAGAACACCTACAGACCAGATCTGACCGGTACGAACAGAACAGCAGCAGAAACAGCCAGAGAGCTAAAGAACCACAGCCAAAGTGATTGAGTTTATAGTTCTAGATAAGCAGCTCTTCTCGGCTGTAGAAGACAGTCATTCTGCTGCTTAATGTTCCACCTGGATCCACGCTCTGCTGTTCCTAGTAGAGATACTTTTCAGATGTGGCTCTTCCGGAGCTTATCAAGCGGTTTACTCCCACAAAGACCAACTTCTAATTTAGTTACAAATATTATACTGTTTCACATGAGCTCCTTAAAAATTATAATAAACCAGTTTAGACCATGTTTCATGACTTGCTTGCGCTAATAATATGTAGCCCTGTTGTGGCATATAGCCCCGCCCTCGATCGGTATCAGCTTTCGGCCGATCAGTCCATCTCTAATAACAATAATAATAATAACAATAATCATAATTAACACTTCTTTTACTTTATGCTTAAATAAGCTGATGTGACAGATGGGAAAGCAAAAGATTTTTTTCCAATTAGTGTTTATATTAAGCCAACAAATCACTGACGTCTGAAAAAATAACTCTAAAATATTAACTTTACAGGAGAAGCGAAAAACCTACTTCACTTTTAATGTAAGTCAATAGAACCAGAATTATTTCCAAGTGATTCTGTATCATTTCTTTTGGTCATGAAATGTACACACAATTTAAAGAACAACAGTTGCTTCATATTATGTCAAAAACAAAAAAATATATATATAAGGTTGTGTCCCATTAGCAGCAATATGAACTACAAATATGACTGGAATAATGCGATTCAAATATTGGAATACTTTTAAAATACATTTAAAGCGTGAAAGTGGAGTCTCTTCCACACAGAACTGAATGTTGATGTGCTCTGTTGATGGAATCTCTCATTTATTTATTTGTAATATTATTTATATTAAAAATAAATAAAATCTGTAAGTATCTGTAAGAGAATCCGGCTGTAAACTAGACCTTGGGTCTGGAAGTCCGGACCCAAATATAAATAAATAGAAAATAATAACAAATAAATGTTTTTTCCCATCAGGACCTGCGTACATGCCTTATTTAAGGCTTTGAGAGCTCAGAGACTGAACGTCAGTGTGTTTATTTAACCCTTTCCAAGCTTCTCCTTGTGGAAACAACCCAGTATTATTATCAGTTCTCATCTAATACCTGCTTTGACTGCTCAGTACTTCATTAAGCTAAATCAAGATTTGCTGCTGAAGGAACTGAATACATTCATACAATGTCTGGGGCGTCCAGGAGAAATCTGGAACCTAACTTTGTTCTTCAAACTGGAGCTCAAGATCTGATCTACTTCTCTCACAATAACATATTAATGTTACTTTGTATTGTATGTATGATTACTTTGTATTGTATGTCTGATTATTTACATCTGTTCTAATCAGATCTGCTGTTCTTACTGGTGAATACACACTTATTGATCAGATAAAGGCTTTTAAACTATCAGATAAGGGGCCTCAGACTTGTGTACTGTAGTGTATTTCATTTTCTTTCTCCTTCAGACATTAGCAGAAACATAGTGGATATCAATAACCTGAAGAAATTGGGTTAACTCAAGCTCCAAACTAATTTAAATCTCAGTTTTCAGCTAGAAAAATGTATTTTCTGAAGGAAAACGGTTGCCGTAAACTGTTAATAGAGGAGTGCAGGTCAGTGTGTCTGTGGATTAGAGTTTAGAGATCTGCTCTCAGTGAGTACAGGCAGTTTGGTGGCTGTAGGTTAAATTAAAGGTTTGGGTGGGTACGGAAATGTATGAGGGGAAAAAATGGATGGGAAAAAACAACAAACAGACGAGTGCATGTCAAACCAACCCTGCAGTCGGGGTCGGGGGTCTGCCCTGGGTCAATATATATGAAATTATGTCTGTCGGTCAAGCAGAAGGTCAGTAGATTGGCTTGTACTTTCCTATCCTATTCATTCTCTATGTGCATCCGATCAGAAAGCTATATACAAGCCCAAATCACTCAATCGGACCAGACATAAACTCCATTCCAACTCTAGATCGTCCGGTCGGATTGTGTGATTCAGGCTTGTACAAAGCTTTTTGATCAGATGCACAGATTCCAGAAATCAACAGATGTTTTCCTTAATTTTTCCCATAGAGAATGAATAGGACGGAAAAGTGCACAATCTACTGAACTTCTGCTCAACCAACAGACACCGTTTTACATACACTGACTCAGGGCGGACCCCCGACCACGACTGCAGTGTTGGTTCGATTTGCACTCCTCTGTTTGTCGGTTTTTCCATCCCTCTTTTTTCCCCATTGGGTCCCATTCATTTTCCCAAACATCATGGTTTCTATAAACCTACAGCCTCCAAACTGCCTGTACTCACTCAGAGCAGATCCCCAAACACACTGACCCACATTCCTCTACTTGTGGTTTATTCATCCCTCGTTCCTCCCACTACTTAAACTGCACTACCATCCAACTTTTCTAGCCCAACTCAGGAAAACAGGAAAACAACCAGACGCGTCATATAAGAAGAACATAACATGTATCTATTGCCTTTAATGATGATCTTATTAAATCAGATTTTGAAAGGGCGCCCTCTTCTGGACCCACTGCAAACAGGTCACTGTAAAATCAATACCGCCTTTTCCTAATGTTTGTTTCTTGTCTGTTTTTTTTTCAACGTCCAACCATTCATAGATCTTCTGCCCTGTTTACTTTTCGCTTTTTAACACACTTCTGTGTTTGATTATTGATAAGTTTGCGTAGCAACGCTCCAGTGCACCTTCACACACAGGCAGGCTTTTTTATTTATGTGGGCTGTCTGAAATGGAGCAGGCAGGCCGGCTGAGTGCGGCTTTAATTTTATTCCTGTGTTGTTCATTCATAATTCATGAGTTTGTGTTGAGCATGAGTGTAAGTTCACGGTGGCTGGCTAAACTGGAGTAGAGTGGCTTTATCATCCTGTGCATATCATTTCCCAACACTAGAAGACCCGAACACGAATTATTCATCCTCGTCTACCGTACTGTGCCAAGGTCAGAGAACACGGCTGAGTTTACTTCTGTTACAGCTTCCCTTCTTTCCAGGAGACTCGATGTCAGTTTCTCAAAGAAATCCGAAGCTGGTGGTTTAGCATTATCTACTTCTTCTCACCAAGCAAATAACCCCAGACACGTTCAGTGGTGTTGAGGTTCTGGACTCTGGGGTGGTCAGTCCAGTGTTCAGCTTCTTTGTTAGTATCTGCTTTTCTCAGTGAGGAGCTTCTTGAACAGCTACCCAGATAACATGCAGATGTGGGCCACCTCTGGCAGTGATATGGCACAGCTGGTCCACTCTCAGCACTGGAAACCTGGACATGAGCCCACATACAAAACAACTCATATGGGCCACATTCCAAAACAGGTCTGGTTCTCTTAGTAGCGAACCGTGATCCTTGGTATGGCGCTGAATTAGAACTGCCTGGCCCCCTCTGTACATGAACAGCGGGACCACCAATCACCAACATTCTGCAGAGGCATCACAGTCCTTATAGGGGGAGACACAGGCTCACAGGCTTCCACTTAACCCCTCACACTCCAACACAGACTGAATAGACACGTTTGAATAATGCTGATTGTCAAACTGTAAGTAGATAAAATAAAATTATATATATATATATATATATATATATATATATATATATATATATATATATATATATATATATATATATAAATATATGACATATATGTTTTGTTAGGAATGATAAATACACTACTGTGATTAAACCTGTGATAGAATGTTCTACAGCATATGTGTCAAACTCAGGGCCCACGGGCCAAATGTGGCCCGCCACGTCCTTTTATGTGGCCCGCAAGAGCTTGAAAGGTGAAATACCGGTATGACTTTTGTGTTATGAAGCAACATGTCGGTTATTAAAGAGACTCTATGCCGGCATTTTAACTCCAAGCACGGAGCTCAGTACGACAAAGCTAGCCTTCAAGAAAAGCAACAGATTGCAGACGAATTAAAAGTTAAACTGAAGTCGCGGCAGAATCTGTTTACGAAAGCCAAAAACAACTCAGCAGTGAAAGCTAGCTTTACTGTGGCTGAAGAAATCGCCCGTGCTTCAAAGTGTTTTTCAGAGGGAGTGTTTTTGAAGCAGTGCTGCTGAAGGTCTGTGAGCAGGTGTGTCCCGACCAGATTCAAACTTTTAACAATGTCAGTTTGTCAAGAAAAACCATCACTGACCGAGTTAAGGAACTAGCTGGCCGAGGAGTCACACAGCTACGCAGCTTCTTCATTAGCTAGTGATGAAAACACAGATATGTGTAGTCGCTGTTGATGAAAGCACAGATACGTGTAGTTGCTGTTGATGAAAGCACAGATATGTGTAGTTGCTGTTGATGAAAGCACAGATATGTGTAGTTGCTGTTGATGAAAGCACAGATATGTGTAGTTGCTGTTGATGAAAGCACAGATATGTGTAGTTGCTGTTGATGAAAGCACAGATATGTGTAGTTGCTGTTGATGAAACACAGATACGTGTAGTTGCTGTTGATGAAAGCACAGATACGTGTAGTTACTGTTGATGAAACAGAGATATGTGTAGTTGCTGTTGATGAAACACAGATACGTGTAGTTGCTGTTGATGAAACAGAGATATGTGTAGTTGCTGTTGATGAAAGCACAGATATGTGTAGTTACTGTTGATGAAAGCACAGATATGTGTAGTTGCTGTTGATGAAACACAGATACGTGTAGTTGCTGTTGATGAAACAGAGATATGTGTAGTTACTGTTGATGAAACAGAGATATGTGTAGTTGCTGTTGATGAAAGCACAGATATGTGTAGTTGCTGTTGATGAAAGCACAGATATGTGTAGTTTCTGTTGTAATGTATTTAGTGTTTGCAGGTTTTATGTGTTTATGTGTATTAATTTGATGCACGGCTGTTTTTTATGTCACATGTTCTTAGCAGCTCACAATTTTTAATTTTATACTAATTAAGCCTCATTTCAGTATGTCAAACGTTTTGATCAAAGGTAATATTATAACTTGTTTGATGTTATTTTTAATTCACTTGAATAGTTTGATCCTTGATTGATGGAGTTTGTGGATTTCAAAACATGACAAATTAAAAGGATTTATATTATAACAGAGCAACAAGCAAACAACTTTTTTTCTATGCAACTGTAATGTTTAATTGGATAAGTAATACATTTAGAGTTATTTAACATTAAGGAGTAGTTACATTCTTTTTATATTACATTTGGTTACATTTTGTTACATTTACAAGTTACATCTGGCCCTTTGAGGACAGCCATTATGCCGATGTGGCCCTTGCTGAAAATGAGTTTGACACCCCTGCTCTACAGGGACTGGATTCAGATTCAGATGTTTACGTTTCAGTCCGCACCTCTAAAAATATATGAACCAGTCAACTAATCTGAGAGCACTACACGGAACTAATTAGGGATATAAATATAGAGATAATCCGTGATCTGTAGGAGTGAAGTTTATTTATTAATCACGCTCTGATTTAAGTCTTGTGCCTACAGCACTGTAAGCCACTCTTCTCCTGCCAGTGTGCGTGACTTCCTCCAGAAGCGTAGCATTAAAAACTCCCTCTTCCGCTATTTCTGTCTCCTTCGTATCCCTGCACATCCCTCCTCTTCTCCTCCTCTCGCGGATTCCTGTTTATTTTATCTGTGTTTTATTTATTTACCTATCAGGGACGAAGCTCATGACCTGGCGTCAGGAATAACAGGGCGAAGGTCACCAAGATTCACATCCTCAACGTTTCAGGTCCTGTACGTGAGACTGCAGATGGACATGGGGAGCGTTCTGATTACATCATTTTGTATAATCATAGATATTTTTCATTTTCATGAAGATAAAGTTATTAAAAGGCCACTGTCAATAATTTTAGAAATATAAATAGATTTCTCATAATTGCTTAAATTACAGTCTATTAGCATTATTAGTGTTCACTGTGAGTTATTCAGCATCCACTATGAATTATTTGGTATCCAATATGAATTATTCAGTATCTACTATGAATTATTTGGTATCCAATATGAATATTCAGTATCCACTATGAATTATTCAGTACCTACAAAGAATTATTCAGCATCTACTATGAATGCTGAATTATTTGGTATCCAATATGAATTATTCAGTATCCACTATTAATTATTTAGTATCTACAATGATTTATTCAGCATCCACTATGAATTATTCAGTATCTACTATGAATTATTTAGTATCCACTATAGATTATGTGGTATCCAATATGAATTATTCAGTATCCACTATGAATTATTTAGTATCTACAATGATTTATTCAGCATCCACTATGAATTATTCAGTATCTACTATGAATTATTTAGTATCCACTATAGATTATGTGGTATCCAATATGAATTATTCAGTATCTACTATGAATTATTTAGTATCCACTATGAATTATTTAGTATCTACAATGAATTATTCTGCATCCACTATGAAAGATTCAGTATCAACTATGAATTATTCAGTACCCACTATGAAATAATTTAAATCTACTATGGATAATTCAGTATATACAATGAATTATTCAGTATTTACAATTAATTATTCAGCATATACTATGAATTATTCAGTATCCACTATTAATTATTCAGTATCTACTATGAGTAATTCAGTATCTACAATGAATTATTCGTGTCTATAATTAATTATTCAGCATCTACTAGAAATCATTCAGCATCCACTATGAATTATTCACCATCTACTATGAATTGTTCATATTGTTCATATACAATTAATTATTCAGTATCCACTATTAATAATTTAGTATCCACTATGAATTTTTCTGTATCTACTATGAATAATGCAGTATTTACTATTTATTATGTACTACTTACTATGAATTATTGAGTAACTAGAAATTACGAATTTTAAATTTAGTATAAATTGAGTATTTACTAGAAATGTTTCAGTAACTACTATGACTACTACTATTCTGCTGTTACAATAAATCTGTAGTTATTAAACTGAATAATTACAGCTCAGAACCACAAACAGTTCATCAGCGGCAAGTTTGATGAATTTGGTTTAAGAACATAAAAGATGAACCAACTTTCTAACAAGTTTGAAGTGGCCAGTAAAGTCAGCCCTTTGTGTCAGAAGAGCCGAATAAGTGCACTTGATTGAACTCCAGCGTTTCCTTCTGATCCCTTTTGTTCTGAGGTTCCGAGTTTTCCGAGGTGCTGGGAAAATTTCATTCTCATCTGATAAAATCACAGA
Source organism: Megaleporinus macrocephalus (assembly GCA_021613375.1). Classification (NCBI taxonomy): domain Eukaryota; kingdom Metazoa; phylum Chordata; class Actinopteri; order Characiformes; family Anostomidae; genus Megaleporinus; species Megaleporinus macrocephalus. Next base: position 32,789,686 of record CM038728.1, on the reverse strand, counting down.
GAGGAGCTGAGGAGGAGACAGCCACGAGGGTGGGGGTTTAAAATCCCATCCCAAATCATTTATTTTTCCTGATATCACTCTATTATGGATCAACGCCCCCCATCCCCCTCCTCCCGCCCCCCTCCGGCTCAGAAAGGCTTAGAAAGTCTCCTCTAATGGATAACAGCGCTGATCCCGGCCGGCTGTACACAGCAAGACGGGATAAATTACTCTCGCTCTCAAACCCCCACCAGCTGCCGGAGAGTGACACCGGGTTACAGAAGCTTTCAAAGCCACGACGCCCAAAAACGTCTCCCACTAGCAGCAAGTAGAACCCCTGCAGCTACAGCTTCCTCTGAACTCCACAAGCGCTTCTCCACTCGAACATCAGCCTCGGAGTGAAATCAGGTCAAGCACGCAAACCTGTTGTAGCTTCACCTGATCAATTATATAGAGTCATATAAAAAAGACTAACGTTATTGTGTTCCAGTCAAAACAGAGATGTATAGTTACGGTTGTTCCTCAGACTGTATCAAAATTTCATGATGACCAATAAAAATGCCCCAAAACTGCTTTGATCTGGTTGACCCATAAATAATAAATTTGTTTCATCGTTCAAGCTTCCATTAATTCCTCAATGCCTTTGTTTGTAGTGGTCATTTCCGGTACAGTTGATAACCACTATGACGGCTAAGCCAAACTGTCTGAGTCTTCAAATCCAAAAAAGGTCCACAGAAAGTTGTTGTCCAAATTTGAGATGTTATTTATTGTTAATAATAAACATAATGTTTTTAGAAACATGAGTAAAAATAAGGATTACATGTGAGGATGTGAAGTCAAAGACCTAGTCAGTAGGTACTAGATTAGAGTCAGTACATGCTGCTCGAGCGGTAGACTAGTAGGTAATTTCAGTAGGTGAGTTTTAGTACCACACAAGCTCAGACGTACTACATCCATCATATTACCAGCGTCCTGTGGCGCAAGACGTCAGACCACCACCGTAAAAGTCCTGCTATTCATTTAAAAGCTCGTTTACTGACAGATTTAGATCTTTTAGTGACACTGATCTGTGTTTTGATCTGATTATGTGTCAGACGGTGTGGAGCTGTAGATCACAGAAGATGAAACGGGAGGAATGTAATCATTGTTTATCTCAGCAGTAGCGCTAACTCCTGTAGCGACAGTTCAGTAGCAGTAGCTACGTACACACAGTCGACGTTCAGCTTTACACCGTTTATTTACTCCACTCTGAATTCATCCACGACTCCAGTTGAATCATGGGATACACAGTGTGCTGTGTTCACCGACATTAAAATAGCTGCTGATTCAGGAGGTCATCCGGGAACCGTTCACTACTACTCAGTACCTACTGAGTATTCAGACATACTAGCCGCGCTCACCTACTGATTTACTACTGAACATTCAGACATACTAGCCACGCTCACCTACTGATTTGCTACTGAGTATTCAGACATACTAGCCACGCTCACCTACTGATTTGCTACTGAGTATTCAGACATACTAGCCTCGCTCGCCTACTGATTTGCTACTGAGTATTCAGACATACTAGCCACGCTCACCTACTGATTTGCTACTGAGTATTCAGACATACTAGCCTCGCTCGCCTACTGATTTACTACTGAGTATTCAGACATACTAGCCGCACTCGCCTACTGATTTACTACTGAGTATTCAGACATACTAGCCACGCTCGCCTACTGATTTCACTACTGAGTATTCAGACATACTAGCCGCGCTCGCCTACTGATTTACTACTGAGTATTCAGACATACTAGCCGCGCTCGCCTACTGATTTACTACTGAGTATTCAGACATACTAGCCACGCTCGCCTACTGATTTGCTACTGAGTATTCAGACATACTAGCCGCGCTCGCCTACTGATTTACTACTGAGTATTCAGACATACTAGCCGCGCTCGCCTACTGATTTACTACTGAGTATTCAGACACCCTAGCCGCGCTCGCCTACTGATTTACTACTGAGTATTCAGACATACTAGCCACGCTCGCCTACTGATTTGCTACTGAGTATTCAGACATACTAGCCGCGCTCGCCTACTGATTTACTACTGAGTATTCAGACATACTAGCCGCGCTCGCCTACTGATTTACTACTGAGTATTCAGACACCCTAGCCGCGCTCGCCTACTGATTTCACTACCCCACACACACCCAATTTCTTCATCCACAGTAAAGCTAACTTTCACTGCCGAGTTGTTTTTGGCTTTCGTGAACAGATTCTGCTGCAATCTGTTGCTTTTCTTGAAGGCTAGCTTTGTCGTACTGAGCTCCGTGCTTGTTGTTAAAATGCCGGCGTAGAGTCTCTTTAATAACCGACATGTTGCTTCATAACACAAAAGACAAACCGGTCTTTCACCTTAAAGCACGAACAGGTATTCACCTTCCCATCTTTGCTGAAACAGCCGTCCATCTGTATCAACTTTTCTTTTTCTGGACATTATGGGTTTGCCCGAGTTGTCGTCTAGTGGCAGTAAGCCGTAACACAATCGACATGCATTGTGGGAAATTGGTCAAAGTACGCTTCTGATCTATTTATTTTTAGACACTAAGACCTTTCAAGCTCTTGCGGGCCACATAAAAGGACGTGGAGGGCCACATTTGGCCCGTGGGCCCTGAGTTTGACACATGTGCACGAGATGGAGTAAATGCAGACAAAAAAATATTATGAGAAAACATACACACATGAACCTAAAGGATGGTTTTGGCTTCTACACTATTTGCTAGCACAGAAGAAATCAAGCAAGGAAGCCACTGTTGTCCTCAGAACAATTGACTGACCACCCCAGGGTCCAGAACCTCTTCTTCTCTGAATGTGTTTGGGGTTGTTTGGATGCTGAGAAGAAGAACCAGCTTCTAAGACCAATAACCTCTGCTGGAACACCACATTAACCTAATACTGTTTTCTGTGCTGTTCTGGCTGTTACCTCACTGACTGCTATGGTCACATATGCTAGACTATTCACTAATATGTGATGTTACATCAGTGTTTACACAACTCTACAATCTCTGCTTAAACTCTTTTCTCTGCTCTGTGAATATTGTATTGTTTTAGGTTGTTTGTGATGCAGCATATAGTCCTGGTTGAACACTTTTTCACTGTGTCCTTGTAAGTAGCTGAAATGACAAGCTTGCACACGTCGCCTTCTAGATGACGTCTTTTTCAGGGACGACCTGCTTGTGAACCACATTCTGTATGTATTACAGCAACATGGCTCTGTAGTAAAAGACTCCAGCTGGCCTATTTGCTGTCCAGCCCTGCCTCCTACTCCTGAAAACGTGGTGAACATATGAAGCACAGTATATGACAACGGTTCCCCAGACATATAGAGCGGGTAAAGTGTTATATAAAGCTAGAATGGGGCTAAAATTCCACTTTCACAACAATCGGTGTCCTCAGTCCCTGAGCAAGTACTGTGTTTGCTGTGAAAGGGAAAGGTGATGTAACTCAGTGGTAAACACGCCAACTTTTTTGGAACATGTTGCATCATTAAATTTAGCATAAGCATACATATATAAACAGAAGACAAGAAGTTAATTGGTTGAAAGATGGCAAGCCTTGCCTTTGTAGTGTATTCAGTTGAAGGCAGGTCAGAAAGCATCTTCTATTTATTTCATTTTCCTTCAGTCCCAGATCTTTTTGGGAATGGGGTATCAAAAATAGACACTTTAAGATATATATATATATTTTTTTTTTTACTGGGGGTCGTTTGCGGGGCGTCGGCATCTCATTACCCCCTCCAGCCCTGATCTCAGGGAGCTGACTGCAGAAGCAAGCAGACTGATAGTGAACTAGTAGTGTCAAAGTAATGTAGATGCATTTTTTTCAAAAGTGACCCAGTTTCTGATGTTTGTTCACCTTTACTTGCTGGGCACATCCAAAAAAAACATCTTAGCGACTCTAAAAAAGGCAAAACTTAACATAGACCACAGTCCCTACAGGGCACAGCCAAAGAAGCGTAATAAGACAGAGCAGACGAAAGTGTAGAGAGCTGTTTGAAGAGCGGCTGCGAGTGTAATAGTGCAGCGCGTCTGTTATTTTGAGACGCGACTGATGTGGTGTATCAGGTTTTTTTTTGGGGTGGCTGTATTTGTGTCAGTAATCAAAGCTGAGCCGGGTTCCTCTCCAGCGCTTCAAGCTGCAGGAGAAGAAAAAAAACAGCACAAGAAGCAGAAGCACATGAATACAGGGGTAACGGGCAGGGCCTTGCAGTGAGACAGTAAGAAGAAGGGAAAGAGAGAGAGAAATGGGGCGATTTGAAGAGTAGAGGGGTATTTAGCATCCTCAGTGTGACCTTGTTTGACCCCCCGGGCCAGAGGGAGAATCTTCTTCAGCGGCTTGTTTTGGATAAAAGTGAAGATTATCGTAAAGCCACCAGAGAAAGAAGCGATCGCTAAAACCTCATCGCCAGTAATGAGAAATGAGCATTTCAGTCGTGACCAAATCTTCTTAAATAGAATAATAATCTAATAATCTTGCTTGTTATATCAAATCTCAGGAGCAAAGGCTTCCCAGAGGAATTGGCTGCTCCTGTTGTTGTTGTTGTTGTTGTTGTTAAAGCAATAGCTTGGCCATAAGTCAGATGCACCCAGCTCAATTCTAGCCTAATGGATGATTGTAGAGACTCAGATGTTGTTTACAGTGGTGATGGTAACCAGGGGTCACCATGTCTACTACAAATATACACATGTATGCACTATCAAACACACCAGTGAACCTACACCTGAGTGTTTATATGGGATATTGATGATCGTGGGCGCATAATCTTTAAAGTGAAGTCTCGTTAATTAGTCAGACTTTCACTTTCAGTGTCACGAAAGACCTGCAGATGGCACAGCGTTCTCTGTTGTTGTAGGATTCTCTGTGAAATAATGTGTCACAGCTCGCGTACAGGTGCCTGTAGAGGTGAACCTGCTCAGCAAATCCACCTCAAATGTATTCTGAATGTATAAATGTAGTCTGAATGTATAAATGTAGTCTGAATGTATAAATGTATTCTGAATGTATAAATCTATTCTGAATGTATAAATCTATTCTGAATGTATAAATGTAGTCTGAATGTATAAATGTATTTTGAATGTATAAATCTATTCTGAATGTATAAATCTATTCTGAATGTATAAATGTAGTCTGAATGTATAAATGTAGTCTGAATGTATACATTTTTTTCTGAATGTATAAATGTAGTCTGAATGTATAAATGTATTTTAAATGTATAAATCTATTCTGAATGTATAAATGTAGTTTGAATGTATAAATTTATTCTGAATGTATAAATGTAGTCTGAATGTATAAATTTATTCTGAATGTATAAATGTAGTCTGAATGTATAAATTTATTCTGAATGTATAAATGTAGTCTGAATGTATAAATGTATTTTGAATGTATAAATTTATTCTGAATGTATAAATGTAGTCTGAATGTATAAATGTATTTTGAATGTATAAATCTATTCTGAATGTATAAATCTATTCTGAATGTATAAATGTAGTCTGAATGTATAAATGTAGTCTGAATGTATACATTTTTTCTGAATGTATAAATGTATTTTGAATGTATAAATCTATTCTGAATGTATAAATGTAGTCTGAATGTATAAATTTATTCTGAATGTATAAATGTAGTCTGAATGTATAAATGTATGTTGAATGTATAAATCTATTTTGAATGTATACATTTATTCTGAATGTATAAATGTAGTCTGAATGTATGAATGTAGTCTGAATGTATAAATGTAGTCTGAATGTATAAATGTATTTTGAATGTATAAATGTAGTCTGAATGTATAAATGTATTCTGAATGTATAAATGTAGTCTGAATTGTATAAATGTATTCTGAATGTATAAATGTAGTCTGAATGTATAAATGTATTTTGAATGTATAAATCTATTCTGAATGTTTAATTGTAGTCTGAATGTATAAATGTATTCTGAATATATAAATGTAGTCTGAATGTATAAATGTAGTCTGAATGTATAAAAAAGTATTTTAAATGTATAAATGTAGTCTGAATGTTTAAATGTATTTTAAATGTATAAATGTAGTCTGAATGTATAAATGTATTTTGAATGTATAAATGTAGTCTGAATGTATAAATGTATTCAGAATGTATAAATGTATTTTGAGTGTATAAATGTAGTCTGAATGTATAAATGTATTCAGAATGTATAAATGTATTTTGAGTGTATAAATGTAGTCTGAATGTATAAATGTATTTTGAATGAATAAATGTATTCAAAATGAATAAATGTAGTCTGAATGTATAAATCTATTCTGAACGTATAAATGTATTCTGAATGTATAAATGTAGTATGAATGTATAAATGTAGTCTGAATGTATAAATCTATTCTGAATGTATAAATGTAGTCTGAATGTATAAATGTAGTCTGAATGTATAAATTTATTCTGAATGTATAAATGTATTTTGAATGTATAAATGTATTCTGAATGTATAAATGTAGTCTGAATGTATAAATGTAGTCTGAATGTATAAATCTATTCTGAATGTATAAATGTAGTCTGAATGTATAAATGTATTCTGACTGTATAAATCTATTCTGAATGTATGAATGTAGTCTGAATGTATAAATCTATTCTGAATGTATAAATGTAGTCTGAATGTATAAATGTAGTCTGAATGTATAAATCTATTCTGAATGTATAAATGTAGTCTGAATGTATGAATGTAGTCTGAATGTATAAATCTATTCTGAATGTATAAATGTAGTCTGAATGTATGAATGTAGTCTGAATGTATAAATGTAGTCTGAATGTATAAATGTATTTTGAATGTATAAATGTATTCTGAATGTATAAATGTATTTTGAATGTATAAATGTAGTCTGAATGTATAAATGTAGTCTGAATGTATAAATGTATTCTGAATATATAAAAAAGTATTTTAAATGTATAAATGTAGTCTGAATGTATAAATGTATTTTAAATGTATAAATGTAGTCTGAATTTATAAATGTATTTTGAATGTATAAATGTAGTCTGAATGTATAAATGTTGTCTGAATGTATAAATGTATTCAGAATGTTTAATTGTATTTTGAGTGTATAAATGTAGTCTGAATGTGTAAATGTATTTTGAATGAATAAATGTATTCTGAATGTATAAATGTAGTCTGAATGTATAAATCTATTCTGAACGTATGAATGTATTTTAAATGTATAAATGTAGTCTGAATGTATAAATGTATTTTGAATGTATAAATGTAGTCTGAATGTATAAATGCATTCTGAATGTATAAATGCATTTTTAATGTATGAATGTAGTCTGAATGTATAAATGTATTTTGAATGTATAAATGTAGTCTGAATTTATAAATGTATTCTGAATGTATAAATGTATTTTGAATGTATATATGTAGTCTGAATGTATAAATGTATTTTGAATTTATAAATGTAGTCTGAATGTATGAATGTACTCTGAATGTATAAATGTAGTCTGAATGTATAAATGTATTCTGAATGTATAAATCTATTCTGAATGTATAAATGTATTCTGAATGTATAAATGTAGTCTGAATGTATAAATGTAGTCTGAATGAAGTGAAAGAGCGCCAAGTTCAATTTATTTATTTGGATGTGTGCGTGTGGAGTCGAAGGTGATCGTGGGGTCAAAGGTGCATGAGGGGTCAGAAGTGCGTGTGGTGAAGGTGTGTGGGGGTGGGAGGTGTGCGTGGAGTTGGAGGTGCATGTGGAGTCAGAGGAGAGTGTAAGGTCAGAGGTGTGTGCTGTGTTGAAGGTCTGTGTGGGTTGGGTGCATGTGGAGTCTAAGGTGTGTGTTGGGTTGGGGGTGTGTGTGTGGTCCAAGGTGAACGAGGTGCGTGTGGGAGGTGTGTGTGGAGTTGGAGGTGCGTGTGGAGTCGGAGGTGTGTGTTGTGTTGAAGGTGTGTGGTGTTGAAGGTGTGTGTGGTGTTGAAGGTGTGTGTGGTGTCGGAGGTGCATGTGTAGTCTAAGGTGTGTGTGTTGCCCCAACAACCCAGTATTATTATCAGTTCTCATCTAATACCTGCTTTGACTGCTCAGTACTTCATTAAGCTGAATCAAGATTTGCTGCTGAAGGAACTGAACACATTCATACAATGTCTGGGGCGTCCAGGAGAAATCTGGAACCTAACTTTGATCTTCAAACTGGATCAAGATCTGATCTACTTCTCTCACAATAACATATTCATGTTACTTTGTATTGTATGTCTGATTATTATTATTATTATTATTATGTATCTGTTCTAATGATATCTGGTGTTCTTACTGGTGAACATACACTTATTAACCACATACAGGCTTTTGAACTGTCAGTGTTTAAACATATCAGCGCTCAGATCTATTTTTTCTAGTCTTAGTGAATGTTTTCTTTGCAGAGTGACCTGCGGTGTGCTTGTCTGAGGAATGTTCACCTCAGCATTAAACCACTTCACTTCCTCCAATTCAAACAGTAGCAGCATCCCCATTTAACACTAAAACCTGGAGCTTCCTGTCTGAAAGAATGGAAATCCTTTAGATCCCACACAGCTGGACACGTCCACTGCTGCCCCCCACACCCAACGACACTCCAGCAGACACAGGGGGGCTAAAACCAAGACTCCAGAGACTTTCTCAGTTCATGTGATTTCGTCTGCTGTGAGCAAATATACCAGACGCTGCTATCAGGTGCTCCTTTGAACTTTTCCTCCACCTCTTTTATCTTAATCAGCTGACTGGCATCCACTTAATGTGTCTGCTGCCTCCAAATTAGCATGCATTGCACAACTTTGCATATTCCTTTACTGTCTTTTGTGCCTTTGCACATTTGCATAGTTCATATTTGTTTATTTCTTTATTAATGACACTCAGTAAAGAACTGCAAAGCTGTGAATTTGCTCTATTTATATTTATACACTTGCGTTATGCGTGTTTGCAATCTGTGTAGCCATTAAAAGGCCCATATCATCAGAAACTGTATATATATTATTATGTATTATATAATTTTTAATAAGTAAAACAATGTGAATGTAGCATGTAAACATCACCATCCTATACAAACATACCACAAATAAAAGCTTCAGGCTGAAGAGACTGCTTTCAGGACCAGACACAATGCAGAGCAGCCAATCAGAACAGAGCTCATTTACATACAATCACTGAGCACTCGGTTAGGGACACCTGCACACCTGCTCATTATCTAATCAGCTAATCGTGTGGCAGTGCATCAAATCATGCAGATAACTGCTGATCTCCTGGGATTCTCACACACAGCATCTCTGCAGTGAGCAGCGGTTCTGCAGACCTTGTTGGTGAGAGAGAGGTCAGTGGAGAATGTCTAGACAAGTTCCAGCTGACATTGAAGCTACATTAACTCAGGTAACCTCTATGTACAGTTGTCGGCACAGCCTTGTCCAACCTTAAGCTACAACAGCAGAAGATCACGTCAGCTTCCGCTTCCATGAGCCGAGAGCAGAAAACTGAGATTGCAGTGGACACAGGCTCTCTAGAACTGGACAGCTGAGGACTCAAAATCAGATGAATCTGGATTTCTGGAGGAACACAGTCAGTAGGATCAGAAATTGGTGCATGCAACCATGTGTGAGCAGCCCAGGCTGGTGAAGGTGGTGTAATGGGGTGGGGAATGTTTTCTCAGTTGACTAACTATAGGCTATTTGAGTATTATTGCTGACCACCTTCATGGCCACAGCTAACAGCTACTTCCAGCATGATGATGCACCATGATGCACCTTAAACTGATTTCAGGAACATGGCAGTTCAGTGGACTTGGATGGGAATCTATACTATGAAGACTGTAAATCACTCTTTAGGGCACACATTACAAAACCTGACATACAAGACGTATGAGAAACAGGACGCTGGCCCTTTAAAAGCGCCGGGCAGCACAATTGGTGCCTTTAAAGCTGCCGTGTGTGAAATTTCAGGCACAGGACGTGAGCAGTAGATTAGTTTGGCTTCAGGGAGGAAGCCGAGGCTGACGTGACGGAAATGACTGCACAGGCTGGAGCTGCTTGATTAGGACTGATGAGATTAGCAGAGCTGACCGCTCTGTGCACGAGTGCGGCAGCAGGGCGCTTTGAAAAGAGGGGCCGACTGATTACAGCAAAACAATCTGAGCAAACAATCGATGAAAAATGACAAACGTCGCATGACTAACCTTGACAAAATGTTACGACTACAGGACGCGGAGGAGAATCACTGCCGGCTCATGGTAACTAGGGGTGGAAATCTTCAAGCAGCTCACAATGCAGCTCCATTTCTGACTCCTACAGACCGAATCAGGACGTTCATAAATAAACAGAGTGGCTGTATTTAATAGGTGGATAAGTCATATATGATTGGCATCTCAATTGAAGTAGCTCAATCTATAGAACAACTTACAACAACACTACAGCTGCTATACTCTTCTAGATGAAGATAGTCACCAAACTCTATTACATCACCAATAAGAGCACCAATAAGAGAGAATGTAAAGTAGGACGGTATGCCGGAATTTAATACTAGCCTGTGCTGGTCTGGTGCTGCTTTAGCTGGTCACCTAGTATGGTCATAAAGGTTGACGAGCATACCAGCATCCAATACACCACATATCATTGCCGTCCCAAGAAAAAAACAAGTGTCTCCAAAATGCCAACTTTACAGTAGAGGCCAAACATTTTTACTTTTAATAGAAGTCACTGGAACCAGATTTTTTCCAATCGATTTCAGAGCATTTCTATTGGTCCGCTCATCACTTGTCTTGTTTAAATGATGTAGAATAATGAAAATTTTCTTTGGACGGCAACAATATACTAGTCTATACACATGGACTCTTCTAGGTGAAGATAGTCACCAATAAGAGCAACAGAATGTAAAGTAGGACGGTATCCCTGAAATTAATACTAGCCTGTGCTGGTCTGGTGCTGCTTTAGCAGTATGGTCATAAAGGTTGACCAGCATACCAGCGTCCAATACACCACATATCATTTCTGTCCAAAGAAAAAAACAAGTGTCTCCAAATTGGCAACTTTACAGTAGAGGCCAAAAACCAGAATGTTTTCCAATCTTTTTCTGAGCATTTCTATTGGTCCACTCATCATTTTTCTTGTCTTGTTTACAAAAATGAAGTTATGTATTTCTTTGGAAAGCAACAATATTCTATACACATGGACTCTTCTAGATAAAGATAATCACCAAACTCTATTACATCACCAATAAGAGCAACAGAATGTAAAGTAGGACGGTATCCCTGAATTTAATACTAGCCTGTGCTGGTCTGGTGCTGCTTTAGCAGTATGGTCATAAAGGTTGACCAGCATACCAGCGTCCAATACACCACATATCATTTCTGTCCAAAGAAAAAAACAAGTGTCTCCAAAATGGCAACTTTACAGGAGAGGCCAAAAACCTTTACTTTTAATGGAAGTCACTGGAACCAGATTTTTTCCAATCTATTTCAGAGCATTTCTATTGGTCCGCTTATCACTTGTCTTGTTCAAATTAAAATTTTCTTTGGACGGCAACAATATGCTAGTCTATACACATGTACTCTTCTAGATGAAGATAGTCACCACTACATCACCAATAAGAGAACCAGAATGTAAGCTAGGATTGTATCCCTTAAATTAATACTAGCCAGTGCTGGTCTGGTGCTGCTTTAGCTGGTCACCCAACATGGTCATAAGGGTTGACCAGCATACCAACATCCTATACATTCATCACTGTCAAATTTCATTTTTCATTTAAATAGAGCAGCGATCGTTTACATTGTGTGATAATTTCATGATGAATGAACCAGAATCGGTGGGGAAAAAATCTGTAAAGGTATGTTTTTGGTGTCTCTTGTGAAGTTGTATGAGCTGGCTTAAGTGGATTTTTCACAAGAAACTGACTGAATTTCATACATTACTCATCAATTCCGGTCATTATAAATGCTTCCCGTCCTTCTTAAGTATATAGGAAATGGACTAGGACTAGAACCAGACGTTTGGGTTTTTTGGTTTTGTTGTTGAAAGTAAAAGAATGATTGTAAAGCGAGTACGTCTGTATGAAACGCTGGGATGAAATGAGAAGTTAGGTCATTTTTTTAATGAAGTTAGTTATTTTTTCCAGTGTCTTGGTTTAATAACTATCAGGATTAGTAAAGAATCCGGTTGTAAACCATTTCCCTGCAGTGTCCACCTGTTATAGGGCAGACGTGGGCTGGAGGTTAAGGAACCAGCCTTGTGACCGGATGGCTGCCAGTTCGGTCCCATGAACTGACAGGACATGACTAAAGTGCCCTTGAGCAAGGCAACTAAACCCCTGACTGATCCCCAGGTACTGTGGTAGAGCTAGAGGTAATGAACTGATGCCTGGTGTGAAAAGTGAAGCTGAAAACTTTATTATGTTCAGTTTACATGAGAAGAGTGAAGAAGATGATCTTGAACTTGTAGTATTTTGGTTATACCAGCTGATAATTGTAGCAACAGAAATCACTTCTATCAAAAAATCTTCCAGTGAAAGCTAAGATCGTCCCTCTCCTGTGAAGAGATACAGGGTTTTCTTCTGACCGTAGTGGTATGGTACATAAATCTGATAATTTTGATAATTCTGATAATCTGTAAACCAATTAACACTTTACTGATTGTAAGATTTTGAGAAGGTAATTCCTGAGTGAAAAGACATCTTGAGAAGTAGGTAGTTCTTGTGTAGAAGGTTGTCTGGAGGAGAAGGTAGTTCTTGAGTGGAAAGACGTCTAGAGTAGAAGGTAGTTCTTGAGTAGAAAGATGTCTAGAGGAGAAGGTAGTTCTTGAGTAGAAAGATGTCTAGAGGAGAAGGTAGTTCTTGAGTAGAAAGACGTCTAGAGGAGAAGGTAGTTCTTGAGTAGAAAGATGTCTAGAGGAGAAGGTAGTTCTTGAGTAGAAAGATGTCTAGAGGAGAAGGTAGTTCTTGAGTAGAAAGATGTCTAGAGGAGAAGGTAGTTCTTGAGTAGAAAGACGTCTAGAGGAGAAGGTAGATTTTGAGAGGAAAGACGTCTAGAGGAGAAGGTAGTTCTTGAGTAGAAAGATGTCTAGAGGAGAAGGTAGTTCTTGAGTAGAAAGATGTCTAGAGGAGAAGGTAGTTATTGAGTAGAAAGATGTCTAGAGGAGAAGGTAGTTCTTGAGTAGAAAGATGTCTAGAGGAGAAGGTAGTTCTTGAGTAGAAAGACGTCTAGAGGAGAAGGTAGTTCTTGAGTAGAAAGATGTCTAGAGGAGAAGGTAGTTCTTGAGTAGAAAGACGTCTAGAGGAGAAGGTAGTTCTTGAGTAGAAAGATGTCTAGAGGAGAAGGTAGTTCTTGAGTAGAAAGATGTCTAGAGGAGAAGGTAGTTCTTGAGTAGAAAGATGTCTAGAGGAGAAGGTAGTTATTGAGTAGAAAGATGTCTAGAGGAGAAGGTAGTTCTTGAGTAGAAAGATGTCTAGAGGAGAAGGTAGTTATTGAGTGGAAAGACGTCTAGAGGAGAAGGTAGTTCTTGAGTGGAAAGATGTCTAGAGGAGAAGGTAGTTATTGAGTGGAAAGACGTCTGGAGGAGAAGGTAGTTCTTGAGTGGAAAGACGTCTGGAGGAGAAGGCAGTTCTTGAGTGGAAAGACGTCTAGAGGAGAAGGTAGTTTTTGAGTGGAAAGATGTCTAGAGGAGAAGGCAGTTCTTGAGTAGAAAGATGTCTAGAAGAGAAGGTAGTTTTTGAGTGGAAAGACGTCTGGAGGAGAAGGTAGTTCTTGAGTAGAAAGACGTCTAGAAGAGAAGGTAGTTTTTGAGTGGAAAGATGTCTAGAGGAGAAGGTAGTTCTTGAGTGGAAAGACGTCTGGAGGAGAAGGTAGTTCTTGAGTGGAAAGACATCTAGAGGAGAAGGTAGTTTTTGAGTGGAAAGACGTCTGGAGGAGAAGGTAGTTCTTGAGTAGAAAGACGTCTAGAGGAGAAGGTAGTTCTTAAGTGGAAAGATGTCTAGAGGAGAAGGTAGTTCTTGAGTGGAAAGACGTCTGGAGGAGAAGGTAGTTCTTGAGTGGAAAGACATCTAGAGGAGAAGGTAGTTTTTGAGTGGAAAGACGTCTGGAGGAGAAGGTAGTTCTTGAGTGGAAAGATGTCTAGAGGAGAAGGTAGTTCTTGAGTAGAAAGATGTCTAGAGGAGAAGGTAGTTCTTGAGTAGAAAGACGTCTAGAGGAGAAGGTAGTTCTTGAGTAGAAAGACGTCTAGAGGAGAAGGTAGTTCTTGAGTGGAAAGACGTCTAGAGGAGAAGGTAGTTCTTGAGTAGAAAGATGTCTAGAGGAGAAGGTAGTTCTTGAGTAGAAAGATGTCTAGAGGAGAAGGTAGTTCTTGAGTAGAAAGATGTCTAGAGGAGAAGGTAGTTCTTGAGTAGAAAGATGTCTAGAGGAGAAGGTAGTTCTTGAGTAGAAAGACGTCTAGAGGAGAAGGTAGTTTTTGAGTGGAAAAATGTCTAGAGGAGAAGGTAGTGCTTGAGTAGAAAGATGTCTAGAGGAGAAGGTAGTTATTGAGTGGAAAGACGTCTGGAGGAGAAGGTAGTTCTTGAGTAGAAAGACGTCTAGAGGAGAAGGTAGTTCTTGAGTGGAAAGACGTCTAGAGGAGAAGGTAGTTCTTGAGTGGAAAGACGTCTAGAGGAGAAGGTAGTTCTTGAGTAGAAAGACGTCTGGAGGAGAAGGTAATTCTTGAGTAGCAGGACGTCTGGAGGAGAAGGAGGAGAAGAGAGATCTACTGATGAATCTCCCTTGTATGATCATAGAATGTGTTCCACAAGCAATGAACTGAACCAGAGTTGGGCTGGAAGCGGGCCTAGATTTTTGACCACCTAACTGTCTGTATCAGTACCTGCAGCTGATGATGTGTATTTCGCTACTGCAGAGGAGTCTGGTTCCTCTCAAGGTCCTTCCTCTTGCTCTGAGGGATTTTGTCCTGGCAAGGCTCACTGGGGGGCTCGGGCTTGGATTTGGATCTGTTATAAGAGGTGCATTTAAATAAACTTGACTTACAATAGTGTTGCAACTTCCCAAGGAATCTCGCTTGATGTAAAAGACTAGTTCTAAATGAGTTCCAGTTAATTGACTGTGGTCAGAACACGTTTCAAACAATTCTCGCTGCTGGGGTCTGTCATCTCAGTTGTTGCCGTCCTAAAGCATCAGATGGAAAGACCCTGATTGGTCAGACAGTTTGGATAAAATAATGACACAGCTTTGCTGGTTGTGCAAGATTTGATACGTTATAGAGAAGCAATAAATAATCAACTATCATCATCATCCATCTCGCTCGGGGTGGAGAAGCCTTAAGAGTGGGTTCCCAACACCAGAGCTTATCTCTTGAGTGTTGTAGCCAAATACAGTAGCACAGCTAATAAGCGTTGGGGGACAAGTGAGGCCTTTACTTTGGAAATATGGAGAATTTCTAGGAGTTTAACTCCAATTAAACATCATAGCTTCACCTTCGCTCTCTCTCTCTATCTCTCACTCTCTCTCTCTCTCTCTCTCTCTCTCTCTCTCTCTCCACTGATATATTTAGACTTGACCTGAATACGGTGCACAGAAAGAAGGCACACAGGCACAAACACACAGCAGATAATGTGCTATTAACCGTGAAGGAATAATATTTGTGAAATCTCGAGCCAGGTTTCTGCAATATCACAGCTCCCTCTCTCTCTCTCGCTTGCTCTCTCGCTCGCTCTCCACCATGAGGCAATCCCTCCGCTGCCATTTCATTCCTCCGCGCGTCTCTCCAAGTTTGTTATTGAAAAAAGGTATGAAGGGCGAAGACGCTGCACCATGATGAAACTCGCTGGCAATTTAGACTCTCTCAAGTCCTCGAACCTGAAGGGAATATGTTCTGGGAATTAATGAATTCAACATGTGAGTCGAAGGAAAGCATCATGAAAGCACAGCTGGAGCGCCGTTTCTCCAACACAGACCATGCGCCCTTATTTTGTAGGGTTCTGCTCCAGGTTGTCACACATTTCAACAGCGAAAATAATAGAAGCGCTCGTTTTACACGGCTCGTTTGTCGAGCGCCGGGCTGAAAACGTCACGCCGGGTTTTGTTGCATAGTTTATAAACGGCTCATTAGGGCGGCCGTCGCGCTCAGCGCTCGTAGATTCACGTGAAGAAGTGTTTGAGGTGTTCAGAAAACAATGGAGACTGGCACAAGTTTTATTGGGATTCAAATCCTACAAGCTCTACTCAATATGTCTAATATTTGTCATCACAAGAATTTTATAGGAGTAGGTCACAGTGGATTTTACAACATCCATCCAAAATGAAGGTGGGTGAGATGTAAGCCCCCCAAAGAAAACATATAATTTTATAGATTTTATAGATTTTACCATCATCAACATTCATATAAACACTCAGAAGACACGTGTAGGTTCACTGGTGGGTTTGATAGTAAATAAAATGTGTGTTGTAGTCATGGAGACCCCTGGTTCCCATCACCACCACTGTAAACATCATCTAAACCATTTCACACCAAACTATGGGAAATTGTTTACACTTATATAAAATGAATAACATTTGAAACACATAAATTACTCTAAATGTATTGTAATAGATAAACTGAGTACAGATTCTCATTAGGTTGAATGTATAACTCTAAATGTAGGTATTGTATATAAACTGAGTACAGTTTCTCATTAGGTTGAATGTATAACTCTAAATGTAGGTATTGTGATATATAAACTGAGTACAGTTTCTCATTAGGTTGAATGTATAACTCTAAATGTAGGTATTGTGATATATAAACTGAGTACAGTTTCTCAATAGGTTGAATGTATAACTCTAAATGTAGGTATTGTGATATATAAACTGAGTACAGTTTCTCATTAGGTTGTATGTGTAACTCTAAATGTAGGTATTGTATATAAACGGAGTACAGTTTCTCATTAGGTTGATGTATAACTCTAAATGTAGGTATTGTGATTTATAAAATGAGTACAGTTTCTCATTAGGGTGAATGTATAACTCTAAATGTAGGTACTGTGATATATAAACTGAGTACAGTTTCTAATTAGGTTGAGTGTATAACTCTAAATGTAGGTATTGTGATATATAAACTGAGTACAGTTTCTCATTAGGTTGAATGTGTAACTCTAAATGTAGGTATTGTTATATAAACTGAGTACAGTTTCTAGTTAGGTTGAATGTATAACTCTAAATGTAGGTATTGTGATTTATAAACTGAGTACAGTTTCTAATTAGGTTGAATGTATAACTCTAAATGTAGGTATTGTGATTTATAAACTGAGTACAGTTTCTAATTAGGTTGAATGTATAACTCTAAATGTAGGTATTGTATATAAACTGAGTACAGTTTCTAATTAGGTTGAATGTATAACTCTAAATGTAGGTATTGTTATATAAATCAGGTCGTATGGATATACAGATGGAGAGATGGATGGGGGATGGATGGATGTGTCAGAGGCTCTCAGTGGCGGGCTCGGCTGATCAGACTGGAGCGAGTCAGTTTAGTGGGATTAGTTTAAAGGAGAGAGAGAGTTTGTTTGACAGCAGACTTAAGTCGATCGCCCGAGGGCTGCTTGCTGACATTTTGCTTTTGTTTGTTTGTCGGCGCAGTGGCTTTTTCAGGGACGCGCTTATTTCCCTGCATCTGTCCATCCGTCTATCCGTCCATTGAGCTTCAGTACACACAAGTGACAGGCCAGGCTAGCATCTCACTCTCTTTCTTTCATTCTCTCTCTCTTTCTCCTCTTGTCTATTTCTCTGCCTCTCGTTTTCTTTTTCTTTATGTTCACGTTATCTTCCTCTCATCTCTCTCTCTCTTTCTCTTTTGTCCTCTCTCTTTGAATGTCTTTGTTTTGACTCCGCCTCCTCTAATAGGTCATGGTGAACTTTCTGACCTAATTTTTAGTGACTGGATTTGTGGAATGTAGTTTTCTTCTGTTGGTGCCGTATCAGCTTATCTTTGGGCTTAAAATATTTGTGTTATAATAAACTTGTAGTTCTACACTTACAGACTGTAGTTCATCTGATTCTCTGTATACTTTAATACTCTGTTCTTTAATGATCAGGACCCCCACAGGACCACCACAGAGCAGATACTATTAGGGAGGTGGATCATTCTCATCACTGCAGTGACACTAACGTGCTGCTGGAGTTTAAACACCTCAGTGTCACTGCTGGACTGAGAATCGTCCACCAACCAAAACTATCCAGACAGCAGTGTCCTGTGGGCGGTGTCCTGTGTCCACTGATGAAGAACTAGAAGAACACAAACTGTGCAGCAGCAGATGAGCTACTGTCTCTGACTTTGCATCTACAAGGTGGACCAGCAAGTAGTAGGAATGTCTAATAGAGTGGACAGTGAGTGGACACAGTGTTTAAACACTCCAGCAGCAGGACTGCTGTGTCTGATCCACTCACACCAGCACAACACACACTAACATACCACCACCAGGTCAGTGTCACTGCAGTGCTGTGAATGAACCACCTCCCTGTCGAGTTCCTGAGAACTGAAGCAAAAGTTATGATGACAAGGAACCAAGTTTAATTATCTTAAGATCTCATTAAATAAATATGTTGTGATCTCAAACCTATTAAGAACTGTTCACAGTGGTGGTGAATGGAACCAGACGTCCACCTCTAAAAGCTCCTCACAGAAAGTTATTACAGTAGATGTTATAAATACACTGTCTGATTATGAGACGCTGTTTATGATAGTTTAGAGAAGATCTCAGTCTTAAACTCCATTCATGGTGGAGGGATACATGCAGGACGCTGTGAGGTTCAAATAGTCCCCCAAATAAGAACATATTATTATTTCAGATTTTAACATAGTTAATATTCATATAAATGCAGAAGACAGTTTGATAGGAAATAAAATGTGTATATTTGTGTTGTAGACATGGAGACCTCTGTAAACACCATCACCACCACTGTAAACACCATCACCACCACTATAAACACCATCACCACCACTGTAAACACCATCACCACCATTGTAAACACCATGACCACCACTGTAAATACCATCACCATCACTGTAAACACCATCACCACCACTGCAGACACCATCACCACCACTGTAAACACCATCACCACCACTGTAAACATCATCACCACCACTGTACACACCATCACCACCACTGTACACACCATCACCACCACTGTAAACACCATCACCACCACTGTAAACACCACCACTGTACACACCATCACTACCACCACTATAAACACCATCAGCACCACTGTAAACACCATCACCACCACTGTAAACACCATCACCACCACTGTAAACACCATGACCAGTATCTCGGTTGATGTTGGCCGCTTTGTGAAACGGAGGCGTAGAGGAAGCTCGGTTAGGATCACTAACGCAGCGCACGGCTGAGTGGAGCTTCTGACTGACCTTAACGAGATGCTAGCGCTTGCTTAACATGATGCTAACATGAACCCCAGGGCATGATGGGAAGGGAATATTGTTGGCGGGTCTTCACCCCGGAGTGTCATTGCAAACACGTCCCAGTTAAAGAAATCAGACCGTCACACTGAGCTGAGTTCATTTGTTTGCCACATTTGGGCCAAAAGCTAACGAAAAGCTGTACAAAAGCTGTATTTTACTGTATTTATTTATTTATTTATTTATTTATTTATTTATTTATTTATTTATTTATGTTGCATGTGAGCACTCTGCAGAATGATATCTGGTTACCATATGTCTACTCCTTTGTTTAATGCTGTTATGAGATTATTCAAGTCTTTTATGAATGTTGTTTGCTTGTTTGCTTGTTTTGATTGGTGTAAGAAATAATAATTGATTTAAATATAGATGAGTGGTCAGCACAGTGGTGTAGTGGTCAGCACTGTCTCCTCACAGTAAGATGATAGGTGTGAGTATGTGTGTCGGCCATGCGATGGACTGGTGATCCATTCCCCCCGTGACCCCGACTAGCGAAATAAAGCGTAAGGAGGAAGATAATGGATGGATGATGTGTGTGTATATATATATATATATATATATATATATATATATATATATATATATATATATATATAGCTCGCATGCAATTATACATTAAGAAATGCCACTGGAACATCATTTATTTATTTGTATATATATATATGCATACACTACCGCTCAAAAGTTTAGGATCACTTCAGAATTTCATTTCAATATTGTCCATTTCACAATTAATGTAAGTGTGTCAGATGATTTTTAAAGAATAAAAATGTTTGTATTAAAGTCTATTTTTGTATAGAGGCTTATTTTGCATATAGTTCTATTATCAGTAATTCTCAGTCCTCTGTCTAAATCTCCTGGTACGACCACCAATCCAAGTTAAGGATGTTATTGGACTAATTGATTGTTAGGACACTCTTGATCAATTGTGATGCACAGCTGAAAAACATTCTACTAATAAGTGAGTATAAAAGGGAGAACAACATTCTAGGTTAGTTTAGTATCTGAAGATCAGCAGTTGATGGCTTGCTGACCGACTCACAATGACCAGAAAGAAACAACTTTCTTTAGAGACCCGTCAGTCCATTGTTATGTTAAGGAAGAAGATACTCTATTAAAACAAGAACATTTCACTGTGATCCCAAACTTTTGAGCAGTAGTGTATATATATGTAAGTCAATGAAACCAGATTTTTTTTCTAGCTATTTTGGAGCATTTCTATTGGTCCATTCATCATAACATAAACACACAATGTAAACAGCAGCTGTCCAGTTCAAATGAAGTATAATAATAAAATTTGCCAAAAATTGAGTTATATGTTTTTCGTTGGCCTGCGACGATATATATATTTCTCATACTGAGACTTCTGTAAGTACACTGTTAGACTGTTTAAAGTATTTCTGTTGGTTTCTATCCAGTGAACGTTTCTGGAATCATGGAATTCTTGCCAATGAAATAATGAATAATTAATATTAAATATTCTCCTAATGAGGAATATCACCTACAGTGAGAAGATCTGAGCTGATTTCACGTTAAGATGCTCTTCTATGTATGTTTTTTGGTGATGAAATTGTAGTTCAGGGCAGTGAAGCCTCGTCCTCATTGGAATGAAGATTAATTTTAATAAGGAGCGTCTCCTCTGACGGTGACGACTGCCCCGGGACTCTTCAGATAATGCATCCTGTTGTTGTTGGAAGACTGCGCTGAATTATGCAGCGTTGACGACGCTTTCCTTTTCACAGCGTTCATGTTCAGCACTCTGCTTTAAAGAGCACTCTTTCATATTCTCGCCACCCGGTCACGTCTGGACTGCTGGAAACGCTGAGTAGTTCTTTTTAATCTCCTTAGAAAGAATCTGAACAGTGGTGAAGAGTTTAGACTCTAGATATATATTTATAAAAACTGATGTAAAAACTGATATAAATCTGATGTCTCGGCTTTAAAATGATCTAAACTCTACTTTTATTAGTCGTAAAATATCATGTCCACGTTTTCTGCTTGATCATTAGTGTCTAATTCCAATATCAGATTATTAGTGGCTAACTCCAATATCAGATCATTAGTGGCTAACTCCAATATCAGATCATTAGTGTCTAGTTCCAATATCAGATCATTAGTGTCTAACTCCAATATCAGATTATTAGTGTCTAGTTCCAATATCAGATCATTAGTGTCTAGTTCCAATATCAGATTATTAGTGTCTAAGTCCAATGTCAGATCATTAGTGTCTAGTTCCAATGTCAGAATATTAGTGTCTAGTTCCAATATCAGATTATTAGTGTCTAATTCCAATGTCAGATCATTAGTGTCTAATTCCAATATCAGATTATTAGTGTCTAGTTCCAATATCAGATCATTAGTATGTAGTTCCAATATCAGATTATTAGTGTCTAGTTCCAATATCAGATTATTAGTGTCTAATTCCAATGTCAGATCATTAGTGTCTAATTCCAATGTCAGATCATTAGTGTCTAATTCCAATGTCAGATCATTAGTGTCTAGTTCTGATATCAGATTATTAGTGTCTAGTTCCAATACCAGATCATTAGTGTCTAGTTCCAAAACCAGATCATTAGTGTCTAGTTCCAATATCAGATTATTAGTGTCTAATTCCAATGTCAGATCATTAGTGTCTAATTCCAATATCAGATTATTAGTGTCTAGGTCCAATATCAGATTATTAGTGTCTAGTTCCAATATCAGATTATTAGTGTCTAATTCCAATGTCAGATCATTAGTGTCTAATTCCAATATCAGATTATTAGTGTCTAGGTCCAATATCAAATCATTAGTGTCTAGTTCCAATATCAGATTATTAGAGTCTAATTCCAATATCAGATCATTAGTGTCTAATTCCAATTCCAGATTATTAGTGTCTAATTCCAATATCAGATCATTAGTGTCTAATTCCAATTCCAGATTATTAGTGTCTAATTCCAATATCAGATCATTAGTGTCTAATTCCAATTCCAGATTATTAGTGTCTAGGTCCAATATCAAATCATTAGTGTCTAGTTCCAATATCAGATTATTAGAGTCTAATTCCAATATCAGATCATTAGTGTCTAATTCCAATTCCAGATTATTAGTGTCTAATTCCAATATCAGATTATTAGTGTCTAGTTCCAATATCAGATTATTAGTGTCTAATTCCAATATCAGATTATTAGTGGCTAACTCCAATATCAGATTATTAGTGTCTAATTCCAATGTCAGATCATTAGTGTCTAGTTCCAATGTCAGAATATTAGTGTCTAGTTCCAATATCAGATTATTAGTGTCTAATTCCAATGTCAGATCATTAGTGTCTAATTCCAATATCAGATTATTAGTGTCTAGTTCCAATATCAAATCATTAGTGTCTAGTTCCAATATCAGATTATTAGAGTCTAATTCCAATATCAGATCATTAGTGTCTAGTTCCAATATCAGATTATTAGAGTCTAATTCCAATATCAGATCATTAGTGTCTAATTCCAATTCCAGATTATTAGTGTCTAGTTCCAATATCAGATCATTAGTGTCTAGGTCCAATATCAGATTATTGGAGTATAATTCCAATATCAGATTATTCACAGCTATGTTCAGCATCAGTACCTGACTTCACTAACACTCAATCAAATCCTCACAGCAATGTTCAGCATCAGTACCTGACCTCACTAACACTCCATCAAATCCTCACAGCAATGTTCAACATCAGTACCTGACCTCACTAACACTCAATCAAATCCTCACAGCAATGTTCAACATCAGTACCTGATCTCACTAACACTCAATCAAATCCTCACAGCAATGTTCTTTATTTCTTCATCCCTCTTTCTTTTCCTCTCTGTTTACTCTCCTCTTCACTCCTCCCTTCTTCCTCCTCTATTTTACATTTCTCTCTTTCTTTACCTCTCTAATCCCTCTCCCCTCCACCCTTCTCTTCTTCATCCTCTCCATCTCATCCCTCTCTCTTTCTGTCTGTTTACTCTCCTCTCCACTCCTCCCTTCTTCCTCCTCTATTTCTACATCTTTCTTTTTCACCTCTAATCGCTCCTCCCTATTCGCCTCTCTTCTTCATCCTCTCTTTTTCCATCTCTAATCGCTCTTCCCTACACTCCTTCCTTCTTCCTCTTTCTCCATCCCTCTGTCTTTCATTACTTCTCTAATCGTTTTCCCCTCCACTCATTCCTTCTTCCTCCTTTCTTTCTTCATCACTCTCTTTTTTTAATTTCTAATCAATCTCCCCTCTTCCCTTCTTTGTGCTCTATTTCTACATCTCTCTTTCTTTACTTCTCTAATCGCTCTTCCCTACACTCCTCCATGCCTCCTATTTCTTCATCCTTCTCTCTTTCTTTACCTCTCTAATCATTCTCCCTGCCACTCCTCCCTTCTTCCTCCTCTATTTCTCTATCCCTCCCTTTTTCTTTACCTCTATAATTACTATTTTTTTTACCTTTTTCTCCATTTCTTCTGTCCGTTCTCTCTCTTTCCCTCTCTGTCTCTTTCATCTGCCCTTTATTTTTCCTTTCCACTCTTGTTCCCTTTTTGTTCCTGAGTTCTGGTTATTGCTCTGTCTCTTTCTCTTTTTCCCTCTTTCTCTCTCTCTGTCTCTCTCTCTTTCCACTGTGCATGCCCTTTTTCTTGTTTCCATCTTTCTCTCTTTCTTCTTTCCCCTTCTTTCTCTCTCTGTCATTTTTTTCTTTTGAATTTTTCCTCCTTTATTTTTCTTTTTCCCCATCTCTCTCTCTCTCACTCTCTCTCTCTTTTTGCATTTAGTTTCCCTTTTTATCTTTCCTCTCCTTCTTTCACTCTCTCTCCCCATCTGTCTTTATTCCCCTCTCACTCGTTTATCCTCTCTCTCATTTATTCTCCCCCTTCTCCATCTCTCCCTTGTTGCTCCTCCTCTCTCTCTCTTCTCCGCTTCATCCCCTCCTTCTCCTCGTCATACACTCTCTCTCTCTGTAAGCATCACATCTGTCTGACTCTCTCTCTCTCTCTCTCTCTCTCTCTCTCTCGCTCTCTGTGCTATACTCTCTGTTTATCTGATTTTCCTGCTTCCACTGAAGAGTCAGTGACAATAACAGGAAGTGTTCAGAGGTGCGGCTCAATTTGCTGACTACTGGACTGAACTGGACTCAGAGCTCCTACAGGTTCACGCTGAGCTGAGCTGAGCTGAGCTGAGCTGAGAGAGTGCGCTGGAGTTTAAGCTCGACTGTTTGTTTTCTCTCTGGATTAAAACAGAAGACGGTCCAGCTGCAGGAACCTGGTCAGGTAGGAGAGCCCTTATCTTCATTACTGGCTTCATTAGTGACCACAGCTGTCCAATCAGTGATCAATAACTTTATTATAAATACTACCAGAAAGATATGGTTCTGTAAGCGTTCCTTAGAAATGATTGTGGTTCTACATAGAACCAGGAACAAATAAAAAACATTTAAAAGGTTCTCTGCTTTGTGAATGAGTTCTTTAGATTGATGAAGAACGTGCTGTAGATCGTTCTTTAGGGTTCTTTTATAGTTCTAAGCTTTGTAACTATAGCAGAACTTATTTTTGGTGCTACATGGAACCACATTAAACATGTTCTTCCTACAAAGTGTTATCTAAGTGTTAATAGTTCTATATAGAACCATCTTCTGTACTAAAGAACCATGAAAGAACCAACAGGTTTTTAAGCTGTTATTTATATTGAACTTAATTAACTGATCATTATTAATCAGTTCTATTCAATTAGGATCTAAAATGTGAAGTGAGTGTTAATGAGTCGTTAGTGGCCTCGTTATTAGTCTCAGCGACAGTGCTGATCTGCCTTTATTTATTTATTTATTTATTGATTGATTGATTGATTTATTTGTAAACTAAGCAGTATCAGACGATAGTTTGGTCACACGTACATGTTGGTGATCAGGTTCAGGATCTTCCTGATTTTTCCTTGAGTAAGAAGGAAGGAAATTCCAGGACGTTGCTGCTGCTGCTGCTGCTGCTCGTGGGAATTGCTGGTCGTTAAGGTTACGCACGTCTTCAGGGACTCAGTGATAATAATAAACCACTCAAACATCTGGCCTCGTCTCCGCTTACACAAGAAGTGCGGCAGGTTGTCCTTAAAGGACGGTCCGCAGGTCAGCAGAGTGATGGAATGTGACTCATCGCACGAGTAACAAGTTCAAACATCCAGTACAGCATTCAAACAGGAGGTGTTTTAAAGAGTCCATATGAAAAACTCCTTTTGTTACTGTACCTTTAATGCTGGTGCATATAAATGAGCTCTGCTCTGATTGGCTGTCCTCATTTGGAAAGAAAGCCTGTTGAAATGTACCTACAGTGTAAGTGGGCGGGACTGTAGGCTAAATAGTGTATATCCACTGTAGGTGGATATAGATGGAATGTGTTGTTTGTGACATCACAAAACTGAAGCATTGAATAACAGGCAGCCCTATATGGACTATATTAGCTGAGTAAAGAGAATGTTTTGAAGGTGAATAAATATAAATTATAGAAAGTACAAGGAAATTTCTCTATACTATGGTCCCTTTAATGATTGTGTTGCATCATATCTGGAGTGAGTAGTGTAGTTTCAGGCACTATATTTATATATTCATTTATTTATTATTTATTAATATGTTTCCTAATTATGAGAGATTGTTTGGAGTCAGTAGGACTCTTTTGTGATACATATTCTGTGATATGCAGTAATATTAGCTAGTAGTTTTAATTAAATAGTACAAAAAATAGTAAAAAGTGAAACTGTTAAAATCTGGTAAATATATTTCATATTTCTTATTTTACTTTTACTTTTTATTATTTTTAAGCATTATTTCTCATCTCATAACAAGACTATATCTGCCAGAGGAAAAAAATATCATCACTGTTATTTATGATTTTATATCCTGTGAACTTCCCTGATGAATGGACCAATAGAAATGCTCTAAATCACTTCTAAAAAAACTTCTTTACATTAACTTACATTAAAAGTTGACTGTATATCTGATATGTAGTATATCCACCTATTTAGCCTAAAGCATTTTAGCTCCATCTACGCAGTCTAAAGCAGTTTAGCTCCACCCATTCAGCCTACAGCAGTTTAGCTCCACCCATTCAACCAACGGCAGTTTAGTTCAACCCATTCAGCCTACAGCAGTTTAGCTCCACCCATTCAGCCTACAGCAGTTTAGCTCCACCCATTCAACCAACGGCAGTTTAGTTCAACCCATTCAGCCTACAGCAGTTTAGCTCCACCCATTCAACCTACGGCAGTTTAGTTCAACTCATTCAGTCTACAGCAGTTTAGCTCCACCCATTTAGCCTACAGCAGTTTAGCTCCACCCATTCAGCCTACAGCAGTTTAGCTCCACCCATTCAGTCTACAGCAGTTTAGCTCCACCCATTCACTCTACAGGCTGAATTAGCCTATAAGTCCTGAAGTAATACAATTCATCATCTCTGCTTTCTAAATGAGGCACAATACAGGGCAGCCAATCACAACAGAGCTCATTTACATATATCAATTAAAGGCACAGTAACAGAGACAGCCTGGTTCGTTGTGGAGGATTAAGAGAGGCTGGATAAAACCTTTAATATCACAATATCACCAGCCAGTCGATACATTAGTCCAGCCTGACAGCGTGAGTCTATTAATAATGTTGGATGTGGCGGCGTGGATGAGCGTGGGTGTGATACGGTGCTGACGAGTGAATAAAGAGGTCTTGGAGGAGCAGAAGAAGGAGAGAGAACGTGTGGAGAGCAGGTGTGGTGCGTGCGCTGTCAGATAGCGAGGCGGCGAGTGATGAACATGTGAAGAAGCAGCAGAAGAGCGTCAGACGGAGTCTACTGCAGCTGAGACAGATTGCTGGAAGCTGCTCTGTGATTAAACCTATTTTAATCCATCCAGACGGGTCAGTGTTGGAGATTTAGAGCTGACAACTGCAGCACTGAGGACTCTGCTGATGTTTACAGAGCAATGAAAATAAGACGCTGAATTAAAGACACAGTATGTGCTGATAGCTTTAACTTAAACAACAAGGCAACAAATAATAATTATCTCACATCCGAGCAATACAGTTTATTTAATTCTACAAAGTTTTTAAAATTAGGTAAAAATGCTGCATAACTTGAGAAGTTTTTGCATATGAGTGACACATTTGGAGCAGATCTTTAAAAATTCTAGCAAAAATGGCTTTGATGTAGTTATACACTTATTAATTGTTATTAATGTTCTACACTGATTTTCAGACTTTGGGGCACATTTACTTCAAAACACTACTAACTGCTCACCAGTAAGGCCAAAAAATAAGGCTCCCCTACGCACTTCATCTCTTTGTGTTTTAGTAAAAAACAACTTAATAAATAATTAATTAATTTACAACCCCTTTAGATTATGATTTTGTGTTAATTTAGTTTGCTATTATTTTTTCATGTATTGGTTACATGAATAAAAATATTTGTATTTGAAACACTCTCTTTGGACTTCCACTAACTGGCCACTACATTAGAAACACCCACTTTGTGCTTTCACTAACTGGCCACTTTATTAGAAACACCCACCTTGTGCTAACACTAACTGGCCACTTTATTAGAAACACCAACCTTGTGCTTCCACTAACTGGCCAATTTATTTGAAACACTCACTTTGGACTTCCACTAACTGGCCACTTTATTAGAAATACCCATCTTGGACTTCCACTAACTGGCCACTTTATTAGAAACACCCACCTTGCCCCTACACTAACTGTCCACTTTATTAGAAACACTCACCTTGTACTTACACTAACTGTCCACTTTATTAGAAACAGCCACCTAGTACTTACACTAACTGGCCACTTTATTAGAAACACCAACCTTGTGCTTCCACTAACTGGCCAATTTATTTGAAACACTCACTTTGGACTTCCACTAACTGGCCACTTTATTAGAAATACCCATCTTGGACTTGCACTAACTGGCCACTTTATTAGAAACACCCAACTTGCACTTTCACTAACTGGCCACTACATCAGAAACACCAACCTTGCACTTCCACTAACTGTCCACTTTATTAGAAACACAAACCTTGTACTTCCACTAACTGGCCACTTTATTAGAAACACTTCTTTCTGTGGTTCTAGATAACTCTGTGAATAATACATAACAGTACTTGCAGTTTGACAAAAGATCAAGCTTTATTAACACCACCTCCTTGTATCTACACTCACCATTATATCTGCTCCACTGACCATACAGGAGGTGTTTAAATACTGCAAAAATGAATGATCCACCTCCCTAATAGTATCTGCTCTGCTCTGTGGGGGTCCTGTGGGGGTCCTGATCATTAAAGAACAGAGTAATAAAGTATACAGAGAATCAGATGAACTACAGTCTGTAAGTGAAGCTCCTGTATGGTCAGTGGAGCTGATACAGTGGACAGTGAGTGTATAAAGTGGATGGTGGGTGTATATAAGTGTTTATATGAGTTTGAGTGTGCAAAGAGTGTCTCTGGCCTCTATATATAAATATATGGCTGATAGTGTACAAAGACATTTGGCTGGTAGTGTATTTAAAACGTTTGACTGGTAGTATACTAAAACGTTTGTCTGGTAGTGTATCTAAAACGCTTGGCTGGTAGTGGATCTAAAACGTTTGACTGGTAGTGTTCAAGAACGTTTGACTGGTAGTGTATCTAAAACGTTTGACTGGTAGTGTACTAAAACGTTTGTCTGGTAGTGTATCTAAAACGTTTGACTGGTAGTGTTCAAGAACGTTTGACTGGTAGTGTATCTAAAACGTTTGACTGGTAGTGTAACTAAAACCGCTTGACTGTTAGTGTACTAAAACGTTTGGCTGGTAGTGTATCTAAAACGTTTGACTGGTAGTGTATCTAAAACGTTTGACTGGTAGTGTATCTAAAACCGCTTGACTGGTAGTGTATCTAAAACCGTTTGACTGGTAGTGTATCTAAAACGTTTGACTGGTAGTGTATCTAAAACCGTTTGACTGGTAGTGTATCTAAAACCGTTTGTCTGGTAGTGTATCTAAAACCGTTTGACTGGTAGTGTATCTAAAACGTTTGGCTGGTAGTGTATCTAAAACGTTTGACTGGTAGTGTATCTAAAACGTTTGGCTGGTAGTGTATCTAAAACGTTTGACTGGTAGTGTATCTAAAACCGTTTGTCTGGTAGTGTATCTAAAACCGTTTGACTGGTAGTGTATCTAAAACGTTTGACTGGTAGTGTATCTAAAACGTTTGGCTGGTAGTGTATCTAAAACGTTTGACTGGTAGTGTATCTAAAACGTTTGACTGGTAGTGTATCTAAAACGTTTGTCTGGTAGTGTATCTAAAACGTTTGACTGGTAGTGTAACTAAAACGTTTGACTGGTAGTGTATCTAAAACGTTTGTCTGGTAGTGTATCTAAAACGTTTGACTGGTAGTGTATCTAAAACGTTTGACTGGTAGTGTATCTAAAACGTTTGTCTGGTAGTGTATCTAAAACGTTTGACTGGTAGTGTATCTAAAACCGTTTGTCTGGTAGTGTATCTAAAACGTTTGACTGGTAGTGTAACTAAAACGTTTGACTGGTAGTGTATCTAAAACGTTTGGCTGGTAGTGTATCTAAAACGTTTGACTGGTAGTGTATCTAAAACGTTTGACTGGTAGTGTACTAAAACGTTTGACTGGTAGTGTATCTAAAACGTTTGACTGGTAGTGTATCTAAAACGTTTGGCTGGTAGTGTATCTAAAATGTTTGACTGGTAGTGTATCTAAAACGTTTGACTGGTAGTGTATCTAAAACGTTTGGCTGGTAGTGTATCTAAAACGTTTGGCTGGTAGTGTATCTAAAACGTTTGACTGGTAGTGTATCTAAAACGTTTGGCTGGTAGTGTATCTAAAACGTTTGACTGGTAGTGTATCTAAAACGTTTGTCTGGTAGTGTATCTAAAACGTTTGACTGGTAGTGTATCTAAAACGTTTGGCTGGTAGTGTATCTAAAATGTTTGGCTGGTAGTGTATCTAAAACGTTTGACTGGTAGTGTATCTAAAACGTTTGGCTGGTAGTGTATCTAAAACGTTTGGCTGGTAGTGTATCTAAAACGTTTGGCTGGTAGTGTTCTGAAACACACACAGAGAGAGAGAGTATAGCGTTGATTTTTGGGGTGGTGGGTGGGGGGATGGGGGTTGGTGGGGCTGAATTGCAGGAAGGGTGTGAGTGTTCAGTGGCATTAATGTAATTACAGCTCACATCACAAACCAAACATGGACGTTATTCTCCCCCCAGAAGCAGCGACCCCTCCCAGCACCTCCCCACCAGCATTGTGCTCCACCGTCTGATAAGAACAGTCTGCTCATGAGCTCACAATGACTCATTTCTATCTGTCTTAACAGCCTTTCACGTTAAACACCATTCACCAAATTACCGTTACAGCTTCAGACAGATGATAACAACTGTCGGGAAGATCGGCTTCATCCATCCTTCATTGTGAGGTTAGGTCATAGGGCTACACAAGTTCAAATCCAATCGGAATTCAGTGTTGAGTTAAAAAATGTTTCAAATTTTTTGAGGCTTCAAGTTAAACAGAGCCAGGAGCTCCGTCCTGTAGCGGCTGTCTGAGAGCTCTGTGTGAATAAAGGCGACTGAGTGTTAGAGCTTTAGCCGTTTGGGAAATGCTTAGCTAGTTTAATCCAGCTCATCTTTATATCAGCTAAATCAGAGCCAACAGTGAGAACGGCCGGCCCGGATAAAGCAGCTATCCGGGAATTCACTAAGACTGCTCAGTGCTATAGTGAGCTTAAGCTTTGAACTGTGTAGCTATGGAGGCTTGGTAGGGGTTTTGGGAAGGGTGGCGGGGTCTATGTCCCCTCACTTGGAAGCCACGTCCACAAAGCCTTCCTGATTCCTGTTTTCACATCCTCGTACATCTTTCCAAATCAGCGGTGCAGTATTTGAAGAACTTTCCAGAAAAATACATTGAAATGCAGTGAAACGAGCCACAAAACTCAGTGAACTTGAAACTGAAGCATCACTGGACCAGACACATGGTTCCAAGAGACGCCTGCATTAGAACTTCAGACTCTCAGATAGATTGTCTTGTGTGTTGTTAAAGGTACGGTCAATGACCCGGTTGTGGTATCTCACTGTGGTTTTCTTCTCCAGAGGATGATCCATCCTGTCGGGAGGCAGATGGCCTGGACTGGTTTCATGGTCCTGCAGCTCGTCCTCAGCGTGGTTGCAGATGTTAAGGTTGTCCAGCAGAGTCCAGTTCTTCGCAGGCAAAAGCGAGAATGGAACTTTAACATGTTGTTGGCCTACGAGGGAATGCAGACTGCATATCTCCCAAGGAAAATCGGACAGGTGACTTAAGTCCAGCCAAAATATCAAGAAAGCTTTATTATTACATTGTTGTAAACGAGTTGTTATAGATATCTTTATTAGTAGTAGTAACTATATCTGATTAAACTATCTTATTTTATTTGGTGCATGATTGAAATCTTTTCCAGCTGGTAAATACCCGTAAGAACAAAAACACCAAGTTTAAAATCCACGGAGAAGGAGCAAACGACATCTTCTCTGTAAACGAGGATGGAGAAGTCTGGGTTAAGGCCACTCTGGACCGAGAGACCAAAAGCAGCTACAATCTGACCGCGGAAATCTTGGACATCCACAGCAACCAGAAGCTGGACAAGGACGCTATGTTTATCGTGAAAGTGCAAGACATTAACGACAATGCGCCGGTCTTCTCAGAGACCTACGTTGAATCCATCAATGAGCGCTCACGGAGAGGTACGTAGTCTTGACTTGCATATAGATTATTCTATAAAATCCGACTGTGGAATATTTTTTACAACCTATAGTGACTGTTAAAAGCTTGTGGAAGCTGATGACACACTGAATGCCACTGGGTTTACAAGATTGTTTATGGTTTACCAACATCCATCTGTTAGCAGATCCTGCCCTAGCCCTAAGCCTTGGAGATACCAATCTTGCCTGAAGGGTCGAGGCTGGTTGATCTATTGAGAACCTGGACTTAAATACAGTGTGTTTGCTAGTTTGGCGTTAGACCATGTTTAGACCAGACCAGGGTTTAGAGCTCTCAGAATGTCTGTACCATTTCCCTCTGAACTGGTCTCCCTCTTCATTCTGATGGAAAGAAGAAGTTACAACAGGGTCCATAAATATTTGGCCGTCAAGTTGTTAATTTTGCTGTCCATGGGCTGTCCAGCACATGGGAGGTGAACAGCGTTTCAACAATTTCCATTCATAGACACCCAGACCGTGTTTAGGGGCTCAAAAATAATTGGACAGTTGGCAGCTTGGCTCTTTCGTGGCCAGATGTGTCTTCACATCTGGGGATGTTGGAGTCTGTCCCAGCATTCATTGAGCAGAAGGCAGGAAACACCCTGGACAGTCCATATCAGGACAGACACACACACACACTATGACACCTAGCATCTCCAGTTTACCTGACTGCATGCATGTGAACTGTGGACAGAAATCCACACGGGCACCAAGAGAGCATGCAAACTGGTTACCTGGCCAGGAAATCGAACCCAGGCCCTTCTTGCTGTGAGGCAGCAGTGCTGTATGTTATTCCCTCATCATTTAACATTCTAGTAGACAAACATCTAGAGCTGATGAGATCTTCACTGCCAGCGAAGCCTGAAAGATCAAAACAAACCCATGGAAGAGAATAAGGCAGTTGGGTGTGGCCAAATCAACTATTTAGGGCGGCAGTGATGAGCTCAGAAACTGGTAGAGAACAACCCTTGGTCAAAACAGCTGGCCAGATGAACAACACCCTCCATGATTTATCCATTGTCGATAACTTCACCTCCAAAAAAGCCTGCCTCAGGATCACTGCTGGACTGAGAATAGTCCACCAACTGAAACTATTCAGCCAACAGTGTCCTGTGGGTAGTGTTGAGGACGATGACCCCTAATAAACCTCTTAATTAATAATGCAGGTACATGTTTATAACGGGTATGCAGGCTAGAGGCTACACTAAACAATGACTCATCTAAAGCTGCCAGGAGCCTATGAGGAAACCTTTGGCCTGGCTTCTGGATTTGAGTGCTGGACCTCATACTAAAACTAAATGCCTCATTGAGCCTCCATAGTGAAGAAGAATTGTAGTGTTACTGTTTAACTGTACACAGGTAGGGGGGGCTGGTGTTACAGTTTACCTGTACACAGGTAGGTGAGGGTGGTGTTACAGTTTACCTGTACACAGGCAGGTGAAGTAGTGTTACAGTTTACCTGTACACAGGCAGGTGAAGTAGTGTTACAGTTTACCTGTACACAGGTAGGTGAAGGTAGTGTAAGGTGGTTACTCAGGTGAGGAATTGAACCCCAGACTACAGCATCGAGTGCAGCATACTATTCTAAACTGACTAATTTAACATTAAAATAATTAATTATTGTTGTGGCTGGTTTAACAGGTAAAAGGCTCCAGAAGCATAGTTGGTATAGTGCAGTGGTATAGTTGTTACAGTGTAGTGATGTAGTGGTATAGTGTAGTGGTATAGTTGGTATAGTGTAGTGGTATAGTTGTTACAGTGTAGTGGTATAGTTGTTTAGTTGGTATAGTGTAGTGATATAGTTGGTATAGTGCAGTGCTATAGTTGTTACAGTGTAGTGGTATAGTGGTATAGTTGGTATAGTGTAGTGGTATAGGTGGTATAGTGTACTGGTATAGCGTATAGTGTAGTGGTATAGTTGAAATAGTGTAGTGGTATAGTTGGCATAGTGTAGTGGTATAGTTGTATTGCTGGTATAGTGTAGTGGTATAGTTGGCATAGTGTAGTGGTATAGTTGTATTGCTGGTATAGTGTAGTAGTATAGTTGTATTGCTGGTATAGTGTAGTGGTATAGTTGTATTGCTGGTATAGTGTAGTGGTATAGTTGTATTGCTGGTATAGTGTAGTGGTATAGTTGGCATAGTGTAGTGGTATAGTTGTATTGCTGGTATAGTGTAGTGGTATAGTTGTATTGCTGGTATAGTGTAGTGGTATAGTTGGTATAGTGCAGTGCTATAGTTGTTACAGTGTAGTGGTATAGTGGTATAGTGTAGTGGTATAGGTGGTATAGTGTACTGGTATAGCGTATAGTGTAGTGGTATAGTTGAAATAGTGTAGTGGTATAGTTGGCATAGTGTAGTGGTATAGTTGTATTGCTGGTATAGTGTAGTAGTATAGTTGTATTGCTGGTATAGTGTAGTGGTATAGTTGTATTGCTGGTATAGTGTAGTGGTATAGTTGTATAGTTGGTATATTGTAGCAGTATAGTAGGTATAGTATAGTAGTGCAGTGGTTGGTATAGTGTTAAATTTTACACTCTTGCTCTCTGTGCTGTAGACAGGG
Source organism: Megaleporinus macrocephalus (assembly GCA_021613375.1). Taxonomy (NCBI): domain Eukaryota; kingdom Metazoa; phylum Chordata; class Actinopteri; order Characiformes; family Anostomidae; genus Megaleporinus; species Megaleporinus macrocephalus. The sequence continues at coordinate 32,754,957 of CM038728.1, read as the reverse complement.
GTTCCCCAGTAAATAAAATGTGACCTAAAGTGAGCACAGAACAAGTCAACACAAATTCTAGGTTTAAATGATCATTTCTCTTATAGTTACAGGTTTACATGTGGCCTTTAGAGGAAATATAACAGTAAAAATGTGTTTTGTTTACAGGGTCTGTAGTGCTGACAGTAAGCGCCTCTGATGCAGATGATCCAACATCTCCAAACGGAAAGGTCGAGTATAAGTTGCTGAATGGAACACAACATTTCAGCATTGACAGTCAAACAGGTAAAGCACAAGATTACTAATTGACCTCTTTACATTTTATATATACACAATCACAAATTCTTGTTTGTATATATGTCACAGTGTTCCTAAGCAGAGTCAGTGAATCCATGTTTTGGCTTGTTTAAGGTAAAATTATTGTTCTGGATGAAACACTGGACCGTGAGACTAAAAGTCAGTATAAAGTTATTGTCAAGGCCTCAGACTCACCTGGCTCACCTGGAGGACAGAGCACCACCACCATAGTGACCATTAATATAAAAGACATTAATGACAACATGGCAACCTTCAAAACAGGTATGTGAAGTCTTAAAATGGCACATTTGGACATTTGGTTTCTCATACAATTTCTAAGTTATCCACGAGATAGCTGCACTTGAACAGCCAGCAAAATGATTACCATTAGCAGTAAACTAGCTCCATGGTAACTGAGATTCAGTAGACCAAGCTGCCCCATAATGTTGTGTACCAACACTGTAAATACAATGTAAAATTTAAAGGTAACTTAATTCATAGCTTTTTTAGGTAATGTCAACTCGAGGCCACCAAACATCTTGCTTTAAGAAGAAAAACTTCTTTAATTATGATTTTGGGACTGAAGCCCAATAGTATTTATTATTATTTGTGCAAACTGTATTGTGTACACAAGATTTTAAAATCAAACTGACTTTCTTCAAAATGTGTGTTACAATGTTTTACATTCTGTCCACAGATTAACAAAATGTCAGAATTTTAGGAAAATAATTTTCAAACCATTTCCAGACAATCATACCACTCAGGACCCCCCTAAATCACTTCAATCTCTGGATCCAACAATGTTTAATACACTCTAACAATGATTTGTGCCTCATCCATGTTAAAAATTTTAATACATTTCTTATTAAATGAAAAGAATGTAAGATAATGATCATTGTTATCTTAACTTACAAAATAAGGATATTTACATTTTCAGTGTAGTGTGGCAGAAAATATTTGTCCAGTGTCTTCACTGTGTTAAATTTCTATATCACTCTATCATATCAATGCATATAAATGATTGTACCTGGAGAACAGGTGGGTTCTGTCACTCACCAGCCAATAAGCATACATTTTTAATGCAAGTAATGCATCCCAGCAAAATACCTGATTATAGCAATTGTTATATTATATTATATATAAATTTGGTGATGTGATAATTTTCCGAAGGCACCTAAACATGAAATTCAAATTTGTATATAAACATTTACATTTAACTATTAAATGACCCCAAAAATCTAAACTTCTGTCCTTTCAGAAAAATTCTTCTTTACTGTGAAGGAGAATGAGAAGCCACAGTTCACAATTGGCACCCTACCTGTGGAGGACAAGGATGAGAAGCAGAACAAGAAGCCCACATTTACTGTGCAGGATGAAGCCTTCTATGTGGAACTGAATGAACAAAACGATGGAGTTCTTAAACTCAGTAAGGTACGTTTAAGAGTTCACAACTACAGAAAAAATACAGCCTTTTACATACAATTCACATAGTTTATTTGAATTTGAAGGGTGCCAAAACTTGCCCACGAATGTGCAGTGTGAATGTATAACTGTAAATGTAGGTATTGTGATATAAACTGAGTACAGTTTCTCATTAGGTTGAATGTATAACTCTAAATGTAGGTATTGTGATATAAACTGAGTTACAGTTTCTCATTAGGTTGAATGTATAACTCTAAATGTAGTTATTGTGATATAAACTGAGTACAGTTTCTCATTAGGTTGAATGTATGACTCTAAATGTAGGTATTGTGATATATAAACTGAGTACAGTTTCTTAGTTTAAATTTCTATTCAGCAAATTAGATGAATATTAACTTTTATATAATAAACTTTGCTGTGTATTTAAAAAGTATATATTCTAACGTTTGTGTTTTTTACAGGGCCTGGACTTTGAGACCAAAAAAGAGTACAAATTTAAAGTAATGGTTAGAGAAGACAATGTGGCTCAGCCTCCGGATAATCAGAGGCCCATGCTGACCACTGCTGAAGTGACGATCAATGTGGTTGATGTTGATGAACCACCAGTCTTCAGCAAACCGGAGTACACCTTTAACATCCCAGAGGGTCCGATTCCAAATAAAATTATCGGCTCTGTCTCAGCCAAGGACCCGGACAGTGCTGGCTACATGATAAAGTACGATGTTTTCTTTGATTTGGCTGCTATGGATTGTTTGTTGTATGAAATTTCGGACCTGTTAACATGAAGTTCTGTTATCAGGTACTCCATCAGCGGGATGAACTGTCCAGTAGACATAGACGAGAAGACAGGTCAGCTCGTTCTCAAGACAGAACTGGACAGAGAACTGGTGGACATGCACATATGCAATGTTGCAGGGCAGGAAATATCTCCAAACAATGGGGGTAAGATACTCCACCCCACACTTATTTTCTCTCCACATGAAATGTCGGGCCCCATTCTAAATGAACGGTTGTTATGGCCTATTTTATTCTGGATATTCAAACTGATTATTTATTCTATAACTCTTTGAGGCCAGTACTCATTTAATAGCAGTGATCAATGTATTTATACAAACTTTCACAATAACATGTGCGCAAATTCTAGAATATAAAGATTGGGAATGTTAGAGAGTAGTATGTTTAATATTTTTGATCATTTTTATTTTATTCGCGTTATGAAAATATTTGTAAATGTAATTTTATATGTTTACATTCTTACCCCAGGTAGGGCAAGTTGCCTCTTTCTTCAGCTATAAAACTAATTCAACCTAATAAAAAACTGTAGACTCAGTTTATATATCACAATACCTACATTTAGAGTTATACATTTAACCTAATGAGAAACTGTACTCAGTTTATATATCACAATACCTACATTTAGAGTTATACATTGTACCTAATGAGAAACTGTACTCAGTTTATATATCACAATACCTACATTTAGAGTTATGTATTCAACCTAATGAGAAACTGTACTCAGTTTATATACAATACCTACATTTAGAGTTATACATTCAACCTAATGAGAAACTGTACTCAGTTTATATATCACAATACCTACATTTAGAGTTATACATTCAACTTAATGAGAAACTGTACTCAGTTTATATATCACAATACCTACATTTAGAGTTATACATTCAACCTAATGAGAAACTGTACTCAGTTTATATATCATAATACCTGCATTTAAAGTTATACATTCAACCTAATGAGAAACTGTACTCAGTTTATATATCACAATACCTACATTTAGAGTTATACATTCAACCTAATGAGAAACTGTACGCAGTTTATATATCATAATACCTGCATTTAAAGTTATACATTCAACCTAATGAGAAACTGTACTCAGTTTATATATCACAATACCTACATTTAGAGTTATGTATTCAACCTAATAAGAAACTGTACGCAGTTTATATATCATAATACCTATATTTAGAGTTATACATTCAACCTAATGAGAAACTGTACGCAGTTTATATATCACAATACCTACATCTAAAGTTATACATTCAACCTAATGAGAAACTGGGCACAGTTTATATCAACATATATACATTTAGAGTTATAAATTCAACCTAATGAGAAACTGTTCTCAGTTTATATCACAATACCTACATTTAGAGTTATACATTCAACCTAATGAGAAACTGTAACTCAGTTTATATCACAATACCTACATTTAGAGTTATACATTCAACCTAATGAGAAACTGTAACTTAGTTTATATACAATACCTACATTTAGAGTTATACATTCAACCTAATGAGAAACTGTAACTCAGTTTATATCAAAATACCTACATTTAGAGTTATACATTCAACCTAATGAGAAACTGTACTCAGTTTATATATCACAATACCTACATTTAGAGTTATGTATTCAACCTAATGAGAAACTGTACGCAGTTTATATATCATAATACCTACATTTAGAGTTATACATTCAACCTAATGAGAAACTGTACTCAGTTTATATATCACAATACCTACATTTAGAGTTATACATTCAACCTAATGAGAAACTGTATGCAGTTTATATATCACAATACCTACATCTAAAGTTATACATTCAACCTAATGAGAAACTGGGCACAGTTTATATCAACATATATACATTTAGAGTTATAAATTCAACCTATTGAGAAACTGTTCTCAGTTTATATCACAATACCTACATTTAGAGTTATACATTCAACCTAATGAGAAACTGTAACTCAGTTTATATCACAATACCTACATTTAGAGTTATACGTTCAACCTAATGAGAAACTGTAACTCAGTTTATATACAATACCTACATTTAGAGTTATACATTCAACCTAATGAGAAACTGTACTCAGTTTATATACAATACTTACATTTAGAGTTATACATTCAACCTAATGAGAAACTGTACTCAGTTTATATCAAAATACCTACATTTAGAGTTATACATTCAACCTAATAAGAACTGTAGACCCAGTTTATATCACAATGCTTACATTGCCTAAAATACCTACAAGCATCTATATCTGCAGTGTAGTAATAATCTTGTCTTTGTGTTCATAGGACAAACAGCAACTGTGCTTGTAAAGATATCGGTTCAGGACATCAACGACAACAAGCCAGAGCTGGTCAATGCGGACAACGTGTACATCTGTGAGAACGACAAGAAGGGAACGGTGAGGAGTTTTCCTTTTCCTACCACTGAGGTCTATTAGTCAACCCATAACTGGTGTCTGACGATGCTTTTGTTGTCATGTTGTTATCTATAACGTCAGTCTGTAAGACTTATATATGTAAATTAGCTCTCTTCTGATTGGCTGCTCTACTCAATTATTATTTTTTTCATAACACTTCTCCTTATGGATGTAAATGAGTTGATGTTTATGACCTCACAAAAACAGTGAATTGAATAGAGCTTGTATATATGGAACATGGTCTGTATGGACCAGAAAATGACCTACATATAAATTTTTTAAAACTATAATATTGTGGCTGGGTGACTATGTTTGGGTTATCGAGGAAGATTTATTATTTATAGCTGAGCTATAATATGTTTTCTGATTTTTGGCAGATCATTGGAACCATTGGCGCCATTGACAAGGACTTAAACTCTGGACCATTCCGGTTCATCCTGGCAAAGAGGAGCTCCAACTTTTCCCTCCATGACCACTATAGTAAGCAGACATAACTATATACATTTAGGTCCAAAAATATGTGGGGACTGTTATTGGTTGCTGTTTAGCACAGCATGTTGGACTAACAAATTAATGAATATGAGCTCAGAGTTTAGCTTAAATTTGGAGGTATTTACATGCAAATTGAGTAAACGGTGTAGGCATTACTACTATTATCATAAAAAAAACACCTGGACAGTTGGGTCCACTGCTGTTCTGTGGTCAGGTGTGTGTTATTCCCTCATTGTGGCACATAGTAGAAACCAGATAAATAATCCAGAGTTGGTTTAGGCAATTAAAGTTCTGTTAACTCTCAATATGAAGTCCAAAGAGCTTCAGTGACAGTGTGCCCAGCCAATGACCATGTCATTGGTCAACTTAGAAACATATCCGTAGTTAATAAACAGTGTATGGTGAACATACACAATACAGGGCAGCAAAACACCCACATGCACATTAGTGAACACACACATACATACTAGTAAACATATACACTAGGGGGCAGTGAACACACACACATACATACTAGTAAACAAATACACTAGGGAGCAGTGAACACCCACATACATACTAGTAAACATATACACTAGGGGGCAGTGAACACCCACATACATACTAGTAAACATATACACTAGGGGGCAGTGTAACACCCACATACATACTAGTGAACATATACACGAGGGGGCAGTGTAACACCCACATACATACTAGTGAACATATACCCTAGGGGGCAGTGTAACACCCACATACATACTAGTGAACATATACCCTAGGGGGCAGTGTAACACCCACATACACGCATACACTAGTGAACATACAGACTAGGGAGCAGTGAACACCCACATACATACTTGTGAACATATACACTAGGGGGCAGTGTAACACCCACATACACACATACACTAGGGGGCAGTGAAATACTCACATACAAACACACACTGGGGGAGTGCTGTTCGCACATAGTGAACAATATTGTCCATTTTTGGCGTTAGCAAGAAAATCTAATCTCTGAACTGTTTAATCTGTACATGTTTTGCAGTTACAAGTTTGGCGGAAGATCAGACTGATTTGATCAAATACTTAAAATAGTCAACAGTTAATAGAAATAAATTGTAATATTCAAGTGAGAGAAACTAAATCTAAGAGACATATTGTTTCTAAGAGCAATGTGTCATGTTCCAGTAGTTAGCCTGGCGCTCATTGGTGTTCACTGGAACTGTAGGCCTGATAAACCTAAACAGTGTTGATTCAGTGTCTGTCGCTGTAAACCGGCCCGACAGCAGCTCGCATCGCTCGTAATCAGCCACAAAACCAGAATAGAAACAAACCGAATACACGCTCTGAAAGATGTATGAGCTACACGCTTTAAAACTAGCATCGGCACCATGGTGGACGTCACCAGGGGACGCCGTGAGAGCTCTTTCAGAACAATGAAACACTTCCTGCCACCCAGAACCTGCTGTATAATTAACTACAGCTCCATCTCCCCGTGTTCCCGCACAGCATGTGTGCTTTCTGACACTGTACGACCAACTAGACCGTCATCTGTAATCACAGGATGACATATTGCTAAAAACAGCAGCAGCCTGAGTTCTGTCCACACTTTAGTCCAGAAACCACATAATCAAGTCTAGGAGAGGTTTCTGAACACCTCCACACGCTGGGATTTCAGTGTGCGGTTAGCTCAGCGGTTTACATAAGCGTCTATGACTCGTACCCTACATCAGCCTGTCCTGGCTGATTGACTACAAATCAGAATCTGTTCAGTGATGTGATCTTTTTATTATATCTGATTATTTTTGGGATCTGACTAAATTTAAAACTAAAATTAAATATTGGGGCATATTTGCATTTTTCACTGGGTTATTACTGGTCATTTTAATAGAAACCAGACTTTGTGCTTCTACTAACTGGCCACTTTATTAGAAACACAGACCTTGTGCTTCCACTAACTGGCCACTTTATTAGAAACAAGACCTTGTGCTTCCAATAACTGGCCACCTTATTGGAAACACAGACCTTCTGCTTCCACTAACTGGCCACTTTATTAGAAACACAGACCTTGTGCTTCCAATAACTGGCCACCTTATTAGAAACACAGACCTTCTGCTTCCACTTACTGGCCACTTTATTAGAAACACAGACCTTGTGCTTCTACTAACTGGCCATTTTATTAGAAACCAGACCGTGTGCTTCCACTAACTGGCCACTTTATTAGAAACACAGACCTTGTGTTTTCAGTAACTGGCCACTTTATTAGAAACACCTACCCAACTGCTTTCACTACCTGGCCACTTTATAAGAAACAAGACCTTGTGCTTTCTCTAACTGGCCACTTTATTAGAAACACCTACGCAACTGCTTTCACTAACGGGCCACTTTATTAGAAACACCAACCTTGTGCTTCACTAAGTGGCCACTTTATTAGAAACACAGACCCTATATTTCCACTAACTGGCCACTTTATTAGAAACACTCAACTTCTACTTCCACTAACTGGCCACTTTATCAGACATACCCACCTTGTGCTTTTACTAACTGGCCACTTTATTAGAAACAACAACCATGTGCTTCTACTAACTGGCCACTTTATTAGAAACTCTGACCTTGTGCTTCCACTAACTGGCCACTATATTCGAAACACCCACCTTGTACTATTACTACCTGGCCACTTTATTAGAAACACAGACCTTATACCTCCACTATGTATGTGTACAGTTACAGACTGTAGTTTGTCTATTGCTGCTGTTTATCTACCCTATTCATCAAAGGAATAAGACCACCACAGGACCACGGGTGGACCATTCTCCGTCCAGTAGTGACACTAACATAGTCACACATGTCGTGGCTGAAATATACAAAATAACTTATTTACTAATTCAGTGATGTGAGCAAACAACTGTGAATTGTAAATATATTATATTTTATTTCATTTTATTACTTCTGGGACCTAAATAGTGTTTTTAATTGAAAACTTTAAATACTGGGACACTTTTGTCTTTTTCACTCAGTTATTTTTGACATGTGATGAATGTTTGTTTTTCACCAATGTTTTCGCAACACAAGCGTGTGTGGATTCAGCTGAAGTGTGAAAATGAGGACCAGTTTTTCCCACCATTGTGTTAAAGAGATATTCTTAGGAGCGTTCTGCATTGAACCGTCAGCAACACTTCATCAACGCCGCACAGCAAGTGCTCAGACTGAGCACTATGAGCGTGTCGTCACTGTCCAAATAATAAACTGTCCAAATAATATTTTTAGTTTTCTGCATAATAATTAGATCTCAGTGGTTTACATTGTGTGAACGTTTTGTAATGTATGGACCAATATAAATGTTTTCTTCGTACAGTTACAGTATGTAACAGGGCACTGTGTAATTCAAAGTTTGGAACTATTTTTGTAATAATCTTTATTTTATACACAATAATAACCCTAAACTATAATACAGCATGATTATTTTTATATTATAAGCTGACATAAAATATTTTAATCTCTATTTGAGAAAATTATTAAATTACATATTTTTCAACTTTTGAAAAACCGAAATAAAATTTTAAATGCAATTTTTAATCTTAAATTCAATCTGGAATTTTAATGATAGCCTTGTTAATCAGAAACATCCAGTTATACTTCCACTAAGTGGCCACCTTATTAGAAACACCCTGTGATTCCAGTAAGCAGCCACTTTATTAGAAACACCCACCTTGTGCTTTCACTAACTGGCCACTTTATTAGAAACAAATAAATCTAACTAATTGTTTTTGGATTCTCTTTATGCAGACAACACTGCCAGGATCGTGTTGACCCACGGAGGTTTTAGCACTGAGCACTTGGACGAGAACATTCTGGACATTGAAATCTCAGACGGAGGTTCTCCAGTCCAGAAGAGCATCAACCTGTTACACATCCGGGTGTGTACATGTCGGGCTGACCGGCAGATCGAGTACTGTAGGTCCTACGCCCAGACCGGGGTCAGCATCAGCGCCCTCATCGCCATCCTGCTCTGCATCGTCACCATCCTGGGTAAGATCAGCTCCACCCTGCAGACGCTCTACACTGGCACAAAAACAGTCATTCCACTAACTGGCCACTTTATTAGAAACACCATTTTGTGCTTCCACTAACTGGCCACGTTATTAGAAACACCGACCTTGTGCTTCCACTTACTGGCCAGATTATTAGAAATACAGACCTTGTGCTTCCACTAACTGGCCACTTTATTAGAAACACTGACCTTGTGCTTCCACTAACTGGCCACTTTATTAGAAACACCACCTTGTGCTTCCACTAACTGGCCACATTATTAGAAACACCCATCTTGTGCTTCCACTAACTGGCCATTTTATTAGAAACACCTACCTTATACCTCCAGGTGAGGTTTATCTACCCTACTCATCAATGGAATAAGACCACAACAGGACCACCACTGACCAGATATCGTATGGGTGGTCCATTCTCAGTTGAGCAGTGACACTGACATAGTCATACATTCAAAGCTTCTACACCAATTTATGGGTGTTAACCACATTATATGAAAGTCCTTGAAACCTTAAAGGTGATAGACTATAATAATAAAGACCAGCTTGAAGGACTAGTTTGACAACAGCTACTTAATATGATGTTATATGAATATAATCTTCTATGATATTAGTCCATGTTTGCTTTAATTTAGCACCTCTATGTTTGATAGTCACATGAATGCTACACACGATATGTTCAAATCCTGTGAAATACATCAGCACTTTTCCAAAAATGAGAATAACAGAACTAATTTTCATTTCATTATTCCATACATGATGGGAAAAATGAGAAATGCCAAACGCAGCATTCCTGAATGTTCTCGCTCGTGAGAAAAGGCTTCATCAGCAGCTTCATAGCCGGAGACATGTTTTGATAGAGTGGTGATTGATTCACGCTGGATTTTGTGCCACTGCAGGCTGTAAACACGGATGAGCAAACTAAATGGAGATGCTAACAAGATCCATTTCTCCTCACTTGTCATCAAACAGAGACGGGAGTGTTGATTAGCTGTTCTGAATTCATTACCATGCAGCTCCCTCGGTGATATATGTTTAACATTCTCCAGCTGCTGGTCTAATTTCACTCGAACATGTTTCGCCATATGTTATTTTCCATAGAGAACCGCAAAGCGAGTGAGCAACATCCCACTCAAACACATCAAGACAAAACACCCAGTCCCCAGCCAGCTCTGAAGAAGCACATGTCACTCTTACATCTTCATTTACAGACAGGATTGAGTGGCAGGAGAGTCTATATGAACTACAGAGTCTACAGTTTCTCATTAGGTTGAATGTATAACTCTAAATGTAGGTATTGTGATATATAAACTGAGTACAGTTTCTGATTAGGTTGAATGTATAACTCTAAATGTAGGTACTGTGATATATAAACTGAGTACAGTTTCTCATTAGGTTGAATGTATAACTCTAAATGTAGGTATTGTGATATATTAACTGAGTACAGTTTCTCATTAGGTTGAATGTATAACTCTAAATGTAGGTATTGTATATAAACTGAGTACAGTTTCTCATTAGGATGAATGTATAACTCTAAATGTAGGTATTGTGATATATAAACTGAGTTACAGTTTCTCATTAGGTTGAATGTATAACTCTAAATGTAAATATTGTATATAAACTGAGTACAGTTTCTCATTAGGATGAATGTATAACTCTAAATGTAGGTATTGTGATATATAAACTGAGTTACAGTTTCTCATTAGGTTGAATGTATAACTCTAAATGTAAATATTGTGATATAAACTGAGTACAGTTTCTCATTAGGTTGAATGTATAACTCTAAATGTAGGTATTGTGATATATAAACTGAGTACAGTTTCTCATTAGGTTGAATGTATAACTCTAAATGTAGGTATTGTATATAAACTGAGTACAGTTTCTCATTAGGTTGAATGTATAACTCTAAATGTAGGTATTGTTATATAAACTGAGTACAGTTTCTCATTAGGTTGAATGTATAACTCTAAATGTAGGTATTGTGATATATGAACTGAGTACAGTTTCTCATTAGGTTGAATATATAACTCTAAATGTAGATATTGTATATAAACTGAGTACAGTTTCTCATTAGGTTGAATGTATAACTCTAAATGTAAATATTGTATATAAACTGAGTACAGTTTCTCGTTAAGTTGGATGTATAACTCTAAATGTAGGTATTGTATATAAACTGAGTACAGTTTCTCATTAGGTTGAATGTATAACTCTAAATGTAAATATTGTATATAAACTGAGTACAGTTTCTCATTAAGTTGGATGTATAACTCTAAATGTAGGTACTGTGATATATAAACTGAGTTGAATGTGTAACATATTGATTTGAATGAATGATCTAATTCTTATACCTCGCTGTTGCAGTGATTGTGATCCTGTTCGTGTTGAGGAAGCGGTATCAGAAGGAGACGCTGGTCGCGTTGGGGAAATCTGCCGGGGAGATTCACGAGCAGCTGGTGACCTACGACGAGGAGGGCGGTGGAGAGATGGACACCAACGGCTACGACGTCAGCATCCTGTCTTCGGCCTTCCACGGCGGCAGCATGCGCCCGACTCCGGCGCCGGCCGTGTACGCCGTGGCTAAGAAGCCTCCGGCGTGCAAAGGGGACATGGCCATCATGATAGAGGTGAAGAAGGACGAGGCGGATCACGATCGCGACGGAGTTCCCTACGACACGTTGCACATCTACGGCTATGAAGGCACAGAGTCCTTAGCCGGATCTCTAAGCTCTCTGGACTCGTCGTCCGTCGGATCCCACCTGGATTACGACTTCCTGAGCGACTGGGGGCCGCGGTTTAGGACCCTGGCTCAGCTGTACGGAGTGGACGGGTCTGATTCGGACAGCTCATACTGATCAAAGGAACAGCAAAGGCCACTATCTTTAGGCTGAACATCATCAGTTCCTTCAGGATGTACCACCTTAGGAACACTCGGATAGTGGAATTGGGTTGTTTTGTCCTTTGATGACCTCCGTTTGCCAGAGGTGGTCCTGCTCGTGTATGATCATAGCGGCAGCGTAAGCACAGTATAGATTACTTTGAGTTGATATTGAGCGTTAAATGAGGGGGCTCTATGGGTAGGGCTTCAAAAAGTCCAAGTCAGTTCATTTGCATAACTTCAAACGGGAGAAGCATTAATATTAACACATAATGTTCATATCTGGAATGTTGTCCTTGGGTCCACTGGTTTGAGCTTGACTGAGCACTGTTCTGAGGAAGTTCCTCACATCAGTCCAGCCATATGGCTTAAATGTTAGCTTTGATTACTTCAGTTATCATTAAATTTAGTTTTTTGATTATGGATTATGGAAGTAGGAGCACCATACGCCCACCTCCTGGTATCTACACTCACTGTCCACTGTATCAGCTCCACTGAGCCTATAGGAGCTACACTTACAGACTGTAGTTCATCTGATTCTCTGTATACTTTATTACTCTGTTCTTTAATGATCAGGACCCCCACAGGACCACCACAGAGCAGGTATTATTTGGGTGGTGGATCATTCTCAGCACTGCAGTGACACTGACGTGGTGCTGGTGTGAGTGGATCAGACACAGCAGTGCTGCTGCTGGAGTGTTTTAACACCTCAGTGTCACTGCTGGACTGAGAATGGTCCACCGAGCTGCCAACAGTGTCCTGTGGTCGGCGTCCTGTGGGCGACGTCCTGTGGGTAGCATCCTGTGGGCGGCGTCCTGTGGGTAGCTGATGAAGGACTAGAGGAACACTCTGACTTTACACCTACAAGGTGGACCAGCAAGAGAGGAGCGTCTAATAGAGTGGACAGTGAGTGGACACAGTGTTTCAGCGCCCAGTGCTTGTAAAATGTGACACTATTTAGGGGAGCCAATCAGAACCAGACCTCATTTACATATATGAGTCTTAAAGGCACAGTAACCAAAACTGCCTGTTTAATTCTTTGACATAAAGAGATGCCAGAAAATGAAATATGATCAACTTTGTGGAATATAAACCCACACGAATGTTATAAGTGGAGCGGAGATATAACCCTCTAGCTTTGAACAGAGTCCAGAATATTCAATATTTCATTTATTAGTGTGGTTTATTTTCGTGCCTCAGCTTTCCGTGATGTTTCGGTGCCGCTGCTGTGATTAAACCAGTGGCACAGTTAAGATTACGGATTATATTACACAAATCTGGCAACATAAATCACGGCATGTTTGCATATAGTGTGAGATTTCAGTTCTTTCGTAGACACACTCTGCCAATCTCCTACTCTGTAAACAAAGCCGACCCTTGACCTAAACCATATGTGCAGGCGTGACGTACAGATTGAGGAGATGAGCTGAAATGCAGGTTAAGGAGGATAAAAAGAGGCCGTGCCGTGGATTTGTGGGGGATTTTCCCCTTAGAGGTGCTTAATTGAGCCATATTTTATTAATAAACAACATTCATTGTTAACACTGTGCATAACGTATATTACCACACATATATTATTGTGGTAAAGAAATATATAAATATATATATATATATATATATATATATATATTGAGTATGTACACTTTCTTATTTTTTTTATTATTATTATTTTTTTGCACCCTGTCTGTCAAAAGTTTAGGTATATACAGTACTGTGCAAATATTTTAGGCACCTGGGGACATAATTATATTTATAAAGCATTTTTTTCCAGGCATTAAACTTTTATTTACTCAGCAAAACATTTTTTTAATTCTAACAGTATTAATAGAGTAAGTAGAGCTTTTACATACATCAGTGTGTTTATTTAACCTTTTCCAAGCTTCTCCTTCTATAAACAACCCAGTATTATTATCAGTTCTCATCTAATACCTGCTTTGACTGCTCAGTACTTCATTAAGCTAAATCAAGATTTGCTGCTGAAGGAAATGAATATATTCATACAATGTCTGGGGCGTCCAGGAGAAATCTGGAACTACACTTTGTTCTTCAAACTGGATCAAGATCTGATCTACTTCTCTCACAATAACATATTCATGTTACTTTGTATTGTATGTATGATTATTTACATCTGCTCTAATGATCTTACTGGATTTTATATAATCAGCTTAGGTGCCTAAGACTTTTGCACAGTATCATATATATATATATATATATATATATATATATATATATATATATATATATATATATAATTTTTGTTTTTTAGTATAAAATGTATTCTAAATGGCTTAAGAAGAGCTGATGTCCCAGAAAACCGCTTCATAAACACAATTCCTGAAAAGTAGTGTCCTGGGAATGCTGCCTTCCCAGCTAGAGATTTGACATTTTGCCCAATTTTGATGACATTTTTCCAAAGCGTCATCTAGATATCCCCATTTCTCTTTGACAAAAGCCTACAAAACTAAAGGAATGGCTGTAAAAGCTCTACACTGGGAATAAAGACCACCTCTTCCCTTTGTCAGCTGTTTAAAAGACTTTCAGGATTTGATTTTAACAACAGTTTGCTGCCAAAACCTGCTCTTCGTATCAAAGAAGACACTAAGAAGAACATAAAACTGAGTGAAGATGATAAACTAAACCTTTACAAATTATTTGTCTTATTGAAAAAAATATTTATTAAGCAGAGCGTTCCTAAAATTTCACTACTTTGTTGTAACAGCAAATGTGATGTCATGTCAGATTCCTCACTCTGGAGCTGGGATGTTGGTTTCGGTGGCTCGTCTTGGCAGGAAGTGACCTCAGTGCTGTGGGAGAAGCAGAGGAAGCGGCGGCAACAGGGCTCTGACAGAATTAAAGCTTACAGCAAGTCTGTTTGACAGGAATCATCAACGCGCCAATTGTGGTGAATAAAGCTCAAATCTCTGAGGTCCACCATAATAAGGCAATAGCTGAAGCCTCAGGAAGCGTGCAGTAGCTCGGACGCTCGTAAAACAGTGCGAATTAAGTCCGAATAGCTTTAACCTTTCAACTGATTGAGTCCAGCTCAGACATTCAGCAGATCTAACAAGCTACACTGACTGCAACTACTGTAGATCAGAATTTGGGACCCTTATAAGGGTCTGGGTTACATAAAAATAGTAACTCTTGATGCACAACATGGGTCAAAATTAAGCCTTATGTCTTCAATATGGAATTCAATATGACATTTGTAAACATTTTCAGTCTGGAACATATTCACAAACACTGTTTTTGTTCATGAAGTAAATAAATAAGAATTAAAATAATTTTTTTAATTATTTAAAATCAAAAACAAGATTTTTGGAACATTTAATAATGAAATAAACTGATTTGAATAGATCTACCAAAGAGATACTCCGCAGTACATACGGTAACATAGGAAATGAACACAGGTCTCATGTTGTGCATTACAAGGTTAGTAATAAATAAGGTTTATTTAGCTTGTGCATTATTAGGTTTATAACCGTCATGGTAATACATACTTTCTTAGCATGGTTGATATAATAATAGAGGATGATAACAGGCAAATCTACTAAATATAGTCTAGCTATGATAGCAAATGACAAGAAACGACTGTTTTTGGTGCTTAAAGTGTTGTGAAGTAACAATGAGCATAAACTATACAGTCATGGAAGCTTTTTTAGGGGGTTTTAATCTGTTAGCAGCTCTAAATCTAAATGATTGACTATTTTACTTTAGTAACTGGGCTGCCTATATCTGTCTATATCTCAGTTCTGGTGTGAAATGTTTCAGATGGTGTTCACAGTGGTGGTGATGGTAACCAGGCGTCTCCATGTCTACAACACCAATATACACATTGTATTTACTATGAAACCCACCAGTGAAGCTACACATGTCGTCTGAGTTTATATGGATGTTGATGGTAAAATGCGGAAGATCTGAAAATGCTAGGTTTTCTTTGGGGACTATTTGAACCTCACAGCGTCCTGCATGTATCCCTCCACCATGAATGGAGTTTAAGACAGAGATCTTCTCTAAATTATCATAAACAGCGTCTCAGAATCAGACAGTGTATTTATAACATCTACTGTAAGAACTTTCTGTGAGGAGCTTTTAGAGGTGGACGTCTGGTTCCATTCACCAATACTGTGAACAGTAAAACAGTAATATCACACCAACCCACTCTGATTAAGAGATTTTATTTGGAAAACTGGTGGAGTCTGAATCTTACAATCCAATTTAGTTGCTTTTTAAAGTTAAAACACTCTTTTTTTTTAATGCACATGATAAAGCACTCTATATTGACTTTCTAGTGACCAGTCCAGCAGGCTTCTGGGCCCGATTGTTACTCCTGTGAGACTAAACAGCGAAGAGCAGCTTCCTTGATTTGTTATCCTTCATCATTCTCTAAATATTTACCTCTGCTCACGAATCCTCACCTACTTCTTCATCGTTAAAACAATTAGTGGAAGCCATCTTCCCCCTTTCCTGCCAGCCATTCCATTGAGCACTACGCTACCGTAGGCTAGCACACTGAATACGGCCACTTCCTGTGCCTGTGTGCGCAAGGAAGCCCACTTCCTGTTCTCTTATCTGTTAAGTAAAGTCACACATTGGAGTGGCTTCCTGTTTTCATACCAGAGGGGAAAACCAAGGAACATTCTAAAGAATAACCTAAATAGTGCCCATGTTATCCTCGGGCCGTCTTCACGTTTCGGTTCGCTGTCTATGCGTGATGTTGTCGTTCGGTTCTGATGAAGGTTGTAGGTTTTTTTTATCTTTAGTCTCTTCAGTATAATCAACGTTTAGCAACACAATTGCTTTAATATTCTTTAATATTATAATATATTATAATGCAATATTATATTCACGTTTTTTTTTTAACCACTGGTGTTATATGTACTGTTGCCACCGCACAGTTTAAGTGCAATCACTTGAACGCTTCACACAATTGTTTCTTTCTTTGACTTCATTCATTCTCAGAAAGGCAATAATGTACTTAAACTTCTCTCTGTGGACTGAAGACTGGAATAACCTGACACAGAGAAATGACTGTACATAGAGAAATGTGCCTGCGTTTGAATGTGATTATTATTGTTATTATTTGGTTTCTTAAGGGTGATTAAACGCACCCGCTCAGTTTTACTTGACTATTACTGTCTGTCTGCCTGTCTGCTGGTGCTGAGCGAGTGTTTTTTACATTACGGGTGATACGTACTGGAGTAGTTCTGTAGATCCTCCACTAAGTGTCAGTATTGTGTATGTGTATTGTGACTGTGTGTGTGACTGTGAGAGCACAGATTTGTGCTTTCGTGTTCTATAGAAAGCAATATGTGCCTTTTAAGAGTCGTTTTTCTATTGTTTATATTGTGTAAAATTCAAAATCAATTTGTTTTCTTTTTCAAAACTGCCAATTTTGTATTCATATAATAAATTTTACACCCAATAATGTCGGACACGCTGACAATCCTTACAACAATACTTCAGTACTTTCACTAACGCCTACCTTGCTATTCCAGTCACTGGCCAGTTTATGAGAAACACCCCCTTGTGCTTCCACTAACTGGCCACTTTATTAGAAATACCTGTTTGTTGTTCCACTAACTAGCCACTTTATTGGAAACACCTTCTTTACACTTTCACTAACTGGCCACTTTATTAGAAACACCTATTTGTTTTTCTACTAACTGGCCACTTTATTAGAAACACCTACCTTGCACTTTTACTAACTGGCCACTTTATTAGAAACACCTATTTGTTCTTCCACTAATTGGCCACTTTATTAGAAATACCCACCTCATGTTTTCAAAACTGGCCACTTTATTAGAAAACACCTACGTTGTGTTTCCACAACTGGCTGCTTTATTAGAAACACCTATTTGTTCTACCATTAACTGGCCACTTTATTAGAAACACCTAACTGGGCACTTTATTACAAACACCTATTTGTTCTTCCACTAACTGGCCACTTTATTAGAAACACCCACCTTGTGTTTCCACTAACTAGCCACTTTATTAGAAACACCTATTTGTTCTTCCACTAACTGGCCACTTTATTAGAAACACCCATTTGTTCTTCCACTAACTGGCCACTTTATTAGAAACACCTTTTTGTTTTTCTACTAATTGGCTACTTTATTAGAAACACCCACCTTGTGCTTCTACTATCTGGTGCCTTCATTAGAAACACCTACCTAGTGGCCACTTTATTAGAAATAACCCACATTGTAGGTCCACTTAATAGCCAGTTTATTAGAAACAGCCACCTTGTGCTTCCATTAGTTGGCCACTTTATTAGAAATGCCAACTTTGAGCTTCTTCAAACTGGTCACTTTATTAGAAACACCTACTTTGTAGGTGTACATTCATTATCTGGCCACTTTATTATTAGCAGCTCTGTGCTTAGAAACTGACCAGTGATGGAAGAACCAGCACAAGCAGATGAGCTACAGTCTGAACCCCAGCAAGGTGGAGCTTGAAAGGAAGGGATTTCTGATAAAGTGGTCAGTCAGTGCCATTCTGAGGTTGAGTGAGGTGAATGTCAGTAGCTTTACTTCCCACCAGCAGGAACCCATCAGAGATAAGAGCAGAGGAAATCCCACCACAGCCACACACAGTCGCCCAGCTGGGACTTCCGGGGGCTGTAACATCTCAGAGATCAAAGCTCAAGGTTTTAAGGCTTCTGACTCTTAGAAGGAGTAAAAATTTCAGTTCTAGTACAAACACAGAGACAATACACACAGAGCACAGCCACAGATACACAATTATTATTATTATTATTGTTATTATTATTATTATTATTATTATTATTATTATTATTATTATTATAACACACATAAAGCAGTTCTCCACTGTGTTTAGTGATTTTATCGGGGTGAGAGTGTATGATGGGAGAGATAAAATAACTATAACAAAACAGCAGATAGTAGTTTCCTCCCTACTGTATGGCTGAGGAAGCGTAGGGGGCGTGGTCATACAAAGCAGATGCGCCAGGAGGTTCTTGGGAAGTGCTGTCCTTGAAGTAGGAGAGACATTTGTTCATAGATAAGTTGCTATGGTGCCCGAGAAGATTCAACACGTTGCAGATTCACAAACATGCTGCAAACAGGAAACACTGATGACGTCTGAGGTCTTGCTGGCTCAGGACGTGGTTCAAGTGTTGGCGTGATTTATTGTTTCTTAATAAAAGTCATAATCAGTCATAATCACTGTCCCATCTCTTAAAACCACTGCAACAGTTTTAACATCAATATCTCACATACTATTGGATTTATTTACTGACTGAAATCAGACTGGCAGTTTTTTTTTATTTAACAGACCCACACAATCAAACACAGATCAGATAAACAAATGAAATTATGGTGTTTATGTATATTCTTGTTTCCAACGTTGCAAGAGGCCATCGCAAATAGTTGAACTGACAGTAAAGGTTTTGGCCAGCAAGGGGGGTTTGTGTGCACATGAAGCTTCGAGTAATTAATTTTTTTTAACTATCTGGAGGAAAAGCTTCAAAGCTTTAGGAGCCATCTGATCTGGCCATCACTAGCGTCTAATGAGAAGTAAGTCTGATAGTTCGTAAATATAGCCAAACTTACTTGTCATTAGACGTTACGGCAGCTCCGCGTGGTTCTGTTTACTTTGCGTCACCGTATATGGTCCCACGTCCTTTAAGTTACCTCCGGAAACACTTCTGTTGTGTTGTGGACGGTTCTGCAGCGCGTTTGTGAATTTGCAGCGTGTTGGGTCTTCTCGGCCACCGTACTTAACCCACACACAGCAGTGATGGTTGTGCTACAGTGTGTTAGTCGTTGGGGTAGCGAGGTGAGTTAATATGTCCACCATTAATAGAAAATGTGTGGCTAGAAGAGACTTGGCTGCTACCCCAGTCATGTAGCTTCTGCCTGTTAGGTGAACTTTTAACCAGCACTCCAACATCTCCAACCAATGTGTCATGAAATTCCTGTAGGGATTTTCAGGAACAGCTTCATGCTGACTGTAGAGGTGACTGTAGAGCCCACTGAAGACCAATGAACTCATTGTCATGTTCTTAAAACCAGTTTCAAAGGACTTTTGCTTAAACTTGCTGGAAGTAGCTGTTAGGAGATGGTCAACGTGGCCATGAAGGGACTTAGTCATCAACAATATTCAAATAGTCTGTTGATCATTAAAGTAATGCTGGGAAAACTCTCCATTACACCACCTCCACCAGCCTGGGCTGCTCACACAAGATAGACTGGGTTCATGGAGTCAGCCCCAAATTCTGACGTTACCGTCTGAGTTCTTCATTTTTCAGCTGTCCAGTTCTGGAGAGCCTATGTCCACTGCAGCCGGATTTTTCTGTTCTCAGCCAGCAGAACTAGTTGTAGCTCAAGGTTGGACGTGTTCTGAGTTGCTTTCCTGTACCACAACCATACAGAGTGTTTATGAGTTACTGTAGCTTCTCTGGCAGCTGGAACCAGTCTAGCCATTCTCCACTGACCTCTCTCTAATCGACAAGGTCAGCAAAAACGGCTGCTCACTGGATGTTTTTCTTTACTGCTCCATTCTGAGTTACTCCAGAGATACTGGGAGTAAATATCTCAGAGGTCAGCATATATAGAAATCCACAAATTAGACCAACAATCATGTTACACGCAAAATCACAGAGATCCCTGTATATGATCCCTGTTTGACTATAACGTTTTTATAATACTTTATATGACTATATATGAGACTTGGTGCAGTAACGCAAAGTTTGATTTTGGTGAGGTGGTGATCACATACTTCACAATGCCTTTAAACACAGCTCAGATTTATCAGTTCATAATATTTGCTTTTATATAAGAATTCACAAGAAGTAAATTAATATATGTAAGGAAATATTTTATATATAATATATTAATCTCAGTTGCTATAATTGAACAAGATACATACCAAAAAGGGGCAAATTACCCACCCAGAGCATGTGACTTAAACATAACAATTAAAACACCTAATTAAATTACAGACATTTGTTTTCCTACAGACCATATACTGTTCTTGTGCAGTACCAAAAGTAGCCAGAAGATGGTGCCATTTGACAATGTTTTATCACAAGCTGGCACTAATAACCAGTATGGCTGCTGAAAAATAAAAAATATTTATAAATAATAGTTTATTCTTTTTTATATTTTATAAATGTCTAAGTTAAGCTGTGAGGTTAAATATAATCATCTACATCTACATTTGTTTGGGGCTGGAAGCAGCTGCCTGTACTGCGTATAGCAAGAAACAGGTCTGCATTTATCATTCTAATGTTACTGAAACTGCAGAGTGCATGAAAAATGACGCCCCAGGACGAACATAAAGCTTCATTTGGAGTGATTCATCACACACAAACACACACTGAATCACCCACTCGATCTCAGGGGGTCGCCAACCATCTGCCCACACATACAGAACATGCTTCCTACATACATGCAGGCAGATGGCTGCCATCCAAACTAGATGCTTAGTAATGCTGCTTTTTCCACGAACTGGCCACTTTATTAGAAACACCTATCTTGTGCTTCCACTAACTGGCCACCTTATTTGAAACACCTATCTTGTGCTTCCACTAACTGGCCACTTTATTAGAAACACCTACCTTGTGCTTCCACTAACTGGCCACTTTAGTAGAATCATCGACCTTGTGCTTTTACTTACTGGTCACTTTAGTAGAAACACCTACCTTGTGATTCCACTAACTGGCCTCTTTAGTAGAAACACCGACCTTGTGCTTTTACTTACTGGCCACTTTAGTAGAAACACCTACCTTGTGCTTCCACTAACTGGCCACTTTGTTAGAAACACCTACCTTGTACTCCCACTAAGTGGGCTTTTATTTTCAACGCCTAACTTGTATTTCCATTAACTGGCCACTTTATTAGAAACACCTACCCTGTTCTTCCACTAACTGGCCACTTTATTTGAAACACCTACCTTGCGCTTCCACTTACTGGCCATTTTATTGGAAATACCTACATTGTATGAAGTATGTTTTTGTTCTTCTCTGTAGAGTTACTATTTTGGAGATGTCTGTGCAGTTATAATATAATATATATGTATTATTTATGTATGTGTCCATGTGCAATTACAAATTGAGCCACTTGGACTACTTCATATCAACAAGTTTCATATACATGCATTTATATGTAGAGTAATGTTACCTAATAAGGAATCCAAAGTCTGCCTTTGACTTCAGAACCTAAATTATATATTCAGAAATATTTTTTTTGGTCATGTAGAGCAGATCTGTGTTTCTCTGGTTTGCAGTTGTGGGTAAACCTGAACTCAAAATTGTACAAATACACACACACACACACACGTGTACGTCCACATGTCTCTGTGTATCAGCAGATGTTCAGTCCCGCTGCTCCAGGCTGACCGAGCCACATGTCCACTCACACAGCCTTCAACAAGCTGCTAACTCACTGCAGCACAACTGAGGACACGCTAACAGCTTTTCCTACGGAGCCTTATTAACACCGTGAGTTAAAAAGTGATGAAGAAATTAAAAACAATCTAAATTCAAAACACATTTTCTTTTTCATTGCACTTGAGTGCTACTGCTACTGAGCGCTGATTGGTTACCATCACTGGTACTGAGCGCTGATTAGTTACCATCACTGGTACTTAGTGCTGATTGGTTAGCATTACTGCTACTGTGTGCTGACAGGTTAGCATAACTGTTACTGAGTGCTGAGTGGTTAGCATTACTGCTTCGGAGTGGTTAGCGTTACTGCTACTGAGTGTTGATTGGTTAGCATTACTGCTACTGAGTGTTGATTGGTTAGCATTACTGCTACTGAGTGCTGATTGGTTACCATCATTGCTACTGAGTGCTGATTGGTTACCATCACTGCTACTGAGCGCTGATTGGTTACCATCACTGGCACTTAGTGCTGATTGGTTAGCATTACTGCTACTGTGTGCTGACAGGTTAGCATAACTGTTACTGAGTGCTGAGTGGTTAGCATTACTGCTTCGGAGTGGTTAGCGTTACTGCTACTGAGTGTTGATTGGTTAGCATTAGTGCTACTGAGTGTTGATTGGTTAGCATTAGTGCTACTGAGTGTTGATTGGTTAGCATTACTGCTACTGAGTGCTGATTGGTAACCATCATTGCTACTGAGTGCTGATTGGTTACCATCACTGCTACTGAGCGCTGATTGGTTACCATCACTGGCACTTAGTGCTGATTGGTTAGCATTACTGCTACTGAGCGCTGATTGGTTACCATCACTGCTACTTAGTGCTGACTGGTTAGCATTTCTGCTACTGAGTGTTGAGTGGTTAGCATTACTGCTACAGATGGAGGGGCACCTTTTGGGACACTGGCTAGTAGGGTTGCACTAGAAGACACTTAATAATGCACCCTTTTCTGTTGGGAAGACAAACCTATATCATTAAGATAAATCAGTCTTTTCAGTTCTAGATAGCATACTTTCAAAATTGATCATTAAAAAAATTTACCACAAAAAAAGGGCACCCCCCCACGAACAAGCATCAAGCGAACGCCAAGTGAAGAGAGCGCCAAACTAGCACCGAACGAACAGCAAGCGAGGGAGCACCGAATGAACACCGAATGAGCCTTGAACGAACAGCAAGCGATAGCCGAGCGAGCAAACGCAGAACCAACGCAGAGCCAAAGCCAAAGGAGCAAAGCGAGCAAGCACCGAACGAACTCTCAATGAGCGAATACTGATTGGTTAGCATTGCTGCTACTGAGGGCTGATTTTTTAGCATTACTGCTATTTAGTGCTGATTAGTTTGCATCACTGCTACAAAGTACTGATTAATTACCATCCCTGCTCCTGAGAGCTGATTGGTTAGCATTACTGCTATTTAGTGCTGATTAGTTAGCATCACTGCTACAAAGTACTGATTAATTACCATCCCGGCTCCTGAGTGCTGATTGGTTAGCATTACTGCTACTGAGCCCTGATTAATTAACATTACTGCTACTTAATACTGTTTAGTTAATATTACTGCTACTAAGTGCTGATTGGTTAACATTACTGCTACTGAGTACTGATTGGTTAGCATTACTGCTACTGAGTGCTGATTGATTAGCATTACTGCTACTGAGCACTGATTAATTAACATTACAGCTATTAAGTGCTGATTGGTTACTATTGCTACTACTGAGTGTTGGTTGGTTTGCATTGGATTGCATGAATCTCAAAGCACACCCACTTCCTATATAGTGCACTATACAGGTTCTGGCTTCTACATCATGTGTAGCATAAGCACTCGTGTCGCGTCACACCAGTCAGACCAGTATGAGCAAATAAATCACAGGTTTTGTCAAACATTCAGTGTAAGAACAAGATTTCTGATCTGGTTTAACCTGAATAAGCAAAGCTGCAGTCGGTCAGCGGTAATGAGGCCTGGAGATTAATGAACAACGCAGTGGAGTTCACACCAACAGAGACAGCCATCATACATTAATGACACGTCTGAAAGTGCTGCGCTGTTGAATTTCCAGTCTCGTGTGAGTTAGAGAAGTGACTGAAATTCTCACTTGCACTGTAAACTGCTGAGCTGGTGGAGCTCCCGTCCCCCCGAGACTTCACAGGAGCGCATACCCAGAAATAACGTTCGCCGGAATCCCTGATGTCTAACGCCTAAATTAGCAACAGCTATCAGGCTAGGCAAGCGGGTAGCATTGCTCCATTAAACCAAGATCAGCAAAAACATCCAGCGTGCAAAGTTTTTCCCCACTTACGCAGTCGATCAACCAAGACAGGGTGGGTTTCCACTGGAGCTACAACCCTGCTGAAGAAAATCAGCTTAGACCAGCAAGAAGTTCATCCAAGCTGGTTTACACTGGTTAGTGCCGGCCTGGTGCTGGTGAAGCCGGTTGACCAGCTGTTGACCAGCAAATCTAGCATATGGTCACCAGAATACTCTAAAAAATAACTCCAGTTATTTATATATTATATTATCCCGTTAGCCAATGTTTATATCTGCACTGCTGTAACATATATATATATATATATGTTTTATATATACAGTGAGGAAAATAAGTTTTTGAACACTCTTTGCAAGTTCTCCCACTTAGAAATTATGGAGGGGTCTGAAATTTTCATCTTAGGTGAAATCCGGAAATCACAATGTATGATTTTTTAATAATTTATTTGTGTGTTACTGCTGCAAATAAGTATTTGAACACCTGCCAATCAGCAACAATTCTGGCCCTCAAAGAGTCCACCTCTAAAAAGTCCACCTCCACTTATTATTCTAAATTAGAAGCACCTGTTTGAGGTTGTTAGCTGCATAAAGACACCTGTCCACCCCACACAATCAATAAGACTCCAACTACTAACATGGCTAAGACCAAAGAGCTGTCCAAAGACACCAGAGACAAATTTGTAGACCTCCACAAGGCTGGAAAGGGCTACGGGGCAATTGCCAAGCAATTATTATTAGAAAACGGAAGAAGCTAAACATGACTGTCAGTCTCTCTCGGACTTGGGCTCAATGCAAGATCTCACCTTGTGGCGTATCAATGATTCTAAGAAAGGTAAGGAATCAGCCCAGAACTACACGAGAGGAGCTGCTCAATGACCTGAAGAGAGCTGGCACCACTGTTTCCAAGGTTACTGTGGGTAATACACTAGGACGTCATAGTTTAAAGTCATGCATGGCACGAAAGGTTCCCCTGCTTTAATCAGCACACGTCAAGTTTGCCCATGACCATTTGGATGGTCCCATGGAAGTCATGGGAGAAAGTTCTGTGGTCAGATGGAACATTTTGGTCTTAATTCCACTCGCCATGTTTGGAGGAGGAAGAATGATGAGTACCATCTCTACTGTAAAGCATGGGGGTGGAAGCATCATGCTTTGGGGGTGCTTTTCTGCACATGGGACAACTGCACTATATTAAGGAGAGGAGGACCGGGGCCATGTATTGCGAGATTTTGGGGAACAACCTCCTTCCCTCAGTTAGAGCACTGAAGATGGGTCATGTCTGGGTCTTTCATGACAATGACTCAAAGCACACATCCAGGAGAACCAAGGAGCGGCTCCTTAAGAAGCATATCAAGGTTTTGGGTGGCCTAGCCAGTCTGCAGACCTAAACCCTATAGAAAATCTTTGAAGGAAGCTCAAACTCTGTTTCTCAGTGACAGCCTAGAAACCTGGCTGATCTGGAGAAGATCTGTGTGGAGGAATGGGCTAAAACCCCTGCTGCAGTGCAGACCTGGTGAACAACTACATGAAACATTTGACCTCTGTAATTGCAAACAAAGGCTACTGTACCAAATATTAACATTGATTTTCACAGGTGTTCAAATACTTATTTGCAGCAGTAACTCATACATTGTGATTATGTCTCTTACAGAGGACATGCACCTAAGGTGTGTATATATATATATATATATATATATATATATATATATATATATATATATACTGATATTCTGTTGGCCCAATGTTTTAATTTTTAAAGTGTAACAACATGTTCAAAACACAACAAACCTGATCACCAGTACAAGTGTAATGTGACCAGCACCACAACATTTAGCCTTGTGATAAGTGACCATCACACCTATATGAGCTTGCTGGACATCTACAAACATGAGAGTTGGACCCCATTTTGAGACTATACCAGCATACACTGTTCTGGGAGGACATCACGTATAAGGTCAGACACACTGATGTTGTATGAGAAGACTTGGCCCACCATTGACATTACAGTTCATCCCAGTGGTACTCAGTGGGGTTGAGTTCAGGGTTCTATGTAGGCAGCTGGTGTTCCTTCACACCACTTCACTCCTGAAACCATGTCTTTATGGAGCTGGCTTGGTGCACCAGGGCAGTTTGGAAGTTTGTAGTTAGTCATGCAACAGAGGACAGGTTATCTTACATGCTTCAGCACTCGGCAGCTCCACTCTGTGGAAAAGAGCTTGAGAGATGTAGTCGTTTTTATTATATGAGCCATTTAATAAGATGAGAGACACTAACTAACAAGGTCAGGTTAGATTTCAGGCTGTCTTTAACAGTGGAGTGAATCACGGCCTGGCTATGGAGGGAATCCTCACACATAACCAGGAAGCTTCTGCAGAAGCCGCCAGTTTCACCACCTGAAATATTTATGAAGCTCTGCTGCCTCTGCAGTTCATTCTGATGGATGGTCTGAATGATATGACAAAGAAAGTCACTGGTCTCCAGTACACAGTGAACAGTGACCACAAAAATATCTAGAAAACATATATATATATATATATATCAGTGTTTAACCACTGTGTCCACTCACTGTCCACTCTATTAGACACTCCTACTACTTGCTGGTCCACCTTGTAGATGTAAAGTCAGAGACAGTAGCTCATCTGCTGCTGCACATTCTGCTCTAGTCCCTCATCAGAGGACACAGGGCGCCGCCCACAGGACACTGCTGTCTGGATAGTTTTGGTTGGTGGACGATTCACAGTCCAGCAGTGACACTGAGGTATTTAAACACTGCAGCAGCAGCAGTACTGCTGTGTCTGATCCACTCACAACAGCACAACACACATTAACACACCACCACCACATCCCGTGTGGGTCCTGACTATTAAACAACAGCGTAACAAAGTATACAGAGAAACAGATAAACTACAAAGTTGGTGTTTCTAATAAAGTGGCCAATTAATGGAAGTACAAGGTAGGTGTTTCTAATAAAGGGGCCAGTTATTGTTAGTACAAGTGTTTCTAATAAAGTGGTCAGTTAGTGAAGGTATGTATTTTGATGTATTTAAGATATTCTGTGCTATTTGTTTATGAATTCGTTGCCTGTAAGTTTAAACTAACTAGCCAATCCAAGTGCAGGAGGCGGGGCTTCACTAGCCAATCCCAGAGCGCGTCCTGGGGAAACATGGGTGTGGAAAAGACAGACACAAGTGATGGGCGCCTGGGATTCCGGATCTTTATAGTAAATCGAATCAGTTGGCTCAATTTATGAATAAAGAATCGGCTATTTTGATTCCCAAAAGACTCTTCATTCGGTATGATTGTACCAGTTGATAGTTGATTTTCCAAAATTAGTTTGACTTACTTTACAAAACACAAAAAGAAAAGAAAAAATCGGCGAGAGTCGACTCCCAACGAAGAACCGATTCAAAGAACCGACTCGTTGGTGAACGATACAGGCACAGTGTGGTCCACGTCGTCCGCGCGCCGCTCTCCATCGCTCTGTGTGCAGGGATGCTAACGGAAATGTAGGTTAAGCGCGTGCACTGGTGATATTTTGGGTACTGAAAGAGATTGAGGAGAGATGCGGAGCTGAGAGTCTCGTGCAGCTTTTTTGTCCTCGCGAGCTGTGCACGGGGCCTGGCCATGAAAGGCTGAGAGCGAGAAAGAGACATTTATGATTTGAGCTCGTGCTGCGGTAAGCGAGGCGGAGGATGGCATGGAGTGAAAGTGGGCAGCGCGAGGTCTACTCAGTGGCACGCGGGCATCTTCGTGCGTGCAGAGGGGTGAGTGTGCAAACGCACGTGCAGTCGGGCTGGGCGTCAACTGCATGAGCGCACGAGCTTGTTAGTGATTGTTGTGTATTTCTCTGCGTATATTAGCGTTGAAGGCAACATGTCATCTAATCTAAAGCTTCCTAGTCTATTGACATTTATTGATGCTGCTGTTTTTTAATGCGCTATATTTAAAAAAGGCTTTTGGTTTATGAGATGATTTTGTGCTAAAGTTTAGAGTCTAAACTGCCAACAGGTTTAACTGCAGTCCACTCTGTACAACATGCACCACATGTGAGGTCACTTCTCTAGTTCTTTGCACAATAATATTTATTAATTACGTGTAATGCCTGATTATACCTGAACTCTGAGTATCGGCAGAGTAATGTGTATGTACTGAGTAATGTGAAAGATATCAGAATAAGAGAACATACATACTGAGAGATCTGGAAAAAGAAATTAGAATAAGAGTAATCAGAGTAAGAGTATATAAGGTGAGTAATCTGAAAGAAATCAGAGGAAGAGTATATATACACTGAGTGATATGAAAGAAATCAGAGGAAGAGTATATATACACTGAGTAAACTGAAAGAAATCAGAGTAAGAGTATATATACACTGAGTAAACTGAAAGAAATCAGAGTAAGAGTATATATACACTGAGTGATATGAAAGAAATCAGAGTAAGAGTATATATACACTGAGTGATATGAAAGAAATCAGAGGAAGAGTATATATACTGAGTAATCTGAAAGAAATCAGAATAAGAGTATATATACACTGAGAAATCTTAAAGAAATCAGAGTAAGAGTATATATACACCGAGTAATCTGAAAGAAATCAGAGTAAGAGTATATATACACTGAGTAATCTGAAAGAAATCAGAGTAA
Organism: Megaleporinus macrocephalus; assembly: GCA_021613375.1. Lineage (NCBI taxonomy): Eukaryota > Metazoa > Chordata > Actinopteri > Characiformes > Anostomidae > Megaleporinus > Megaleporinus macrocephalus. The sequence continues at coordinate 32,725,328 of CM038728.1, read as the reverse complement.
GAGTATATATACACCGAGTAATCTGAAAGAAATCAGAGTAAGAGTATATATACACTGAGAAATCTTAAAGAAATCAGAGTAAGAGTATATATACACCGAGTAATCTGAAAGAAATCAGAGTAAGAGTATATATACACTGAGTATTTTTTTTAATAAAATCAGAGTAAGAGTATATATACACTGAGTATTTTTTTAATGAAATCAGAGTAAGAGTATATATACACCTGTCCACCCTCACCTATTCCATTTCACCTGTCCAAACTTACCTATTCTCTCTAACCAGTCACCTGTCCACCCTCACCTATTCCATTTCACCTGTCCAAACTTACCTATTCTCTCTAACCAGTCACCTGTCCACACTCACCTATTCCATTTCACCTGTCCAAACTTACCTATTCTCTCTAACCAGTCACCTGTCCACACTCACCTATTCCATTTCACCTGTCCAAACTTACCTATTCTCTCTAACCAGTCACCTGTCCACCCTCACCTATTCCATTTCACCTGTCCAAACTTACCTATTCTCTCTAACCAGTCACCTGTCCACCCTCACCTATTCCATTTCACCTATCCAAACTTACCTATTCTCTCTAACCAGTCACCTGTCCACACTCACCTATTCCATTTCACCTGTCCAAACTTACCTATTCTGTCTAACCAGTCACCTGTCCACACTCACCTATTCCATCTCACCTGTCGTCTCTCACCTGTGCGCTTTTACCTGTCCACTCTTACCTGCTGGTCAACCTAAAGCTGTTTTGTCAGGGAGAAAAAATAAGGTAAGTTTGGTCTCTCACTTGTTCTTAATCTAACTCTGTTCTCTCTCTCTCTGTCTCTTTCCCTCTCTCCCTATCTCTCTCTCTCTCTCTCTCTCTCTCTCTCTCTCTCTCTCTCTGTCTCTTTCCCTCTCTCTCTGTATCTCTCTCTCTGTATCTCTCTCTCCCTCTCTCTCTGCCTCTCTCTCTCTCTCTCTCTCTCTGTATCTCTCTCTCTCTCTCTCCCTCTCTCTCTCTCTTTCTCTCTCTCTCTCTGTATCTCTCTCTCTCTCTGTATCTCTCTCTCTCTCTCTCTCTCTCTCTCTGTATCTCTCTCTCTCTCTCTCTCTGTATCTCTCTCTCTCTCTCTCTCTCTCTCTCTCTCTCTCTCTCTCTCTCTCTCTCTCTCTCAGCTCTCCTGTTTGACACTCTGCTCGTTCTGACCACCATCGAGTCTGTCCGGATCTGTCCGAGCGTGTAAGTATGTGTTTTCGGTGTGGGCGGTGTTCGACCGCTCGTCCTGTTAGCTGACCTGATGTAGTCTGAAGGGGCTGCAGCTGGAATATTATCCTGTAGAAGTTTTTAAACGTGTGTGTTTTGTGTTTCTGTATGTGCTGAACAAGAAACTTAGTAATGTTAGCTGCAGCTCAAAGCCAGTGGTTACTTAGCAACCGGCACTCAGTGAAAGAAATAAACAACGAGCCAATCAGATTGTCTTATTCAGAACTGATGGTGTATAAAACCATCAGTCGGTAGGGATGTACGATTATATAGGAGTCAATGGAACCGACCGGACGTTTAAGATCAGCTGATATTTATATTTATCTGATTTTTTTTATATTTATTATCTGACTTTTATAAATATGTGATATGTATAATATCTGTTATTTATAACTAATAGGATTTTTATAATTAATATCTGAGGTTTATAAATTATATCTGATATTTATAACTAATATCTGTATTTATTAAAGTACAGATGAGCTGAATGTTTGCAAGACGCCAGTTTACTGCATTACTATATAGTCTCTCTCTCTCTCTCTCTCTCTCTCTCTCTCTCTCTCAGGTGAGGGTGTCTCTGTGTGGAGTGTATAGCGTCTGAGACTCACTGAAGGAGGAGCTGCTGCAGGAGTTGTTGATGTAGATGAACCTGTTCAGGTAAGGAGTTCAGGAGCGCTGGCTGTTCTTCAAAATGCATATTAAAACCCTTCCGCTCTGATCTAAAATACCGGAGAGGTGAAAGAGGAGAACGTGGGTGGGGCTTTGGTTAGTGTTTTAAGCTGCAGTTTCTTTATTTTTGCAGCTTTTTTGAATAAAATTAACAACAAAATCTACAGAGCTGTCCATGTGAACTGAGTGCAATGGTCAACAGACTAAATATCTATGTAGGAGAGCTGCATTTCTCCTCCACATACTCCCAAACACACACTGTCACTAATATCGTGCAGATACCTAATTGTAAGAGACATAATCGATAAGTTTAAGAAAATACTGAAATATTAAATATAGGGATATTTTGTGTAGTGATACTGTATCGATTCTTAAAAAACAGTATCAAGACACAGATTCCAGGCAGACAGTGACCCATTGTGTGTTGTGTTTAAACATCTGACCACTAGATGGCAGTGCTGTAATCCGTTTTCAGCTCTACTCCAACATTAACAAGTAGCACAAGGGCGCAGTGCTATTGTAAGCATTGACAAACCTGTTCATACAGTGGTGTGTTTTAATAGTAGGATTTGAAAAATCGCATTATATTGCTTTGCTGCAGTATCGCAGTATATCTTGATATATTGCATCGTGAACACTGTATCATGATACGTATTGTATCGGCAGGTTCTTGCCAAAACACAGCCCTAGTAATTGACATATTCAGTTACAAAATTTGCATAACGTGTGTCAATGCATCGCAAAGATGGCCACGCCTACTGATTGCATGGATTTATCTGTGTGCATCTAAAGTTGTGGGAGTATTTTAAATAGAAACACAGATTTTACAATTATTAACATGTAGCGGCTGATTTATATTTTATGTCTGCCTGTGTTTGAAGCGATATAGCCGTTACTGCCCTCACACTTCTCTGCGTCAGCTCCGTTTACATGATTGCTGAGCAACACGTCCAGTAGAGGGCAGTTCGGAGTAAATCAAGCATGGCGGCGGTGGATGAGCTTGTAGTTCTTTATTTAGTTTTTATTATTTAACGAAGAAAAGCGACTGTTTGTCTCCGCGAATAAGAGACTTAGAGGAATTTCTAATCAACTTGCACAACCTCTTTTCAAAAGAGTCCTGCCATTTCTTCTTCATCATGTTTGTATGGAAGAGGTCGCGTCTTGCCCTGCCCCCAAAGGTCTCCAGTGGTATTGCTTCATCTCGTCTGTATCCGTAAGCTTTCCGAAAATGAATATATGTACAAAATGAATGCAGAGTACGGACAGAAGACTCAGTGCGTATCTGTATTTAACGTTGAGCATAAATGAGCCTTTAGCATGTTTCTTTCAGTAGTAATCACTTCACTACGCATTGCTAACCGTTTTTTAATCGTCCAGTGTAGAACCTAAGACTGTTCTGATACCGCAGGAGCTTTAAAACACACATAGCTGCTTCTCAAATGGATCTCTGTCAAAATATATAGTCCACAAACTGTCCGAGTTCTTGTGTGTGAGGCGTGTAGGCAACGTGTCATTTGTGCCTCTAAAAGTCGAGTGTAGACTCCCATTTATAGGTCACATGTGTTTGAGGTACCCTTTAATACGTAATATCTAGGATGACCCTGCGTATTGTATTATAATATATATAATTCCTAACACACTCAGAGTAATTGAAATTCTAATCATTAGATTAATCAACTAATTGAAAAATGAAAAAATTAGATGAATCGATTATGAAATTAATCGTTAGGTGCAGCCCTATTTTCCTCTAAATAGCGGTTAGGTTATGATTTGGTTGTTGTCACCAAACTTTTGCTGGGCAGTTTTCCGATGCGATGCTGGTTCTGCTGTTCCTCGTACGCTGTGGAGTGTGTTCTATTTCCAGAGAGTGATATTCAGTATAGAAGCTTTATGTTACGTGGAGGATCTTTGGAACGTCTGTTGTAGTCACTGTGGCTGATCCGAAATGCTGAAATTCCCCCTTTTTTGGGGGGGTGTTGGCGGGAGGGGTGGGCGGAAGTTTAAAAGCTTGATTTTTCTAAGAAATAAACAAGCTGAAGTATAGACAGCTAGGTTGGGGTCATGACAGAAACCATGGCAACGTATCTCCGGGATGTGATTTGGACGGACTCTCTCTGCACGGAGTTGATTACGCAGAGCTGCTGTTCGTTCATCTCCTCACTCGGCTTTGAGGGAACGCACAGAGAAAGAAATACCTGCCTCCCATGTAGATAAATAAATAATTAAATTAATTGATGTAATAATTATTAAACAGAGGCTTGGCTAAATATTTAGACCACCTCACTGATTCCTCTTCATTGTCATGAGGTTGAATTTCCCAGGTTTACAGTGGTGGTGATGGTAACCAGGCGTCACCATGTCTTCTATAATTATACATACTGTATATCACCCTTTGCTGGTGTCCTGCACTGTTCTGGTAGCTCTAGTGGTCCCCCTGCTGAGGTGGTCCATCATCCCATCTGGGTTATTTTATTAGGTTCACTAGGATCTACTGCAGTGACAGGCTCTCAGACTGATTCAGACACAGTCATGCATTAGTAGTAGGGCTGTGTATTAGCAAGAACCTAGTGATACAATACGTTTCGTGATACAGCTCTCACGATTCAATATATCGTGATATATTGTGATTTTCAAATCCTACTATTAAAACACACCACTGTATGAACAGATTTACCAATGCTTACAATAGCATTGCGCTCTTGTGCTGCTTGTTAATGTTGGAGTGGAGCTAAAAATGGATTACAGCACTGCCATCTAGTGGCCAGACGTTTTAACCCAACAAACATCTGTCTATCTATCTATCTATCTATCTATCTATCGGGAACCAGAGGTTATCATGTCTACAACACAAATATACACATATTTACTATCAAAGAAGAATTTCTGTTTTAGCTGAGTGACATTCAGTCTTTTATTTGTTTAGTCCTCTATTTTATTAAGCTGAAATCCTTCTGGTCTATCTGAAACATACAGCTGTGTGTAATCAGCGTAGCAATGAAGATTTATACCATGTTTCCTGATAATGGTACCCAGTGGGATCATATTTAAGGCAAATCATGTAGGTCCTAGAACAGAGCCATGTGGAACACCACACTTTAGTACCAATAGATGTACTAAACTTTGACCAAACTAATAGCAATGACTTGTACAAGTGTGATGGAATGGCATGTCCTGGGTGTTTCCTGCCTTCTGCCCAGTAAGCACTGGGATAAGCTCCATCAACTCTTTGTTAGGGGTGTGTGATATATATCATCTATGACAATATCTTAATTGCCTTGTTAACGATGCTCAAACTGACGTTATCGATTACGCTACTGACTGGGAAACCTTCATGCTTTAGTATAGGCCTCTGAGAGTGCACATTCAGAGTGCCCATACTGTGTGCTAGCATAGGCTAAAGTTAGCATAGCTGCCTAAACAACACACCTAAAGCTGAAAATGAGTGAACGCATGGCACCAGGGGCAGAAACTCAGACACCGCCAGCCTCGTCTACAGACCCCAACTAGCAGGATAAAGCGGAAGATAATGGATGGATGGATATTAATAATAAAGCTAGTAAATATAAGACTTTACAAACACATTTTTAAATAATGCACAATATTGTTTATTATCGTTATCCACAAAATTACATAAATATAATTTTATGTCAGTATCACACGACCCTACTCTCCATGACCCAGGAAGATAAGCAGTTTAGAAGAGAAAGGAATAAGTATTGATACTGATGTCTATGTTATGAGCTGTATCTTATAAGCTGAAGTGGGTCATCATCTCCATCCATCTATTATCTGCCACTTTATCCCTAGTCAGGGTCACGGTGGGGCTACACTATACACTGTATATATGTGAATATATGTGAATATATATATATATATATATGAATGCAATAATAGAATTAGATGTTTTACAACACTTAAACACTTAAAACACTTAAAACACTTAATGCATAGAGGTTACGAAACAATATCTAGAAACAGCTTAACTAACAGTATTTCTGCAGCAGTCCTGAAATTAATCTTTAATAAACTGACTAGATTTGAGATGTTTAAGTTCTTAGTCCACCCTTCATTTATTATTTTTTATGTATAAAATGTTTTAAGAATAAAAGACAATCCACTTGCAGAAAGAAAGAGAGAATCCAACAGTTAGCTAAAACTTGTTTAACAGCTCTAAAGAAAACAAAACTCCTAACAAACACCTGGAACACCTGGTAGACCCACCAACTGGTTGACCCACCAACACTGTCTCCATCAGTCAGACTCTAACAGAGAATGGGACAATCATGCTAGAAAGCTTAGTCCTATGGCTAGAACCTTGAGTTTCCAGGCTTGTGGGAAGCAGAAAATGTTAAACCAGCTGCTAAGACTGAACTTAGAAGTATAGATGAGGTGAGTCTCTCTCTGAGGAATTAAAAAAGAACTAAAGTTGTAATAAAGGTAGAAATTTGACTCACTAAAAACTCAGACAGCTGATATTAGAGTTTGTTATGGGTTCTCTGGTGATTTTCTGATTTAATTTCTTCATTCTGAAGTTTTGGTCGTTGTTAAATGAATTTTGCGCAGTGCTGTATGTGGCAGTATTAAAGCGTGTGATGGTGTAACAGGACTTTGGGTTCAGTATCTCAGTCACAGTGAGTGTGGATGTGCTCCTCAGGCTGGTGCAGATGTGCCTGTTGCTCCTGAGACTGGATTTTTAATCAGAATGTCGTCTCTGCTGTTTTTCTCATCTTGTTTTTATTACAGTGGAGCAGCGGGTGAGATGTCACCCCGCGTTACATAACTGGAAGTGTTTCATGCTTCTGAAGGTGGAAAACATATTTACCAGTTCTTTACTGAAAAACACATGCTCCCCTCGGCTTCTGTGAATGGGGCGGGGCTCATTTCAAGAAAAAAGATTATTGATTAGCTTAAAGATTCCATATCATGGAAAACCAAATGTAAATATTATTTCAGACTTCTTAGCGCGTTCTGTCTATATACAGAACCGAAAACAGCCTGTTTTGAATTGTGATGTCACAAAAGTTAGCTTAGAGATTTACATATAATCCACGCATTCACATTTAACCTATAGCAGTTTAGCCCCACCCACTCACACTGAAGTTATAAGGAGTGTTTCAGACTGCTCACACTGCTTTTTGAAAGAGGGACGGCCAATCAGAGTTCATTTACATATGTCAGTCATGAAGGCACAGTGTAAACTGTTTGGGGTGGGATTGAAAGTTTAGGAAGCCACCGTCTGATGATGTATCTCGCAGGTTCTTTGTGTGCTATGGGTGGGCTTTATTTGGAGGTGGTCTGTATTGAATGACTGCAGAAGGAAGAAGGGTTTCCTGCTCTGCTTACCAGGAGAGACACACATAAACAGTCTGTTCGGGGTTGCCAGTTTGGGTAGGATCCCTCAGAATAGCACATTTATGCTACTCTTTATGACAGTGAGTGTTTCCTTGTAGTATTTGAACACAAATGAAAAGAAAAAATATAAATAGATGCCAACGGTCGTACAGAAAAAATAGCTAATAATAACTAAACAAGTGCATTTCAAATAGATGAGTGTGGGTCAGTATGTCTGTGGATTAGATGTTTGGTCATCTGTCCTGAGTGGGTACAGGCAGTTTGGAGGCTGTGGGTTAAACAAAAGCGGAATGTTTGGGTTTGGCCGAAAATGAATGTAATCCTATGGGAGGAACGAGGGATAAATAACCAACAAATAAAGGAGTGTGGGTCAGTATTTCTGTGGATTAGAGTTTGGGGTTGTAAATACATGCAGTTGGTGGCTGTAGGTTAAATGAAACCAAGAAGTTTGGATGTGTCTGAAAATAAATAGGACTCTAGGGGGGTAAAAAAGAGGGATGAAAAAAATGAAAACAGACGAGTGGGGGTCAAACTAACACTGCAGTCGTGGTCGGGGGTCTGCCCTGATTCGGTGTATCTGAAACTGTGGCTGTCGGTCGAGCAGAAGTTCAGTAGATTGGCGTGCACTTTTCTATCCTATTCATTCTCTATGGAGAAAATCTGTTGTTTTCCAATGAATAATAATATGTGATACCATAATAAACAATAAGAATATTTATACTATACTATAAAATCTAAACTTATCATTAACCCTGTATTGTGCAATGTTGCCTCAGGACTGCAAACCCATTGTCCTCACTTTACAAAAACTTGACATTTACTGTAAATTAAAGTAAAGTTTGAATAAACCAATAAAAGTATTTGCTTGGTCACATCATCTGTTAGATGAATTTCTGCTGTTTGGATGGTGCGATTCGTGGGCGATACACAACAGTTTCACTCAGAAATCAAAACATAAACATTTAAATCAGTTTAAAACATTTCAGTGTAAAGCTTATTTACATAAACAGCTTTCAGAAATAATTAAATATATTCATTGCCTGGAAGACTTATGCAGCCACTTGAGTGAGTCATTTAGAATTCTGCTTTAGGTTTGTTTATTTATCTAAATCAGACTTGTTTGGTATTAATCTATACGTAATTTTCACTAGGTGTGCAGTGTGTTTTACTAGTGTCATCAGTTTTAGTTAGTCATTTTTAGAATTTAAAGATTTGGTTTTTATTTTAAATGTTTACATATTCAAAAATTGTATTTCTTGATTCACTGTATCTTTTCTTTCTGTTGCCTCAAGGCAATGCACCGACTCAAGCGCAAATAATTATTGTTCTGTTTGTTTTGATTATCAGTTCCATTTTATTTTAAACCATCACTTTCTTAATGCATGCTATATATATACAGTATATAAAGAGGGATAAAGTGAAACACATATTGAGATTTTCTTATATAGAATATTTGAGAACATATTCAATGGAATTCTTGTTAAACTATAGTTTCAGGTCAAAATGCTCCTTTAAAGGCACAGTAACAAAAATGGCCTATTTATTGTGGAGTTATGGGTGGTGGAAGTCCAGAAACTGGAGGATATGGGCCCTTTAATACTTTTTGTTGATTATGTTACATAGTTTTGCTATTTGATTAGTGTTTAATAATAAAATGAATAAAACTGTTCATGTGTAGTAGCATGGTGGTGTAGTGTTTCCCGGTCCGGATGGTTCTGTGTGGAGTGTGTATGGTCTCTCTGTGTTTGAGTGGGTTCCTCCGGGTACTCCGGTTTCCTCCCACAGTCTAAACACATGCATGTTAGGATCCACACTCTAAACTGCCCGTAGGTGTGAGTGTGTGTTGGCCATGTGATGCACTGGTAACCTGTCCATGGTGTACTCCACCTTTGCCTGATGACGCGGTCCCCTCCGTCACTGTGTCTGTAGATGTGCTGCTAATGCCAGCTGCCCTTTCACTGACCTGTTTACAGACGTAGGAAATTGTATCCGTCCACAGCAGCGGCCATGAGACGGCTAATGAACGGCGCGACTGCCACCGCGTTTAACCTCCGCGATCGATTTCACTGCAGCACTTTAAAGAGCTTCTGTGAGCAGAAACTACAGAGATGATCCGGTGAACTATCGTGGCCTTTAACACGAGAGAGTTTGGAATTTACAGAGAAGTGATGGCAATGTGTTGTGCTTTTTTTGTGACCACTAAGCCAATAGGTTAGTTAGTATAGTGTTGTGGTAAAGTGGTATAGTTAGTATAGTATAGTGTTATTTTGGTGTACTTTAGTGGTATAGTGGTATACTTAGTATAGTGTAGTGGTATAGTGTAATGTAGTGATATTGGTATAGTATAGTGTTATGGTGGTATAGTTAGTATAGTGTAGTGGTATAGTTGGTATAGTATAGTGTTATGGTTGGTATATTGTATTGGTATAGTGGGTGTAATGCCGTGTATTTGGTATAATATACTGCTATTGTGGTATAGTTGCTATAGTGTAGTGTTATGGTGGTATAATATAGTGTTATTGTGGTATAGTTAGTATAGTGTAGTGGTATAAATGGTATAGTATAATGTTGTGGTGGTATAATATAGTGTTATAGTGGTATAGTTAGTATACTGTAATGGTATAGTTGATATAGTACAGTGTTATAGTGGTTTAGTTAGTATAGTGTAGTGGTATAGTTGATATAGTACAGTGTTATAGTGGTATAGTTAGTGTAGTGTAGTGGTATAGTTGATATAGTATAGTGTTATAGGGGTATAGTTAGTATAGTGTAGTTGTATAGTTGATATAGTACAGTGTTATAGTGGTATAGTTAGTATAATGTAGTGGTATAGTTGATATAGTACAGTGTTATAGTGGTATAGTTAGTATAATGTAGTGGTATAGTTGATATAGTACAGTGTTATAGTGGTATAGTTAGTATAGTGTAGTGGTATAGTGTTATAGTGGTATAGTTAGTATACTGTAGTGGTATAGTTGATATAGTATAGTGTTATAGTGGTATAGTTAGTATACTGTAATGGTATAGTTGATATAGTACAGTGTTATAGGGGTATAGTTAGTATAGTGTAGTTGTATAGTTGATATAGTACAGTGTTATAGTGGTATAGTTAGTATAGTGTAGTTGTATAGTTGATATAGTACAGTGTTATAGTGGTATAGTTAGTGTAGTGTAGTGGTATAGTTGATATAGTATAGTGTTATAGTGGTATAGTTAGTATAATGTAGTGGTATAGTTGATATAGTACAGTGTTATAGTGGTATAGTTAGTATAGTGTAGTGGTATAGTTGATATAGTATAGTGTTATAGGGGTATAGTTAGTATAGTGTAGTTGTATAGTTGATATAGTATAGTGTTATAGTTGATATAATATAGTGTTATTGTATACTATATGTAAATGCTTATGTAAAATGAGCGTCAGAGGTTTTGCTGGGTAGGTGATGTATGGGGGTGGGGGGGCTGGCATGCTGGGGGCAGAAAAGCCTTAGTGTAAATTTCTCAGTCTGTCTCACACAAAGTAACACACACCGGCTTTTCCTCTGGATTCTCTCTCATTAATAATACACAGCTCATCTCTCTCATCTCAAATGTCAGGACTGCTGGTGGGTGTGGTGGGGGGATGGGTGGGTTCAGCTTTACTTCTGTGAGGGGATTATTGTTTCCCCGTTGGACTCCAGCTTGATTCAATTCAGCTAAACCCAACTTTATTGTTTTGCTACTCAGAGACGTGAGAGCGACCGACAGGCCCACCCCTCCAAAATACAGCACTGTGCACAAGTCAGAGACCACCCGTCATCTATTTAACGCCCAGTCAAAACGTATAGGTTACTAATTTTTCATGAAATTAAACAAAAGAATATGCAGAAGCCACTAAATCTAAACCCAGTATTAGGTGTTTACTCTTTTATACTCTCTACCTTCATTACAGCTTACATTGTTTCCAGGAGTCTCACTTTCTGCAGCTACACAGTGTTGAGGGGTCTTCTCACAGTGGAAGGACGGGCAGAAACACCTGTGGATGTTCTCAGATCTGAAGCAGCCTGTTGTTCTCTTTTCTTTTTAAAGATGAAAGCTTTAAGTGCAGTGCTGAGAATGATCCACCACCCAAATAATACCTGCTCTGTGGTGGTCTTGTGGGGGTCCTGACTATTGAAGAACAAAATAACAGTGTATACAGAGAATCAGATGAACAACAGTCTGTAAGTATATCTCCTATATGCTCAGTGGAGCTGATATAATGGACAGTGAGTGTAGATACAAGGAGATGGAAACACTTGGGAACATTATTATATATAAAAAGCTTTTATATACAGACAGGAAGCTTTTATTGACTCAGCAAAACACTTTATTATTAAAATATTAAATTAATAATACAGTAAGTAATGTTGTTACATACATCAGTTGGTTTAGTTAACCCTTTCCAAGCCTCTCTTTGTGGAAACAACCCAGTATTATTTACAGTTCTCATCTAATACCTGCTTTGACTGCTCAGTACTTCATTAAGCTAAATCAAGATTTGCTGCTGAAGGAACTGAATACATTCATACAATGTCTGGGGCGTCCAGGAGAAATCTGGAACCTAACTTTGTTCTTCAAACTGGATCAAGATCTGATCTACTTCTCTCACAATAAGATATTCATGTTACTTTGTATTGTATGTATGATTATTTACATCTGTTCTAATCAGATCTGCTGTTCTTACTGGTGAAAATCGATTCTGTTGGTGTGTAGTTTGTTTCTGTGCGGCTATCTGCATACTGTGGGTGTCAGTGTCTTGCATAACAGTTTTTTCATTGTGATTTAAAACAGTGCTGAGTCTTAGTCAGTTTTCTGATATCTACTTTAAAAAAGCCACAGCGGTCAGCTCCCACGTGAAACTGAGTAATGCAGATTTATCCAGCGCTCTCCTGCTCTGTTCTTCCACATACACTCACATTTTACAGCATACTGAACATTTAAAGGGCTCATATTACAGAAAACCTGTAAACCTAATGTCTCTTTAACCCTTTCATGCACATTTGATGCCCCTAATGAGATTTTATGTTCTATATTTTCGCAATAAATAAATTTCATCATTAAAGATTTCATGTATAGTGTTATGGTGGTATAATATAGTGTTATTGTGGTATAGTTAGTATAGTGTAGTGGTATAGATGGTATAGTATAATGTTGTAGTGGTATAGTATTGTGTTATTGTGGTATAATATAGTGTTATTGTGGTATAGTTAGTATACTGTAATGGTATAGTTGGTATAGTATAATGTTATGGTGGTATAATATTGTGTTATTGTGGTATAGTTAGTATAGTGTAGTGGTATAGTTGGTATAGTATAGTGTTGTGGTGGTATAATATTGTGTTATTGTGGTATAGTTAGTATAGTGTAGTGGTATAGTTGGTATAGTTAGTATAGTGTAGTGGTATAGTTGGTATAGTATAGTGTTATGGTGGTATGATATTGTATTATGGTGGTATAGTTAGTATAGTGTAGTGGTATAGGTGGTATAGTATAATGTTATAGTGGTATAGTATTGTGTTATTGTGGTATAGTTAGTATAGTGTGGTGGTATAGTTGGTATAGTGTAGTGGTATAGTTGGTATAGTTAGTATAATGTAATGCTATAGTTGGTATAGTATAGTGTTATGGTGGTATAATATAGTGTTATGGTGGTATAATATAGTGTTATGGTGGTATAGTTAGTATACTGTAATGGTATAGTTGGTATAGTATAGTGTTATGGTGGTATAATATAGTGTTATTGTGGTATAGTTAGTATAGTGTAGTGGTGTAGTTGGTATAGTATAGTTAAGCTTTGATGCTCCTAATGAGAGTTTATGTTCTATTTTTTTGCAATAAATTAATTTTATCATTCAAGCTTTCATGAATTCCTCAATTTACTTGTTTTTTATCATCACAAATCCTGATTTCAGTTTTATTATATTTACTTTTCTAATAAATATCATTTTTGTATCACTGCCTTCTATTTACAACATATCTACAAACACTGTTTTTTTATAAAATAATGATATAAGATCAAAATCTAGATTTTAAGTAAACGCTTGGAACATTAAATAATGAAAAAAAAAGATTTAAATAGATTTATCATATTACATACAGTAACATAGGACATGAATACAGGTCAAGTTTGACTCATGTTGTGCATTAAAGGGTCAATAAGACTACATAATTGTGTTAAAGGGCCCATAGCATGGAAATACTTCTCTCACTTATTTGTTCTTGAGTAAATGTGTGATGTAATATATCCACATATAGATTACACATATAGTCTATATACAGAAACTAATGCTGATGTCACAAAATCAATGCATTTGTATACCTGCAGTCGTGCAATTTTAGCCCTGCCCACTGATGTACAGCCAGTCAGAACAGAGCTCATTTACATACATCAGTCTTCGGTGGGCGTATATTACAACAGGCAGTTTTATTCTAAGGCATTAGGAGAGGTTGGGAAAAGAACTTTGAGTGTTTTTAATAATATCCCACAAAATATTATTGAAATATAATAAAATGTAGGATATGGGCTCTTTAAACGTTCTGCAGGTCGTTTTGACTGCGTCTTTCTGAAGATCTGAGTGTTTCCGAGACGTTTGTCTTTACCAGAAAGTTCTTTGGGGTTTATTTGAGGAGAAGCGCAGTGTTTAATACTGTCAGGTTGTTTTATCTCTGTTAAGCTGTTTTATCTGCCTGCAGTGAATCACAGCGTCCTCTGAAAATAAACAGTTCTAACGTACGTGACGGGGAGGAGGGCAAAACGAGTCTTATGAATATTAATAATGCAGCTGGAGGCCCTTCAGAGTCCGGGAGGTTTTACAGAAACTCTGAGTCAAGAGGGAGAAGTTTGAGGGAGGAGGTGTTTTGAGGGAGCAGGCATTTGTAGGAGGAGGTGTTTCATGGGCAGATGATGTTTTGGGGAGGAGGCGTTTTGAGGAACAAGATGTTTTGGGGGAGGAGATGTTCCGAGGTGGTAGGCATTTTTCTGGAAGGAGACATTTTTTGAAAGAGGACTTGTTTTAAGGGGAGGAGGTGTTTTATAAGGTGGAGGTGTTTTAACAGAAGGAGATGTTTTAAGGGAAGGACGTTTTATGAGGAGGAGGTTTCGAGGGAGGAGATATTTTAAGAGGACAAAGTGTTTTGAGGGAGATGCTTTGAGGGGAAGAGATATTTTAAGAGGAGGAAGTGTTTTAAGGAAGGAGATGTTATAAAGGAGAAGATGTTTTTTGAGGAGAGGAGATGTTTTATAAGGTGGAGGTGTTTTACCTGAAGGAGATGTTTTAAGAGGAGGAGGAGGTGTTTTAAGGAAGGAGATGTTGTAAGGGAGAAGATGTTTTTTGAGGAGAGGAGATGTTTTATAAGGTGGAGGTGTTTTAACAGAAGGAGATGTTTTAAGAGGAGGAGGTGTTTTAAGGAAGGAGATGTTTTTTGAGGGGAGGAGATGTTTTTGAGGGTAGGAGGTGGTTTATAAAGTGAAGGCGTTTTAACAGAAAGATGTTTTAAGGGAAGGACATATTTTATGAGGAGGAGGTGTTTTAAAGGAGGAGATATTTTAAGAGGAAGAGGTGTTTTGAGGGAGATGTTTTAAGGGGAGGAGATATTTTAAGAGGAGGAAGTGTTTTAAGGAAGGAGATGTTATAAGGGAGGAGATGTTTTTTGAGGGGAGGAGATGTTTTTGAGAGTAGGAGGTGGTTTATAAGTTGAAGGCATTTTAACAGAAGTAGATGTTTTAAGGGAAGGACATGTTTTATGAGGAGGAGGTGTTTTGAGAAAGAAAGTGTTATAATGGAGAAGATGTTTTTTGAGGGGAGATGTTTTAAGGGGTGTCATAAGAGGAGGAGCTGTTTTGAGGGAGTAGGCATTTATAGGAGAAGGTGTTTATGGGAAGAATATGTTTTGGTGAGGAGGCATTTGGAGTGGATAGACATTTTTAAGAAGGAGATGTTTTGCAGAACAAGATGTTTTGGGCGTGTTGACATTTTTCTGGGAGGAGAGTGGAGGAGAGGTTTTGAGAGGAGGAGGTGTTTTGAGGGAGATGTTTTAAGAGGAGAAGGTGTTTTGAAGCAGGAGATATATTATAAGAGGAGATATTTTGAGATAGGAGGTGTTATGGGGAGGAGCTTCTCCGAGCTCCCCACGCTCTCAGTGTTTTGTTGTGTCAGAGCTGAAAGCGTGCAGAGGAGGAACAGGTGGCGTGAGGTTTTAGGTCTCAGATCAGCTCCAATACAGCCTCCCAGCAGAGGAGAACCAGCCAGCGTGGAGAAGCTGTACTGCATCTGAAAGCACTGCTAACGCTTCATCTGTCCTGGAGCTGCTACCAGTGAGAAGATCCTAGAGCTCCAGTGTTTACATTGCTGTGGAGATGGAGACCACCATAACTAACCTGCTGATGATCTGATTAAATACAGAGCACTAGATTCCCATAGAATAGAATAGAATAGAATAGAATAGAATAGAATAGAATAGAATAGAACAACAGAATATATCAGAAGAGAACATAACAAAATACAATATAAGAGAAAAGATAGAATATAATAGAACAGAATATAATGGAATACAATAGAATAAAACATATTGCACAGAATATGACCAAATATAACATAATAAATAGAATCGAATAAAAAATTTAAATAGAATAGCCAGAATATAATGTAAATTAATAATTAATATAATGGGATAGAAAAGAATTGAATTAAATGGAACAAAATATAATAGAACCTTAAATATGATTTAAAGTGGTTTAATGTATTATTATTAGTAATTCAGTACAGTCTAGTTACAGGGTTTTTTTTTTTTCAGGCCAAGGTCCGGACTATTATAATTTCTAACTTATGGCTGAAAAACAAAACAAATTACAAATACCGTTCAGTATATTTTAACAATATTTATTGTTTTAAATTAATTAATTAATTTTTATAAAAATGAATGTTTTTTTAAGCTTGTATACTGTAAAGACAAGAAAAGCTCCACCTCTTAAAATAAACACTATCAGAATTAAATCCTTCTCAGAAGTTTATCAGTCTGCGTCCTCATTGGACAACGGTCCGCCTACTAGTGATCTCTGGTGTATGTGGTCTGCAGGGATGGATTCATACCCAAATCAGTTGAGAGTGTCGTCCACATTAATAAGTGGGTCCAGAGAATGCCGCGAAAACATTCCCCAAACCAGAACACTGCCACCTACGAAGGGGGTCATAATAATGTGACTCGGCTGTGTATTGTTATTATTGTGGTTGTTGCTCAGGAGTTCAGTTTAAGGAAGAAGCTCTGAGTCCATTAAGGTCCATGAGCCGTTCTGTGATTCTGATGGACTTGTCTGACACATTTCTGAGAAACACGGCCGTAGACACAATCTGACCGTATTGGTTTACAGCACTTATGGGCAATAACTGACTTTTAAGAGTCAAACAGGAAATGAGTAATGTTTAGTTTCAAAGAAAAATCTCTACGAGCTCCTTTCTCTCGGATGATTGTAGATCTTGGAAGGGCGTCTGTTTCCTGTTTCGTTTAACCTGGATTAGGGGCCGGAGCGAGGGGGGATTACTGCGGGCGGCTGCGTTATCCGGACCTGCGGGCCTTTGGTGGCTTTTCAGTAGACCAGGAGCAGGTCCATTTCCGCAGGATTGTCCCTCTGTGATCCGCGTTGATCCCACAGGAAGAAGCAATGTTCCTGAAGAGTAATCTGCTTAAAGCAGCCTCAGTTAAAGCAGCTCTGTGTTCCTGAGCCAATCAGTGACGATCAATACATCAATCTCTGTCTACCATTCATAACCAGCACCTTTAAAGCAATAGTTTATGGATCTCTTGATCTCTTAAGCTGTTAGGTGACAGGTTCTTAGTTTGTTTACATTTTGTCTTGATGAGCAGACTCTGTCCTGCTATGTATGTGTACAGTGTGCTACGCAGACCTGCTCAGTACTCAGCGCGCAGCGTGTTATTTTGAATAAAGCATCTTCATTTAAAATGGTCTGTAGAGGCTAGCGTGAGTGTTTTCGAACAGTGTGAGTCCACAAAGAACAAGATTTCTGATATCACTCTGTGTATGTCTGGCTTTAGTGGACACTTATCTACAGCTCGGTCAGCTGAAATGATTTTAACAATCCGAAACCTGAGCTCCTCAGTCGCGTTAGCCTTGGAAGTGTTTTATGCTGTCACTGAGCTACAGAGTCTGTTGCTGATACACACGAGGGGCAGAACTATGAAACGTACTTTACTTTCAGATTGAACAAAACCTGCTACCAAATGCCATTGTACATATATATATGTGTGTGTGTTTGTGTGTGTGTGTGTGTGTGTGTGTGTGTGTGTGTGTGTGTGTGTGTGTGTGCGTTCAGTCTTATGGTGAACTGGCAGAAAGAGCTAGTTTCAACAGAATAGAAGAAGACTTGTCTCATGGTTTTATTTCCTACTACCCAAGCTATAACACAAGAGCACAGTATTCCATACACTTAAGTACTCCATGCACTCCAATATACAATACATTACAGTAATCCTAACACTTCAGTACACCATACACTTCAGTATACCATACACTACAGTATTCCTAACACTTCAGTATATCATACAGTACAGTATTCCATACACTTCAGTATATCATACAGTACAGTATTCCATACAATTCAGTATACCATACTCTACAGTATTCCTAACACTTCAGTATATCATACAGTACAGTATTCCATACACTTCAGTATACCATACACTACAGTATTCCTAACACTTCTGTATATCATACAGTACAGTATTCCATACACTTCAGTATACCATACACTACAGTATTCCTAACACTTCAGTATATCATACAGTACAGTATTCCTAACACTTCAGTATTCCATACACTACAGTATTCCTAACACTTCAGTATACTATACACTTCAGGATTCCATTCACTACAGTATACCATACTTTACAGTATTCCGTACACTTTAGTATACCATATACTTCAGTATACCATAGACTACAGTATTTCATTCATTTCACTATAACATACACTACAGTATTCCTAACACTTCAGTATTCCATACACTACAGTATACCATACTCTACCGTATTCCATACACTACAGTATTCCTAACACTTCAGTATTCCATACACTACAGTATTCCTAACACTTCAGTATTCCATACTCTACAGTATTCCATACACTACAGTATTCCTAACACTTCAGTATTCCATACACTACAGTATTCCTAACACTTCAGTATTCCATACTCTACAGTATTCCATACACTACAGTATTCCTAACACTTCAGTATTCCATACTCTACAGTATTCCATACACTACAGTATTCCTAACACTTCAGTATTCCATACACTACAGTATTCCTAACACTTCAGTATACCATACTCTACAGTATACAGTACACTACAGTATTCCATACACTACAGTATTCCTAACACTTCAGTACACCATACTCTACAGTATACAGTACACTACAGTATTCCATACACTACAGTATTCCTAACACTTCAGTACACCATACTCTACAGTATACAGTACACTACAGTATTCCATACACTACAGTATTCCTAACACTTCAGTACACCATACTCTACAGTATACAGTACACTACAGTATTCCTAACACTTCAGTACACCATACTCTACAGTATACAGTACACTACAGTATTCCTAACACTTCAGTACACCATACTCTACAGTATACAGTACACTACAGTATTCCATACACTACAGTATTCCTAACACTTCAGTACACCATACTCTACAGTATACAGTACACTACAGTATTCCTAACACTTCAGTACACCATACTCTACAGTATACAGTACACTACAGTATTCCTAACACTTCAGTACACCATACTCTACAGTATACAGTACACTACAGTATTCCTAACACTTCAGTACACCATACTCTACAGTATACAGTACACTACAGTATTCCTAACACTTCAGTACACCATACTCTACAGTATACAGTACACTACAGTATTCCTAACACTTCAGTACACCATACTCTACAGTATACAGTACACTACATTTATACATATCAGCATCAGTTTAACTCGTGTTCATGTGTCTGTCATTGTCCGCTGTGCTAGATCGAGTCATTTACTTATTATAATAAATGCAACATCATCGTCACTGTGCGGCATCACATTTTTAAGGGGAAGAAGGTATTAAAAGGCAGAAATAGCTGCTGTTTTGGTTCAGGATTAAAGGGTTAAGCTGCATTACTGGAGGGCAGTGTGAAATGTGACCCCGTTCTGCCGGCGATTACGGCAGGAAATGGCTAATTTCACCCTTCATTGTGATTGGTGGCCTCAGTGGCCAGGCCAGAGTTATGGCTGACCTGCTGGACGCTCCAGAGGGAGACTAATCACATCATTTACTGCTTTAGCAGCTGCTCCCCTGCACGTACCACCAACATGGACACCAGTCAATACGTTATCCTACCTCTCTGACGCCGTTCTGACGCTTTGAGCCCAAAGAAGGAAAGCGCGTGTGGTGTTGGGTGATTTTTTAAAGGGTCCATTTTGTGCAATAACTGATTTTCCCTGCTTTTTCAATAAACGAGCTCATATCACACAGAAAAGTTCAGTTCTCCTTTACTGCATGCAGTCCTAACAAGGACACTGAGAGCTGACATTAAACCACCACTAACACTTAGATCACCACTAACACTTAAACCAACGTTAACATTAAACCACCACTAACACTTAGATCACCACTAACACTTAAACCAGCGTTAACATTAAACCACCACTAACACTTAGATCACCACTAACACTTAAACCAGCGTTAACATTAAACCACCACTAACACTTAGATCACCACTAACACTTAAACCAACATTAACATTAAACCACCACTAACACTTAGATCATCACTAACACTTAAACCAGCGTTAACATTAAACCACCACTAACACTTAGATCACCACTAACACTTAAACCACCACTAACACTTAGATCACCACTAACACTTAAACCACCACTAACACTTAGATCATCACTAACACTTAAACCAGCGTTAACATTAAACCACCACTAACACTTAAACCAACGTTAACATTAAACCACCACTAACACTTAAACCAACGTTAACATTAAACCACCACTAACACTTAAACCAGCGTTAACATTAAACCACCACTAACACTTAGATCACCACTAACACTTAAACCAACGTTAACATTAAACCACCACTAACACTTAGATCATCACTAACACTTAAACCAGCGTTAACATTAAACCACCACTAACACTTAGATCACCACTAACACTTAAACCAACATTAACATTAAACCACCACTAACACTTAGATCATCACTAACACTTAAACCAGCGTTAACATTAAACCACCACTAACACTTAGATCATCACTAACACTTAAACCAACATTAACATTAAACCACCACTAACACTTAAACCAACGTTAACATTAAACCACCACTAACACTTAGATCATCACTAACACTTAAACCAACATTAACATTAAACCACCACTAACACTTAGATCATCACTAACACTTAAACCAACGTTAACATTAAACCACCACTAACACTTAGATCATCACTAACACTTAAACCAACATTAACATTAAACCACCACTAACACTTAGATCATCACTAACACTTAAACCAGCGTTAACATTAAACCACCACTAACACTTAGATCACCACTAACACTTAAACCAACGTTAACATTAAACCACCACTAACACTTAGATCACCACTAACACTTAAACCAGCGTTAACATTAAACCACCACTAACACTTAGATCATCACTAACACTTAAACCAGCGTTAACATTAAACCACCACTAACACTTAGATCACCACTAACACTTAAACCAGCGTTAACATTAAACCACCACTAACACTTAGATCATCACTAACACTTAAACCAGCGTTAACATTAAACCACCACTAACACTTAGATCACCACTAACACTTAAACCAACGTTAACATTAAACCACCACTAACACTTAGATCACCACTAACACTTAAACCAGCGTTAACATTAAACCACCACTAACACTTAGATCACCACTAACACTTAAACCAGCGTTAACATTAAACCACCACTAACACTTAGATCATCACTAACACTTAAACCAGCGTTAACATTAAACCACCACTAACACTTAGATCATCACTAACACTTAAACCAACGTTAACATTAAACCACCACTAACACTTAGATCGCCACTAACACTTAAACCAACGTTAACATTAAACCACCACTAACACTTAGATCATCACTAACACTTAAACCAGCGTTAACATTAAACCACCACTAACACTTAGATCACCACTAGCACTTAAACCAGCGTTAACATTAAACCACCACTAACACTTAGATCATCACTAACACTTAAACCAGCGTTAACATTAAACCACCACTAACACTTAGATCATCACTAACACTTAAACCAGCGTTAACATTAAACCACCACTAACACTTAGATCATCACTAACACTTAAACCAACGTTAACATTAAAACACCGCTAACACTTAGATCATCACTAACACTTAAACCAGCGTTAACATTAAACCACCACTAACACTTAGATCACCACTAACACTTAAACCAACGTTAACATTAAACCACCACTAACACTTAGATCATCACTAACACTTAAACCAGCGTTAACATTAAACCACCACTAACACTTAGATCATCACTAACACTTAAACCAGCGTTAACATTAAACCACCACTAACACTTAGATCATCACTAACACTTAAACCAACATTAACATTAAACCACCACTAACACTTAGATCATCACTAACACTTAAACCAACATTAACATTAAACCACCACTAACACTTAGATCATCACTAACACTTAAACCAACATTAACATTAAACCACCACTAACACTTAGATCATCACTAGCACTTAAACCAGCGTTAACATTAAACCACAACTAACACTTAGATCATCACTAACACTTAAACGAACGTTAACATTAAACCACCACTAACACTTAGATCATCACTAACATTTAAACCAGCATTAACATTAAACCACCGCTAACACTTAGATCATCACTAACACTTAAACCAACGTTAACATTAAACCACCACTAACACTTAGATCATCACTAGCACTTAAACCAGCGTTAACATTAAACCACCACTAACACTTAGATCATCACTAACACTTAAACCAGCGTTAACATTAAACCACCACTAACACTTAGATCACCACTAACACTTAAACCAGCGTTAACATTAAACCACCACTAACACTTAGATCATCACTAACACTTAAACCAACGTTAACATTAAACCACCACTAACACTTAGATCACCACTAACACTTAAACCAGCGTTAACATTAAACCACCACTAACACTTAGATCATCACTAACACTTAAACCAACGTTAACATTAAACCACCACTAACACTTAGATCATCACTAACACTTAAACCAGCGTTAACATTAAACCACCACTAACACTTAGATCATCACTAACACTTAAACCAACGTTAACATTAAACCACCACTAACACTTAGATCATCACTAACACTTAAACCAACGTTAACATTAAACCACCGCTAACACTTAGATCATCACTAACACTTAAACCAGCGTTAACATTAAACCACCACTAACACTTAGATCACCACTAACACTTAAACCAACGTTAACATTAAACCACCACTAACACTTAGATCATCACTAACACTTAAACCAGCGTTAACATTAAACCACCACTAACACTTAGATCATCACTAACACTTAAACCAACATTAACATTAAACCACCACTAACACTTAGATCATCACTAACACTTAAACCAGCGTTAACATTAAACCACCACTAACACTTAGATCATCACTAACACTTAAACCAACATTAACATTAAACCACCACTAACACTTAGATCACCACTAACACTTAAACCAGCGTTAACATTAAACCACCACTAACACTTAAACCAACGTTAACATTAAACCACCACTAACACTTAGATCACCACTAACACTTAAACCAGCGTTAACATTAAACCACCACTAACACTTAAACCAGCGTTAACATTAAACCACCACTAACACTTAGATCATCACTAACACTTAAACCAACATTAACATTAAACCACCACTAACACTTAGATCATCACTAACACTTAAACCAACGTTAACATTAAACCACCACTAACACTTAGATCATCACTAACACTTAAACCAACATTAACATTAAACCACCACTAACACTTAGATCATCACTAACACTTAAACCAGCGTTAACATTAAACCACCACTAACACTTAGATCACCACTAACACTTAAACCAGCGTTAACATTAAACCACCACTAACACTTAGATCACCACTAACACTTAAACCAACGTTAACATTAAACCACCACTAACACTTAGATCATCACTAACACTTAAACCAACATTAACATTAAACCACCACTAACACTTAGATCATCACTAACACTTAAACCAGCGTTAACATTAAACCACCACTAACACTTAGATCACCACTAACACTTAAACCAGCGTTAACATTAAACCACCACTAACACTTAGATCACCACTAACACTTAAACCAACGTTAACATTAAACCACCACTAACACTTAGATCACCACTAACACTTACATCACTATTAACTCTTAAACACCCCTAACACTTACATCACTATTAACTCTTACATCACTTTTAAAAATACATCACTATTAACTCCTAAACACCATTAACACTTATATCACTTTTAACTCTTTAACACCACTAACACTTACATCACTACTAACATTTATATGACTATTAACTCTTAAACACCACTAACACTTACATCACTACTAACATTTATATCACTATTAACTCTTAAACACCACTAACACTTACATCACTACTAAC
Organism: Megaleporinus macrocephalus; assembly: GCA_021613375.1. NCBI lineage: Eukaryota > Metazoa > Chordata > Actinopteri > Characiformes > Anostomidae > Megaleporinus > Megaleporinus macrocephalus. Next base: position 32,701,195 of record CM038728.1, on the reverse strand, counting down.
ATTTATATCACTATTAACTGTTAAATATCACTAACACATCACTACTAACATTTATATCACTGTTAGTGCTTATACATCACTACTAACATTTATATGACTATTAACTCTTAAACACCACTAACACTTACATCACTATTAACTTTTAAACACCACTAACACTTCACATCACTAACACTTACATCACTAGTAATTCTTAAACCCCCCTAACACTTACATCCCTATTAACTCTTAAACCCCTCTAACACTTACATCACTATTAATTCTTAAACATCATTAACACTTACATCACTATTAACTCTTAAACATCATTAACACTTACACCACTACTAACATTTATATCACTATTAACACAATCAGTATTTCAAGACTAAAGCTCCTCTCGGTTTCTCGGGTTCGGTTGATAAGAGCTTATAATGGAGCTCCCTCTGTTGAAAACCACTTCCTGCTCTCCGGCTGCTGTGCACAGTAACGCGGTGGCGTGAGCTCCTGTACAAACAGCTCCTGTACAAACAGCTCCTGTACAAACAGTCTTTTCCACTAAAACCAAAACTCAGTTTTGTTGTGAGTCATTATTCCGGAGCACTTCTATACACTATCCTACGCTGCTAACCCGTACCGAGGCAGTGATCAGTTCTGTGAGGTGGCTGATGGGGACTGTGTTGTGTTCCTCAGTAACAGTGAGCAGAGTGCTTTGTCGCTTTGTGAGTGTAATTGTGAATGTGGTGCGAACGTGGCTGTGGTAATAATCAGAGCGTTCCCGTGTGGCCGTTATTAATGACCGAGGCTGAATAAGGAAGGTTTATGTCTCTGTGTGATCCGGAATGACCTACATATTCTCCATTTCTCTGACCCACATCTCGTCCACAGCAGCCTCTGCGCTGGGTTTTAGATTAATGTGCCTCTAAATCTCCTTTACAGTGCGTTTGTCCTGTAATACGATCCAGGTTGTTGTTGTTGTTGTTATTGTTGTTGTCGTCATTACTGTGTATAATCAAACTCACATATTATACAAGTATTGTATTTGTTTTTGGACCTTTTACAGGACATTATGGAACTTATGCCGATTACCTTTAAACACTTACATACTCTTATATATAGATATACAGTATATATAGGTATGCAGTATATACAGTAGTGCTAAAAGTGCTTATGTGTGTGTTTATTTGCTTAGTGAATGCTAATATTACATTTAAATATAAATAATATTAATACAGCCAGTTAAATCACCACTAACATTTAAACCAACATTAACACTTAAATCACTAACACTTAGATCAACATTAACACTTAACTCATCACTAACACTTATACCAACATTAACACTTAAATCACTAAGACTACTAATGCCTAAACCAACATTAACACTTAAATCATCACTAACACCTAAATCACCACTAATGCTTAAACCAACATTAACACTTAAATCACTAACACCTAAATCACTACTAATGCTTAAACCAACATTAACACTTAAATCATCACTAACACCTAAATCACTACTAATGCTTAAACCAACATTAACACTTAAATCATCACTATTAGTCCCTATTAATACCCTTACCTATTAGTCTCTATTTATACTGCCTATTAGTCCCTATTAACACTCTTACCTATTAGTCTCTATTAATACTGCCTATCAATCCCTATTAACACTCTTACCTATTAGTCTCTATTAATACTGCCTATAAATCCCTATTAACACTCTTACCTATTAGTCTCTATTTATACTGCCTATTAGTCCCTATTAACACTCTTACCTATTAGTCTCTATTAATATTGCCTATAAATCCCTATTAACACTCTTACCTATTAGTCTCTATTCATACTGCCTATTAGTCCCTATTAACACCCTTACCTATTAGTCTCTATTTATACTGCCTATTAGTCCCTATTAACACTCTTACCTATTAGTCTTTATTAATACTGCCTATTAGTCCCTATTAATACCCTTACCTATTAGTCTCTATTTATACTGCCTTAGTCCCTATTAACACTCTTACCTATTAGTCTCTATTAATACTGCCTATCAATCCCTATTAACACTCTTACCTATTAGTCTCTATTAATACTGCCTATAAATCCCTATTAACACTCTTACCTATTAGTCTCTATTAATACTGCCTATAAATCCCTATTAACACTCTTACCTATTAGTCTCTATTCATACTGCCTATTAGTCCCTATTAACACCCTTACCTATTAGTCTCTATTCATACTGCCTATTAGTCCCTATTAATACCCTTACCTATTAGTCCCTATTTATACTGCCTATTATTCCCTATTAACACTCTTACCTATTAGTCTCTATTCATACTGCCTATTAGTCCCTATTAACACTCTTACCTATTAGTCCCTATTTATACTGCCTATTATTCCCTATTAACACTCTTACCTATTAGTCTCTATTTATACTGCCTATTATTCCCTATTAACACTCTTACCTATTAGTCTCTATTCATACTGCCTATTAGTCCCTATTAATACCCTTACCTATTAGTCTCTATTTATACTGCCTATTATTCCCTATTAACACTCTTACCTATTAGTCTCTATTCATACTGCCTATTATTCCCTATTAACACTCTTACCTATTAGTCCCTATTTATACTGCCTATTATTCCCTATTAACACTCTTACCTATTAGTCTCTATTTATACTGCCTATTATTCCCTATTAACACTCTTACCTATTAGTCTCTATTTATACTGCCTATTATTCCCTATTAACACTCTTACCTATTAGTCTCTATTCATACTGCCTATTAGTCCCTATTAATACCCTTACCTATTAGTCTCTATTTATACTGCCTATTATTCCCTATTAACACTCTTACCTATTAGTCTCTATTCATACTGCCTATTATTCCCTATTAACACTCTTACCTATTAGTCCCCTATTTATACTGCCTATTATTCCCTATTAACACTCTTACCTATTAGTCTCTATTTATACTGCCTATTATTCCCTATTAACACTCTTACCTATTAGTCTCTATTTATACTGCCTATTATTCCCTATTAACACTCTTACCTATTAGTCTCTATTTATACTGCCTATTATTCCCTATTAACACTCTTACCTATTAGTCTCTATTTATACTGCCTATTAGTCCCTATTAACACTCTTACCTATTAGTCTCTATTAATATTGCCTATAAATCCCTATTAACACTCTTACCTATTAGTCTCTATTCATACTGCCTATTAGTCCCTATTAACACCCTTACCTATTAGTCTCTATTTATACTGCCTATTAGTCCCTATTAACACTCTTACCTATTAGTCTTTATTAATACTGCCTATTAGTCCCTATTAATACCCTTACCTATTAGTCTCTATTTATACTGCCTTAGTCCCTATTAACACTCTTACCTATTAGTCTCTATTAATACTGCCTATAAATCCCTATTAACACTCTTACCTATTAGTCTCTATTAATACTGCCTATAAATCCCTATTAACACTCTTACCTATTAGTCTCTATTAATACTGCCTATAAATCCCTATTAACACTCTTACCTATTAGTCTCTATTCATACTGCCTATTAGTCCCTATTAACACCCTTACCTATTAGTCTCTATTCATACTGCCTATTAGTCCCTATTAATACCCTTACCTATTAGTCCCTATTTATACTGCCTATTATTCCCTATTAACACTCTTACCTATTAGTCTCTATTCATACTGCCTATTAGTCCCTATTAACACTCTTACCTATTAGTCCCTATTTATACTGCCTATTATTCCCTATTAACACTCTTACCTATTAGTCTCTATTTATACTGCCTATTATTCCCTATTAACACTCTTACCTATTAGTCTCTATTCATACTGCCTATTAGTCCCTATTAATACCCTTACCTATTAGTCTCTATTTATACTGCCTATTATTCCCTATTAACACTCTTACCTATTAGTCTCTATTCATACTGCCTATTATTCCCTATTAACACTCTTACCTATTAGTCCCTATTTATACTGCCTATTATTCCCTATTAACACTCCTTACCTATTAGTCTCTATTTATACTGCCTATTATTCCCTATTAACACTCTTACCTATTAGTCTCTATTTATACTGCCTATTATTCCCTATTAACACTCTTACCTATTAGTCTCTATTCATACTGCCTATTAGTCCCTATTAATACCCTTACCTATTAGTCTCTATTTATACTGCCTATTATTCCCTATTAACACTCTTACCTATTAGTCTCTATTCATACTGCCTATTATTCCCTATTAACACTCTTACCTATTAGTCCCTATTTATACTGCCTATTATTCCCTATTAACACTCTTACCTATTAGTCTCTATTTATACTGCCTATTATTCCCTATTAACACTCTTACCTATTAGTCTCTATTCATACTGCCTATTAGTCCCTATTAATACCCTTACCTATTAGTCTCTATTTATACTGCCTATTAGTCCCTATTAACACCCTTACCTATTAGTCTTTATTAATACTGCCTATAAATCCCTATTAACACTCTTACCTATTAGTCCCTATTTATACTGCCTATAAATCCCTATTAACACTCTTACCTATTAGTCTCTATTCATACTGCCTATTAGTCCCTATTAATACCCTTACCTATTAGTCTCTATTTATACTGCCTATTATTCCCTATTAACACTCTTACCTATTAGTCTCTATTCATACTGCCTATTAGTCCCTATTAATACCCTTACCTATTAGTCTCTATTTATACTGCCTATTAGTCCCTATTAACACCCTTACCTATTAGTCTCTATTAATACTGCCTATAAATCCCTATTAACACTCTTACCTATTAGTCTCTATTTATACTGCCTATAAATCCCTATTAACACTCTTACCTATTAGTCTCTATTCATACTGCCTATTAGTCCCTATTAATACCCTTACCTATTAGTCTCTATTTATACTGCCTATTAGTCCCTATTAACACCCTTACCTATTAGTCTCTATTAATACTGCCTATAAATCCCTATTAACACTCTTACCTATTAGTCTCTATTAATACTGCCTATAAATCCCTATTAACACTCTTACCTATTAGTCTCTATTAATACTGCCTATAAATCCCTATTAACACTCTTACCTATTAGTCTCTATTCATACTGCCTATTAGTCCCTATTAATACCCTTACCTATTAGTCTCTATTCATACTGCCTATAAATCCCTATTAACACTCTTACCTATTAGTCTCTATTTATACTGCCTATTATTCCCTATTAACACTCTTACCTATTAGTCTCTATTAATACTGCCTATAAATCCCTATTAACACTCTTACCTATTAGTCTCTATTAATACTGCCTATAAATCCCTATTAACACTCTTACCTATTAGTCTCTATTTATACTGCCTGTTATTCCCTATTAACACTCTTACCTATTAGTCTCTATTCATACTGCCTATTAGTCCCTATTAACACCCTTACCTATTAGTCTCTATTCATACTGCCTATTAGTCCCTATTAACACCCTTACCTATTAGTCTCTATTCATACTGCCTATTAGTCCCTATTAATACCCTTACCTATTAGTCTCTATTCATACTGCCTATAAATCCCTATTAACACTCTTACCTATTAGTCTCTATTCATACTGCCTATTAGTCCCTATTAATACCCTTACCTATTAGTCTCTATTCATACTGCCTATAAATCCCTATTAACACTCTTACCTATTAGTCCTCTATTTATACTGCCTATTATTCCCTATTAACACTCTTACCTATTAGTCTCTATTTATACTGCCTGTTATTCCCTATTAACACTCTTACCTATTAGTCTCTATTTATACTGCCTATTAGTCCCTATTAACACTCTTACCTATTAGTCTCTATTTATACTGCCTATAAATCCCTATTAACACTCTTACCTATTAGTCTCTATTAATACTGCCTATAAATCCCTATTAACACTCTTACCTATTAGTCTCTATTAATACTGCCTATAAATCCCTATTAACACTCTTACCTATTAGTCTCTATTAATACTGCCTATAAATCCCTATTAACACTCTTACCTATTAGTCTCTATTTATACTGCCTGTTATTCCCTATTAACACTCTTACCTATTAGTCTCTATTTATACTGCCTATTAGTCCCTATTAACACTCTTACCTATTAGTCTCTATTTATACTGCCTATAAATCCCTATTAACACTCTTACCTATTAGTCTCTATTTATACTGCCTATTATTCCCTATTAACACTCTTACCTATTAGTCTCTATTTATACTGCCTATTATTCCCTATTAACACTCTTACCTATTAGTCTCTATTAATACTGCCTATAAATCCCTATTAACACTCTTACCTATTAGTCTCTATTCATACTGCCTATAAATCCCTATTAACACTCTTACCTATTAGTCTCTATTTATACTGCCTATTATTCCCTATTAACACTCTTACCTATTAGTCTCTATTCATACTGCCTATAAATCCCTATTAACACTCTTACCTATTAGTCTCTATTTATACTGCCTATTATTCCCTATTAACACTCTTACCTATTAGTCTCTATTTATACTGCCTATTATTCCCTATTAACACTCTTACCTATTAGTCTCTATTCATACTGCCTATTAGTCCCTATTAATACCCTTGCCTATTAGTCTCTATTTATACTGCCTATTAGTCCCTATTAACACTCTTACCTATTAGTCTCTATTCATACTGCCTATTAATCTCTATTAACACCCTTGTCTATTAGTCTCTATTAATACCCTTGCCTATTAGTCTATACTAATACTGCCTGTTAGTATACAGTTTATTTTTATATGTACTGTAATCCCATTACTGTACATCTGCACTCCTGGTACTATTGACACCTCACTGGACATCTTATGTCAGCACTCATAGACACTATTGACAATTTGCTGTACATCCTGTACATTTGCACTCCTGGACAGTATCTATCTATCATCCATTCATCCATCCATCCATCCATCCATCCATCTATTAGTCCCTGTTAACACCCTTACCTATTAGTCTCCATTAATACTGCCTATTAGTCCCTTTTAGTCTTTATTAGTGCCCTTCTTTTAGAAGACAAGCTCTAGGTGTCCCCAGACATATTGTGTATATATGCACATCCTGTAAAGGTATCAAAACAAACCTGTGTGTGTGTGTGTGTGTTTCCCAGCTGTCTCTGTGATGGCCCGTAGCTATATTTTGCCCTTGAACTAGAAAGCAGAAGGAAGTGGAGTGCGTGCATTTAGGTAGTTCTAGACTAGTGAGTCATTTTATATGTACTGGATTTGCACTGATCGTACAATAATAATAATAGTAATAATGATGGTTAGTTGAAGTTGAAAAAGGCCTTTATTGTCACACAGTCACAAGTACAAGTACAAGAACCGGCGAGAGTATATCAACCCGTCCGTTACATACAGATACAAGGTATTGGAGAGTGGGAGGGGAGACAGGACAGGAAGACAGGCAAAATCAGAAACATAAGAGTTAACACCAGGAGAGAGGAGGAGAGTGTCCTTCATGCCACTGAAACCACTGAAAGGAACCAAGACTGAAGCTTCCAAAGAGAATAAAGAAGAAAAAAGCAACACTCAAGCTCCTGAAAAGCATGAGGAAGAACTTCTGAGAATAACCAAGACTCAAGTGAGAAACTCCTTAAGAACATGAAGAGGAGGCCAATCTTCTCCTAGGCTGCTCTTTACTTCCCACACTGTTTCCAGCTGTGTCGCATTCTCCTCTCTCTGCTCGCTTCGCTGCTCGTTTGACGTGACGCTCAGTGGCATGTGGAGCTGGATCAGAGCTGACGCTCTCTCTATATCCCAGGAAGCTTCCGGACACTAAACTAAACTCCCAGGCACAGAATGACAGTTACTGTCCTACCAAGCAATGTCCGGCAACTCCACAGTCAGCACCCCCAGAGGACGAGGACGGATTTCTGTCGGCATCAAACTTAAGGGCAGCAGGAGAACAACATGTACATATTGACGCCAGTTGTATGGAACACTTCAATAAACCTGAAACTATAGAACTGGACTCTTTGGTCCTGTGCCGATGGCCTGAGGAAAAACTCTGGTGCCAGAAAACACTAACCTAAAATGTTGCTTCTTGGTCTGGATTGAACACTATACACTAACATAGGAGATATCAGTCCATAAACAGTGTCAATAAATACTTGTATACATTACAATAAGAGATATTAGTCTATAAAAATCCTCAATAAATCCTCCTACATGCTAGGACAGGTGATATTACTCTGTACACAATATAAAAAAATCATTTTAGTCAACACCCTCAGTAAACACTTGTATACACTAGAATATGAGATATTTTTTATATAAACACCCTGAATAAACACTCCTATACACTAAAATAGGAGATATTAGTCTATAAGCACATTCAGTAAACACTCCTATACAGTACAATAGGAGATATTGGTTCATAAACAACCTCAATAAACACTCCTATACACTAGAATATGAGATATTAGTCCATAAACACCCTCAATAAACACTCCTATACACTACAATAGGAGATATTAGTCTATAAGCACATTCAGTAAGCAATCATATACAGTTAAATAGGAAACAATAAACACCTAAATACACTAGAATAGGAGATGCTAGTCTATAAACACCCTCAATAAACACTTCTATACACATGAACAGGAGATATTAGTCTATAACCACATTCAATAAACACTCCTATACACTACAATAGGAGATATTAGTCTATAACCACATTCAATAAACACTCCTATACACTAGAATAGGAGATATTAGTCTATAACCACATTCAATAAACACTCCTATACACTAGAATAGGAGATATTAGTCTATAACCACATTCAATAAACACTCCTATACACTAGAATAGGAGATATTAGTCTATAACCACATTCAATAAACACTCCTATACACTAGAATAGGAGATATTAGTCTATAACCACATTTAATAAACACTCCTATACACTAGAATAGGAGATATTAGTCTATAACCACATTCAATAAACACTACTATACACTAGAATAGGAGATATTAGTCCATAAACACCCTCAATAAACATTTATATACACTAGATTAGAAGACATTAGTCTATAAACATCCTCAATAAACATTTATATACAATAGAATAGAAGCTAATAGTCTATAAACACCCTTAATAAACATTTATATACACTAGAATATGATAATTTTAAAAAAGCTCTGGTTTAAATTTTTAAGTTTATGGAAGTTTCAGTAATAATTTAACTCAACAATAATGTGTTTGTTACATACTGTTCACTTATTATTTGAAGGTTAATTTTAAGGCAGTTAGGTTACCTGCTAAGTTAAAATATATATATATATATATATTGTTTATGTTTTTGCTAGATTCCTGTAATTGTTTAGAACTGTGATACTGTAGAGTTCTTACATTAAATATGATTATTTATTTTGTATGCATAACTGTAACACAGTGGGTTCCATATTATTGACAGTCCTGATTCTAAACAGATGAAAGACACTGCATGGGGGTCAGTTAGACATCCAGACTTGCTGAAACTCTCTCTCAGGCTGGTCTCGCGGGTCTCAGAGCAGGAAATGAGTAAAAGGTTACTCAGAACGATGTTTCTCCTCGGGGGGGGTGTTGGGAGACGAGTTTGACATAGACGTGAGTGTCCACTGCCCCTCACATACACACCAACATAGCCTTTCTCTGGAAATGGCGTTTGGGGTGATGAAGGTTAGACATTAAAGAGATAGTTTGGTGAAAACTGGTATTGCTACTGTTTAGCGTCAAATCTTAGTTCATGTTTATTGACAACTGAACGTCATGCTTTTTTGCATTATGTGGCTGTATGCAGTTACACCACCAGTTTCTATAGTTATCCTATAGTCATTTCCATGACTACACTGCATCCATTTCCATGGTTCACTCCACCCATTTCTATAGTTAACCTATAGCCATTTTCATGGTTACAGTACACCATTTTCCATGATTGCACTACACCCATTTCTATAGTTACATTACAGCCATTTCCATGGTAACAGTACACCAATTTTCATGGTAACAGTACACCACTTTCCATGATTGCACTACACCCATTTCTATAGTTACATTACAGCCATTTTCATGGTAACAGTACACCAATTTCCATGGTTGCACTACACCCATTTCTATAGTTACATTACAGCCATTTTCATGGTAACAGTACACCAATTTCCATGGTTGCACTACACCCATTTTTATAGTTACATTACAGCCATTTCCATTGTTACAGTACACCAGTTTCCATGGTTACACTAAACCCATTTCAGTGGTTACACTACATCCATTTCTATGGTTACAGTACACCAATTTCTATGGTTACTGAACACCAATTTCCATGATTACACTAAACCCATTTCCATGGTTACACTACACTTGTTTCCATGGTTACGCCACATGCAAGCCTATATTGGCTGACGGTTTGAAAACTGTGTATATTTGATTTTTACATAAACTTTCGCTTTAACGTATGTTGGATTTGCAGCCTCTGAGTTTCCTCCGGCTGCTGTGACGGCTGACTGGAGCTGGTTTATAGACCTAAGGGACGCTCTGCTAGGAAACCATAAAAAACTCCTGCCATTAGGAACTTCCTGGAAATAAAGATTACACCCCCGCTGTGTGTGTGTGTGTATGTGAGATGCTAACACTAGCACTCACATCTCTGTAAGCACACACAGCTCGGAGCATTCTCAGTCAGAATGATGCACCGTTTCTGATTTTACAGAATTAAACCTGTTAAACAGCAGCCTATAGCAACGACCTTCTGCAGCCCAGCAGAGCAAATAGTACATTTCTGACAAAATCTAATAACACTGTACTGGTAGAGCTGCTAATATTTATTTGCTATTAAATCATTAGATGCTTTAAATGTGTGTAATTCTCAGAATTTAAGCATAAATGATTCAAAATATTTCTACAGATACAGAAATCACTGCCCTCTCAGAAATAAAGGTTTTCTGCTTAAAGCTGCCAAAGAATGTATTTATTCTGATGTTCTACATAGAAGATTCATGTGTAACTGGTGCTGCACTTACATTCTGGCTCCTGCTGCACTATGTAAGGTGGAACAAGTAATTAAGCTGACTTCACCCTTGTGCAGTCGGTAGGAGTGAGTGGTGTATAGTGGACATTTGGTCTGTGGGTGCTGTGGCTGTTCACTGGTGATAGATTTAAAACAACAGCCTTGTGCGTTTACTCACTGGCCACTTTAATAGAAACACTGATACTGTGTCCACTAACTAGTCAATTTTTTAGGAACACCTACCTTATACTTCCACTCTCTGTCCACTTTATTAGAAACATCCACCTTGTACTTACACTAACTGGCCAATTTATTAGAAACACCTACCTTATACTTCCACTCTCTGTCCACTTTATAAGAAACATGTACATTGTACTTCCACTAACTGGCCAATGTATTAGAAACACCTACCTTATACTTCCACTCTCTGTCCACTTTATAAGAAACACTGATACTGTGTCCACTAACTGGCCAATTTATTAGAAACACTCATTTTGTATTACTACTCACTGGCCACTTTGTTAGAAACATGTACCTTTTACTGCTGCTTACTGGTCAATTTATTAGAAACACCCATATTCAGTGTCCCCTAACTGGCCAATTTATTAGAAACACCTACCTTATACTTCCACTCACTGGCCACTTTATTAGAAACATGTACCTTGTACTTACACTAACTGGCCATTTTATTAGAAACACCTACCTTATACTTCCACTTTCTGTCCAATTCATTATAAACATGTACCTTATAGTTCTGTTCTCTGTCCACTTTATTAGAAACATGTACCTTATACTTCCACTAACTGGCCAATTAATTAGAAACCCCTTCCTTATACTTAACTCTCTGTCCAGTTTATAAGAAACACCCACCTTGTACTTCCACTAACTGGCCAATATATTAGAAACACCTACCTTATACTTCCACTCTCTGTCCACTTTATAAGAAACACCCACCTTGTACCTTCACCAACTGGCCAATTTATTAGAAACACCCATCTTATACTTCCACTGTCTGTCCACTTTATAAGAAACATGTACCTTGTACTTCTGCTAACTGGTCACTTTATTAGAAACTCTGATACTGTGTCTACTAACTGGTCAATTTATTAGAAACACCCATACTGTGTGTCCACTTACTGGACAGTTTATTACATTAAACATGGTTGATTTACCTAAGAGTAAACGATCGGGATGATGGGAGCACCCGTACCTCACAGCGGGGACGGCCCCGCCTGAGTAGTACTTTAGTTAGCTAACTATAGTAAGCATTAAAATTAATATAACCTATTATTGAACCTCATTACCCCCTACTCGCTTCTGAACCCACAATTACATCTGATCTCTAGTTCCATTCATCTCCAGAACACTCCTGCCTGCAACCTCATTCAGCCCCACAGATCCAAGGAACAGGGCTCTTTCCTGCTGCTGACCAGAAAAAGCTCACTATTATCCCATCACACAATAATAATGAACATCAGCGGGCGTGATTTTACCCACCACTATAACTACCTCAGCCGGGGGAGTCCTGATCATATTCAGTACACCTGTCTGAGGGTCCTCCGTGGCACAGAGTGGGCAGATTTGTTAGCACAGACCTCATTTATCGCATAGCGGTTCCTAATATACCCCAATCAGGAAAGACAGAGGGAGCAGGTTATCTCTATGGGAAGACTGAAATGTGTGTTGGAAAATCACTGGAACGTTTCAAAGTAGGTTTCTGCCCAAACGTCATTGGATCTTCTGAATTCTGGGATTATTAATACGAGCTAATATTGCTAGTGAAGCTTTGCTGCTGTCATTTAGGCCTCCAGTAGTGTTTCTCTGTCTGATAAATGATTGTTCTCCAACTGAACTGAGGTCTGCAGAATCTAAAGGTTCCTGTAAAAGTAATTACAGTCGAGAGTGAATTTGTTCTGCTGACTGAAATCCATAATGAGTTTAAAATTGTTCAGTCGTCCAGTTTAATCTGCAGTACAGTCTGTTTTGTTTTTATCTCTATATTATTATTATTTTTGTTGTTCTGTTGTTGAAAGGTTCTCTGTAATTTGACATCTTTTTTATGATCCATGCCGTTGTTCAGTGCAGCTCTTCCACATACGGGGCACCTTCCTTTACCAAACCATATTAACAACTACCAAACTGTACCCTGGATTATCGAACCATAACAGCAACTACCAAACCACACCAAAAACTACCAACCATATGAAAGATAATGAACCATAATAGCAACTATCAAACCATACCAATAACTACCAAACCATATTAAGAACTAACAAATCATACGAAAAGTCACAAACCATAACAACTACCAAGCCATAACAGCAACTACCAAACCATACCAACTACCAAACCATATCAGAACTACTAAACCATACCAAAGATTACCAAACCATAACAGCAACTACCAAACCATATCAAAACTACTAAACCATGCCAAAGATTACCAAACCATAACAGCAACTACCAAACCATATCAAAACTACTAAACCATGCCAAAGATTACCAAAACATAAGAGCAACTTCCAAACTTGCCAAGACCTACCAAACCAAACCCGGAAATACCCAACAATATCAAGAATAACGAAGCCATGCCAAAGATTACCAAACCACAACAGCAACTACCAAAACTCGCCATTAACTACCAGACAATACCTAGAATATTTAAACCAGACCAAGACCTAGCAAGCCATGCCAATAACTACTGAACCATACCAAGAACTACCAAACTATGCCAACAACTACCAAATTACATCAATACTATATAACCTATACTAAGAAAACAAAGTTATCTTTTATGTGGTGTTACTTCGTAATCTCTCAGCTGAAACAGGTTTCTGTAGAACGGAGGATTAAGATGATCTTCAGTCTGTCGGTGTAAAGTCTGCAGTCTGTATTTATGGCTTCTGTTTTCTGTGTGTATGTCCATCATTCAGAATCTCTGCAGCCAGTTTGTGGTTCTGATGTAGAAGGTATAGCAGCACTGATGGTGGGTTTGAGGTTCTCCACATGAGCCAGTTTGAAAGGCTTTCCTGTGCGTACTTAAAAATTTAGACAGGTCAGAATAAAATATTAAACAGAGCAGAATAAATTTCACTGAGGGATAAAAGTCCGAAAGGGGGGACGTGGGGTCCTGGTTTTTATATACAGACGACATTAAATTTGACATTATAAGCGATTATTTATTTACATTTTTTTATGTTTATTATAAAATTCAGCCTATTGTGATACTCAATAACAATTAAATTTTATAATTTTATTTTCATTTTTATTATTAATTTTTATATGATTTTTATTTCTGTTCAGCTTAGTTTTATTTTATCTTTTTTTTCATGTACTGTCCGCACTCCAGTCCATACAGTCTGTATATGGAAACTATACTCCATCCTTTCCAACAGCAGTTTGGCCCCACCTATTCAACCTACACCAAATTAGCTCCACCCATTCAGCCTACAGCAGTTTAGCTCCACCCATTCAGTCTACATCAGTTTAGCACCTCCCATTTAGCCTGCATCTGTTTAGCTGCACCCATTCAGTCTACATCAGATTAGCTCCTCCCATTCAGCCTTCACCAGTTTAGCTCCTCCCATTCAACCTGCATCAGTTTAGCTCCTCTCATTCAGCCTTCGCCAGTTTAGCTCCTCCCATTCAACCTGCATTAGTTTAGCTCCTCTCATTCAGCCTACAGCAGTTTAGCTCCACCCATTCAGCCTACAGTAGGTTGTAAAAACTGCCTGTTTAAGATCTGCACTGATCTATCACCAGTGTTCACCCCAAGATCACCCTTACACACTACAATACTCACTCCTACTGACCACCAGCACCATCAGCTCAGCTTCTCCTTCACCAGTTCTCCTGTTTCCACCTTAAATGGAGCAGCAGGTACGTTCTGGCTCCTGCTGCACTGTTTAAGGTGGAACAGGAAAACTGCTGAACGAGCTGTTTCACCCTCGTGTGCTCGGTAGGAGTGAGTATTGTAGAGTGAACAGTTGGTCTGGGGGTGATGTGACTGGTCACTGGTGAGAGGTTTAAAACTACAGCTACAAGAAACTGGAACAGGAAGTTCTGTCTCTCGTCCTGACTGGTTCCGAGGTTTTTCTCCCTCATGACCAAAGACTTCTGGTTCTTGATCAAAGCTCCTTGAGGTTTCTCGGTTAAACTGATTTTGAGTGACAGAAATTTTAAGAGAGTATGATAGCGCCACCTATGTTGATATTAATTACTGCCTTCATCTGCAGTTCACACCAAAGCAATGCAGTGCTGTGATGAGGTTTGAGAACAAGCTCTATGTTAAGTTCAGCAGCAGATGAAAGGTGTTGTCTGTAGAGGACATGGCAGCAAAACCTTTGCACACGCCTGTAAATAAAAACATTTCTTTATATTATTATTTTTATTTTGTCTGTGTGTGTACGCAGTGACCTCGGACCGAAGCAGCTCCACCCATGAGCAGTGAGGAGAGTCTGCTGTTGGCCGGGATTGTTATCGGCCTCGTGCTCATCATCTCCTGCATCACTATTATCATCGGCAAGCTGAGGAAGGGCAAAAACAAGAGGAACCCAAACCTGCGCTCCAACAGTATCGGTATACCTCTAACCCACCCATGCAGGTTTACTCTGCCTCCACTGAACACTCTCTGCTTAACACAGGCTTAGTATTCACCCTTAAAGGACCCATATCATTAAAAGAACTAGAGGAGGAGGGTTTCCTAATGTTCTTAATGGTTCCTAAAGTGATATAATTTAGTGCATTGTAGTATTTATAATATATTTGTAATATAAAACCTTAAAAACGCAGCGTTTAAAGCCAAAACAGGACAGACTGTCTGAGCAGTTTGCTCGCAGACTGAACCGGACTGTAAGATCAGTTGTTTTTTGTGCCTGTCAGTTGGAGACCGTTATTTTGTGGGCTCGAATGGGGACCTGAGACCCATCCGTCCTGATGATACTCGCACCACGTCTGATTGGGACTCCTACATGGAGACGGTTTCCCAGAACAGCGACACGTGTTTGGACTCGCCGCCTCGGTGAGTGACCTCTGACTTCTTCCTCTGTTTTCCTGAATTTCGGTTTGTTTTTAGATCTTCTTGTTCTCTATACAAGAACTGGTATGGGCGATACAGCAGCATTGTAACATGAAACCTAAAGACATATTCAGGAAACACAATGCGAGTTATAATATTTTAGTTTTGAGTTTTAAGAAGTTGCAAAAGGCCCAACAGTCTCACACAGAATACTCTCAGACCCCCCACCCATCCATCTATGAGTACTAACTCCGAGTACTAATGACAGATTGATGGACGGGTCTGTGAATGAAGCATGCGTGGAAGGATGCCCTGTTGGATAGATATAGATTGATCAAAGAATAAAATAGAAAGATGGGTGGATTGTTGGATGGATGACAAAAAGGCTGTATGGATAGTTGGATGGTTGGATGGATGAAAAGGTGGGTGGTTGAACTGTTGGATGGGTTAATGGATCAGAGAATAAAAGAATGGATGGGTGAATGGATAGATGAATGTTTTAAGGGATTTGTGAATTTTTGGATGAATGATTTGATAAATCAAAAAAGAAGGATGGATGAATGGATCATTTAATGAATTTCTGGAATGTTTGATGGATGGTTTGCTAAATGAAAGACAGGAAGTATGGATGGATGTTTGGACCATTGGATGGATTAACAGATCAAAGCATAAAAAGGATGGATGGATGGATGGATAGATGAATGGGTGGTTTAAGGGGTTTGTAGACTGTTGCATGGATGGTTTGATAAATCAAAAAAGGAAGGATGGATGGATGGTTGCTTGGACTGTTGGATTTGCAGATCCAAGGATGGATGAATGGATGATTTAATGAATTTGTGGGATGTTTGATGGATGGTTTGCTAAATAAAAACAGGAGGTATGGATTAATAAATCAAAGCCTGAAGGGATGGATGGATGAATAGATGGATGGGTGGTTTAATGGATTTGTAGACTGTTGGATGGATGGTTTGATAAAAGAAAGGATGTTTGAATAGATGTTTGGATGGGTTTGTGGATTGTTGGGTGGATGCATCGATAACGATATGAAAGGATGAATGGATGAATAAGTGGACTGGTGCATGGTTGTTGGATGATGACTGGTTAGATAAATAAAAGATAATATAATATTAGATAGATTGATGAATGTATGGTTCTGTTAGTGAGCAGAACTGGAGAACATCAGACTCAGTTAAATATTATTCTAAACCTTATCAGATGAGGAGATTATAAAGTTGACTTGAGTAAATGATGAGTTGAATTAACTGTGATTCTTTGTATCATCACAATCTTCACAGTCACCGATGTAACTGAAGAGAGAGTGAGAGAGAGCGAGAATGAAAGAGAGTAAGTGAGAATGAGGGAGAGAACGAGAGAGAGAGAACGAGAGAGAGAGAGAGCTATCACCCTTAAGGGACATTGGGGACTGGACCAAACTATTTTTAGGCTCGCTGTGTTGTCCAGAGCTCTGATATTATTAGAACAGTCCAGAGAAACAGGGAGAGATCGACAGACACATGGAGAGATGGAGTAACATGGAGAAAGAGGAGAGATAAAGAATGAAGGACAGTAATAGAGGGACCTCCATCTAGAGCCCCTAATCTTTCCAGCATATGCAGTTGCTATGAAAGTAAAATATATAATTAGTTGATTTTACAAGTTAACTCATCCTCTAGAACACACACCTAAATATTTTAAGCACAATTACAGTTTTGTGTAATTGAATATATTTTTGGGGGAATAAATCATGTTCAAAAATTCTAGGACACATTATAATTGTTTATCCTGGAGTACCTTACAGGTAGGGCTTGGCAATAAAACGATAACGATAATTATCGCGAAATAGCGTTTCCTCGATAGAACTAAGACGTAGTCGATAGAAAGTCGATAGAATTAAGTTCTGTCCATGTTGTGAGAGACAACAGGAACAGCCAATGAGAATCAGGTGGCTGAACTCGAGTTCCAGCCATTTCTTGTTTGGTTGAAGCTCATAGCGCAGAGTGTAGGCGTAGCAGCAGCTTAACCCACTGCTAGTAATCTGGTTACTGCAGGCGTCACAGTCGAGCAGAGAGAATAAAATAAAAGAAAATTACGACAGAAAACGTTAAACTACTACTGAAAGAAACATGATACACGTGTTAATAATTTTAAAATAAGAACAACTAGTAAACAGGTGCTGACCTGCTGCTGTGTTGACAAAGTGCTCCGGGATGTTAGCGCTTCAAGTGCTACTGTTCTACTGTTGTGATCATCTCCGCTGACAGAGCATGTAATGTAATGTTCTATAGTACATTTATCTTCTGATAGAAAATAAATCAGAGGATAAAAAACAATGTAACAAAATTTTGACATTTTGATATCTTCACTTTTCACTTAAAGTAAAAAGGCAGTAGTGATTTGATTTATATCGTGATATATATCGATATCGACTGATATGAAAAAAATTATTGTGATAAGATTTTTTCCCATATCGCCCAGACTTACTTACAGGTGATCTTTGGTCTGTTTTACCTGCTGCAGTGCTGGAAGACTGTGCTTGTGTATGCATGGTGAGTTTTGAGGTCTTTTCCACAAGAGGAGGTCCGAGTTCAGTTTGTTTTTGTGGCTCTTTAGAGGGTCCGACGTTCACAGTGAAGTGGTCCACGAGTGTAAACGTCCTCACATCACTGCTTTACATTATTAGGCTTATTTTATATTTGACAATGCAACTACAGCTGTATTATATTATTGCTGCATCGTTGGGTTCTCTAGGCTGTATGCCTCACTCAGTGACTCCGCCCTCTTCAAAAGAGTTTATGAGGCCTAATGACAGCTTAATAGCAGCTCGTTTAATTGTCCTGTAACCGCATGCTCCTTGGAACTTTATCTGGCCTATCTTTCTGCTGCGGAAGCCCATAGATCATTTCCCCCCAATTAAAGTGCTCCCTAAAAGCTGGACTTGGTTCGTAGAGCTCTTCAGGTCAATGCTAAGCTGTTTAGCAGGCGATCTGAGTAAGTCAGCAAAATCTCCATTATGATTTTAAGCAGCTGTAATGCATCTAATGCAAATCGGAGTTTGAACCTCCGCAATGAGTCACTCTCGAGCAGAGCAGAAGAAACTCTCTCTCCTTTTCGCTGCTACTGCGTCGCCTTAAAGCCACAGCTCCACAAAAAAGCCTTTATGACCAGTTTGTAGTTCTACACACACAGACTGTAGTTCATCTGATTCTCTGTATACTTTATTACTCTGTTCTTTAATGAATCAGACCCCACAGGACCACCACAGAGCAGCTACTATTAGAGAGGTGGGTCATTCTCAGCACTGCAGTTAGTGTGTGTTGTGCTGGTGTGAGTGGATCAGACAGCAGTGTCCTGTGAGCGGTGTCCTGTGTCCACTGATGAAGGACTAGAGGAACACAAACTGTGCAGCAGCAGATGAGCTACTGTCTCTGACTTTACATCTACAAGGTGGACCAGCAAGTAGTAGGAGTGTCTAATAGAGTGGACAGTGAGTGGACACAGTGTTTAAACACTCCAGCAGCAGTGTCAGTGTCATGGCAGTACTGAGAATCACCCACCACCCAAATAGTACCTGGTCTGTGGTATGTAATTTTTTTTTTATTATTGGTTGACTATATTTGGCTTAAGAAGATTTTCCACCAAATTGATGCTGTAAATATTCCTTCCTCTTAATGGCTCTCAGGATCTCTCGAGACGCTGGAGTGATTCCTCCCTCCTTTCCTACACACAGACAAGTGTTCCCGCTTCTTGTTATTGATGAAAGTGGTCATTGCTTATTTATGAGGCGCAGTCGGGGAAACAGCAGCCACTCAGTCTGATTACAGCCAACAAAGATTTCAGGATTAGAGTGAAAATGAGCTCAGTGATGCTGGGTCAAGAACAGCCCACTGTATATGCAGGGATAGATCTCAGAGTCTGGTATGCTCAGCGCCCTCAGGTGGCGTGAAGATGACCCTGAAAATCTGTGGCGCACTCAAAAAAACTCCAGAATCTTGTTAAAAGCCACAAAGAATCGGTAAGAAATCATCTGTAAGCTGGGTTCACATCAGCATCAACTTTTTTTAAAATGCCTATAGCAGGGTACCCAAACTTTTTTCAACTCTTTCCAAAAGTATTATTCATAAATTATATAAACTGTATTTAAAATATGAAAAACACATGCACAGAATGATGAATAATTATTTAACTAATGAATTTAATTTTACTGTAATTGCAGCAGCAGGAGATCAACAGAGTAAACACTGTAACAACGTACTGCACAGTCTGTCTGAACACATACTGAACAGCAGTCCTGTATCCAGTCTCTTCAGAGTTTCTCCTGTAGACTGTATATCACTCAGTCACTGCATCACCAAACTTATGGAACTTCATAACAGCAAGTCTCATATTTCTCAAGTCACAAAATCTATTATAGGATGGAAATCCTTTCTCTGATTATAAGTTTCTCTGCAGTGATACTGCCTGTGGTGGTGGTGTGTTAGAGTGTGTTGTGCTGGTGTGAGTGGAGCAGACACAGCAGTGCTGCTGGAGTATTTAAACCACCAATGTCACTGCTTAGCGATTAGCATAACCTCAGTGAGACCAGGTTTCTCTGCCCTCTCGTCCACTGAATATTTACTATAATGTCCAAGCTTTGGTTCATAACGTCTCTTAATATTGAACTCCTTCGTTACCACAATAGTCTCTTGGTATAAGAGACACATGCATTTGCAGCATCTCTCTACAGAAAATATTCTGACGCCCATCTCTCTTGAAATGACCGGTTCTCGCTGCCATAGCCATTACTGCAGGCCGTTCCGTAAGTTAAGGAGCCCTGTCCGAAAAATAACAGCTTTTCAGTTTAGATAACTTCGATTGCTAGCACAGCGGTGAACCACTGCCACCGTCTGGTGAAAGGAATAATTGCAAAGTACAGACGAGCCACCAATAATGTATTCGTACGAGTGATGTTGCAGGCCAATACAAATCTGTCTGCGGGCAGCATTTGGACAGACTTTGGACACCCCTGGCCTACAGGATCCATATTAAGTGAGAAAATGTGACCTAATAACACAGAGATAAGTCAGACCAATGTAGCAGATTACTTTCAGCCATGTATGTGTGTATATATATATATATATATATATATATATATATATATATATATATATATATATATATATATATACACACACAATCATGAAGTGGAACGAAATTTATTGGATATTTTAAACGTCATTTAGAAATAAAAAACTGAAAAGTGGGGCGTGCAAAATTATTCACCCCTCTTGCGTTAATACTTTTTAGCGCCACCTTTTGCTGCGATTACAGCTGCAGGTCGTTCGGGGTATGTCTCTATCAGTTTTGCATCAAGAGACTGAAATT
Source organism: Megaleporinus macrocephalus (assembly GCA_021613375.1). Lineage (NCBI taxonomy): Eukaryota > Metazoa > Chordata > Actinopteri > Characiformes > Anostomidae > Megaleporinus > Megaleporinus macrocephalus. The sequence goes on along the minus strand of CM038728.1, from coordinate 32,679,793 downwards.
TTTGCCCATTCTTCCTGCAAAACAGCTGGAGCTCTGTGAGGTTGGATGGAGAGTGTTTGTGAACAGCAGTTTTCAGATCTTTCCACAGATTCTCGATTGGATTCAGGTCTGGACTTAGACTTGGCTATTCTAACACCTGGATACGTTTACTTGTGAACCATTCCATTGTAGATTCTGCTTTATGTTTTGGATCATTGTCTTGTTGGAAGATGAATCTCCGTCCCAGTCTCAGGTCTTTTGCAGACTCCAGCAGGTTTTCTTCCAGAATGGTCCTGTATTTGGCTCCATCCATCTTCCCATCAATTTGAACCATCTTCCCTGTCCCTGCTGAAGAAGAGCAGCCCCAGAACATGATGCTGCCACCACCATGTTTGACAGTGGGGATGGTGTGTTCAGGGTGATGAGCTCTGTTGCTTTTACGCCAAACATAACGTTTTGCATTGTGGCCAAAAAGTTTGACTTTGGTTTCATCTGACCAGAGCACCTTCTTCCACGTTTGGCGTGTCTCCCAGGTGGCTTGTGGCAAACTTTAAACGAGACTTTTTATGGATATCTTTGAGAAATGGCTTTCTTCTCGCCACTCTTCCATAAAGGCCAGATCTGTACAGTGTACGACTGATTGTTGTTCTATGGACAGATTCTCCCACCTCAGCTGTAGATCTCTGCAGTTCATCCAGAGTGATCATGGGCCTCTTGGCCCTATTTTGGAGCACTTCTATTGGTCCATTCATCATGAAACTTTCAAACATTGTAAACTACCAATGGCTTGTTCAAATGATGTACAAAACTCAAAATCGCCAAAAATGGAGATATATGTTTTTCATTGGACAGCGATGATGTATATGTGTGTGTGTTCACAGTAGAATGTTGGAACACATATCAGATGTTTTAACATTTCATAAAAAGTAATAACTTATTTAAAACTTGCAAGCAGGCTGCTTAAAATCATAATGCAGAAACACATCTCAAAAACATCTGGGATGTGAGGAGACCAGCTGCTGGGGTTTTGTGAGAGGAATGTTCTTCTATTCTTGTGTGATGTAGGATTCCATGTGTTCAGCAGTTCTGGGTCTTCTGTGTCAGATTTTTTATTTCATGATGCTCTAAATGTTTCTGAACTGCAGGCAGGTCAGATCAGCACCCAGACTCTTCTTCTTTGTAGTCATGCTGTTGTGATGGAGGCAGTATGTGGTTTATTGTCTTGCTGAAATATTCAAGGTCTTCTCTGAAATAGACGCTGTCTGGATGGAGCAGATGTTGTTCTAAAACCTCTGTATACTGTTCAGCACTGATAGAGTCTTTCCAGATGTGTAAGCTGCCACGCCATAGACACGAATGCAGCTCCAGACCATCAGAGATGCAGGCTTTTAAACTGAGTGCTGATAACAAGCTGGACGGTCTCTCTCTCCTCCTATGTCTGCAGGACAAGGCATGCGTGGTTTACAACAAGAATTTCAGTTGTTGATTAATCTGATCACAGAACAGTTTTCCATTTTGCCTCAGTCCATTAATAATGAGCTTTGGCCCAGAGAAGACGGCGACGCTCCTGGCTTCTTCTCTACATAATACAGATTTAAGCTGTATTTGTGGATTGGACGGTGAACTGCGTTCACAGACAGTGAGTTCTGGAAGTGTTTCTGAGCCCATGCAGTGTTTCAGAATCAGGCCTGCTTTCAATGCAGATGAAGATCACGATCATCCAATTCAGCCTTGTCCCTTGCGCACAGGGATTTCTTCAGATTCTCTGAAACTTTTGATGATGTTATGTACCACAGATGGTGGGATTTCCAAAGTCTTTGCAATTTTACACTGAGAAACATCTTTAGACAGTTTATTTTTCACAGATTAGTAAACATCTGCTCATCTTTACTTCTCAGAGACTTCGGTTCTGTAGAAAAATCTTTTTATACCCAGTCACGTGACTTAGTTGCAAATTGCTTCTCCAGCTGTTTTACATTAATACCACTTACTTTTCCAGCCTTTTGTTGCTCCTGTGTCAACTTTTTTGCGATCAATCAATCAATCAATCAACCTTTATTTTATCTCGGAAATACATTGAGAGGTGACCCTTATTTGCAATGCAGCTGAGCATTTACATTTTAAGGGATTGAAAACAAAACAAACAAAAATAATAATAATAATAATAATAAATAAAATACAAATGTAAAAATAAACATTTAATATAGATGAATAAAATATAAATGTAAGAATAATGTAGAAAAATTTAATTAAAAAAAATAAAATAAACATAAAACACATAAAAATAAACAAATAAGATAAAAATTCAAATATTAATACAAAATAAACTCAATAAACACAAATAAAACAATCACAATAGAAAAAATCTAATAAAAGAATATAAAATAAAAAATAAACACATAAAAAAAAAACAAATAAGATAAAAATTAAAATCCCAATAGAAAGATAAATTCATTTAAAACAATCACAGGCATTCTGATGTGTGTGATTGTGGCTGCCATCAAGTTCTAAATGAGTTTAGTTGGTGAAATGGTAAAATGTCTCACTTTTAACATTGGATATGTGTTCTATGTTCTACTGTGAATAAATTATGGGTCTATGAGATTTACAAATCATTGCATTCTGTTTTTATTTACATGTTTTTATATTTTACGCAGCATATAATATTTAGGACTTAGCGTTATAGTTTAGTCTAGAAGTTTAGAATTATTCTGTCACTTGATCTGCGTATTTAACCCATCCATGCAGTGAAACACCCACATATACACACACTAGTAAACATACACACTAGGGGGCAGTGAGCACACGTGCCCGGAGCGGTGGGCGGCCCTATCCACGGCGCCCGGGGAGCAGTTGGGGATTAGGTGAATGCCTTGCTCTTGGACATATTAGTCGTGTATATGACTATATATGAAAAAAATCCCTCAAAGGGGCAGCAGTATATTTTTTTTTCCAGAAAAAATAACCAGCAGGATGAAGGTGTTTCAAAATCTGATAAAAAATTGATCACAGAAAAGTAAAACGGTTCTCTCTTCCTAATCAATATTTTATCAGTCCTGCCACGAACAATACCTACCTCGACTTTACTGAGAGAGAGGGGGGGGGGGTGTGAAAGAGTATGAGATACTTAAGAGGGACAAAAAATGAGAGAGAGTGAGTCAGAGAGAGAGGGAGATAGAGGAAGATGTAAGCAAGAGAGGGAGGGAGGAAAGTGAGAGAGATAGAGGAAGAGGTAAGCGAGAGAGAGAGAGAGGGAGGGAGGAAAAAGAGAGATGCATGGAAGAAAAAGAAAAATTGAGAGAGTCAGAGAGAGAAAGAGGAGGAGAGAGAGAATGAGTGAAAAAGATGCATGTAAAGAGGGAAAAGAGAGAGAGGGTGAGAGAGGAGTAGATGAGATGCACGGAAAGAAAGGAGAGTGAGAGAGGGAGAAGAAAATTAGTGAGATAGAGTGAGTCAGAGAGAGAGAGAGTGAGAGAGAGAGGGAGAAGAAAGCAAGTGAGAGAGAGGGAGGAAAGTGAGAAAGAGACGCATGGAAGGAGAAGAGAATTAGAGAGAGAGAGAATGAGTGAGAAAGAGGGAGAGAGAAAAAGAGAGAGATGCATGGAAGAAGAGTAAAGTGAGAGAGGATGAAGAAAGCAAGTGAGAGAGAGAGAGTGAGGAAAGTGGGAAAGAGATGCACGGAAGAAGAACATTTGAGAGTGAGTCAGGCAGAGAGAGAGAGTGAGAGAGATGCACGGAAGAAGAGGAAAGCGCGAGAGAGAGTGAGTCAGAAAGAGAGGGAGAGAGGAAGAAGAAAGCGAGTGGGAGAGAGAGAAGGAGAGAGATGCATGGAAGGTTTTGCCTGAGTGTGAGGGATTAGGAGAGGCTGGGAAACGATCATGTATGAATTAATTATGATGTTTCTGTGAAGAATAGAGAAAACAGGCTCTTGAACAGATGTGTGCTAACTAGAGCTGCACAATACTGACAGGGAGTGAGATGTTCCATAAAACTGTCAGACATCACGAAGAAGATATGAGAGGCGATTCTTATTAAAAGCTTGGTCTCTGGCTGGATTTAACCAATGAAGAGATGTTACTGATGTGTAAACAGAAACTAACCTGCAGCACATTGTTTGAGCGCTGAAACAGTCAGTAATACATCTACAGCTTTTCTGAGTAAACCACAAAACCAAATAATACATCTTTATATTTACTGACACACAAGAATAAATCCATCCATCCATCCAAGCCCAGCGTCATTGGCTGAAGGCAGAGTACACCATGGACAGGTCGCCAGTCCATCACATGGCCAACACACACACTCACACCTACGGGCAGTTTAGAGTGAGGATCCTAACATGCATGTGTTTGGACTGTGGGAGGAAACCGGAGTACCCGGAGGAACCCACTCAAACACAGAGAGAACATACACACTCCACACAGAACCACCCAGACCGGGAATCCAACCCAGATCATCTTACTGTGAGGAGACAGTGCTGACCACTACACCACCATACTAACCACTACACCACCATACTAACCACTACACCACCGTACTGACCACTACACCACCGTACTAACCACTACACCTCCGTGCTAAGCACTACACCACCATACTAACCACTACACCACCATACTGACCACTACACCACCGTACTAACCACTACACCTCCGTGCTAAGCACTACACCACCGTGCTGACCATTACGCCATCATACTAACCACTATACCACCGTACTAACCACTACACCACTGTACTAACCACTACACCACCATACTAACCACTACACCACCGTGCTAACCACTACACCACCATACTAACCACTACACCACTGTGCTAACCACTACACCATTGTGCTAGGCACTACACCACCGTTCTGACCACTACACCACCGTGCTGACCACTACACCACCGTTCTGACCACTACACCACTATGCCTCCCTACAATAACAAATCATTCCTATTTTTATTTTTGTTTAGTTATTTATTATTGTGATGTCAGACGTCAGGCTGTTTTTAGTTAAATAGTAAAACTAATGTTGTTCAGGTTTTTTGGTTGTGTGTAGACAGACACTGTGTTGTTAGCTGGTGTGGGACTTCTTTTGAAGGCCTCTAGGGGGCGTAGGGAGGTCCAGAGCCTGAGCAGCTTGTGTGAAGCCGTGTACTGTTTTTGCATCAAAGTTGAGTTTTAATCACTCTAGGGTTAGGGTTAGGGTTAGGGTTAGGGTATTCTGTAATCAGTTGTTTGGCTGAATGGTTGAGTTACTGGTTTCCCATATGGGATGCCAGGTTCAATCCCAGTGTGTGAACAGTGCTTGTTAGGCTTTAACAGTTTGTCCTGTCTGTCTGGAGTGTTTCAGCTAATTTGATCTGTACTGTCATCGTCGCTCTGATGATGTATTTATCGTGTGAGCTCATATCGCCATAACGATAAATGATACGATGTATCGTGCCGCCTGACTGAAAGGAATCTGGTTAATATCATCTCTCGCTCTGTTTCAGATACGAGGAGAGCATGGACCAGGGCGCCCCGCCGATGTACAACCCTGTGGAGGCACCTCCGCCATACTCCCTCACCGACCCCTGCCGGTGGGATCGGACGTCCGCGCCTCCCTTATACCAACTGCAGGAGGCGCCACAGTCTTCGGATGCTTCGGCTTATCCGATCAGAGAGTGGGACTTCAGAGACTGGTCAGTCGCCTCCCTCTCTCCCTCTCCGCTGCCCATGGAGGAGGCGCCTCCCTACGAGGCCGTGGTGGGGAGCAGCCCCAGCACTCCAGATGGGCATTAGTGGGGACAGGCCCACCCTGGACAATCCCTTAGGCTGCAGACTGCAATACTTAGCGTAACTCCTGGACGTGCCAGCTGATTTCGATGGTGTCGGAAAACAGATGCTACTCCAGGTGTTTTTGGAGTCGACTCCGACTCTTTGGCTCCACCTTAGGCAAGACGGCACCAGCGCCATTAATAAAGGGATACAGCAGAGATTAGATTGCATCCGACACGTAGTGTGCCCAGTTTTTTGAGTAGCTACACGTTAGAGTGAGTGATAGGATGTAAATTTATAGACCTAGTAAGATCAGGTAGCTTTACTGCTGGCTAATGTTTGAGCACGTCTTACCTTCGCATAAGCCTATATTTCCTGAAGAGGCTGCTGAAGGGAGCTTGAGCTGGACACGGGACAGGAGGAAACGGTGCGATGTACTAAAAGAGTTACTGCTGAGTTCTTAACTGTTTGAAAAAGAATCATTATTAAGCGGTTTAAAGTGAAGTTTTTGTTCCGGAGCAGTTGAAATTGGCTTTTTATCCTAATTACCGTTCCACCTTAAATACTGCAGCCGTTACGCAGCACCATTTAAGGTGGAGCAGAAGATTAAGAGGCTGAAATGAAGACACCTTCAGCCTCAGGTTGGTTTTCTCGAAGTAGAGCTTAAGAGGGCAGAGCACTGCAGAGTCAGGCCTACTTGTGTCCATAGTTTACAGAGCTTATGGAGGCCGGTGAGCATCCTGCATTACACACACCTCCATGCAAATGTCTTTCAGGCTAGTTATAATGGACAGAGTCAGTGGCCAAGAGTCAACTCTGACTTTCAGATGTGCTAGAGTTGAAGATTCAACCCCCCATCACTCATAAATTCTAAAATCTTTAAGAACATTTGTGAGAATGACTTAAAATAAAATTAAAAAAATACATTTCCCACCAGATTTTGAAGCTACAAGAGATTTACTGATAGTGACATCACAGAAATTTTCAAAAATTTAACATAATTAAACAGTTAAGATCTAAACAGAGTCATTCAGAGTGGTTTGGTGTGAAGTCACAACTGTTCACAGTGGTGGTGAATGGAACCAGACGTCCAACTTTAAAAGCTCCCCCACAGTAAATGGTTATAAGAACACTGTGAGGTCTGAGATGTTGTTTATGGTAGTTCTGTGATCAAGTTTTGGCTTAAAATGTATTTAAATTCATTTATTTGAATCTATTTATGGTGGGAGGCAAAATAGTCCCCAAAGAAAATGTATTTATTTCAGATTTACTGTCATCAACATTGCATATAAAACTCACATGGAGGTAAAATAAGAATAAACCACCATCTGAACATCTGAGCCATTTCACTCCAAACCACTCTGAATCACTTTCAAATATTTGTTTACACTTCCAACACTGAATTATTCAGAAATTTGGAAAAAATGATGATGGAACACTTTATTAAAGCTATACACTGTTAAAGCGTCTTCTTAACATGAAGCTAACAGCAAAATATAGCATCCTGTTGAGTTAAATGACCCTAAATATAATCTAATATTCTTATTTTTAGATGGTTTTGCATTTATAAGGTTATTTTTTTTTTAGTCACATTAACTTGTTTTATTGGCAGATAATTTTGTTAGTTTAAGCATATTTCTTACACAACCTAATATAAATAATCTTACTTACTAAAACAAGTCAATAACATTCAGAAGCAAGTTAAATGATAAATGATCTCACAATAAGCTTGTAGAAGAGATTGATTATTGATTATATTGATCACATATTGATTACATTGTTGGCGAGCGTGTTGGGGGGCAGTGACTAGCTTTAAGCACACAGTCTTCTGTAGCAGCATTTTTAAAAAAAAGTTTTAAAACTTTATAAAACTTTTTAGAGATTTTTTAACATGAACTAACCGGCTTTTTAAAATCAACTTTAGTTGATAACTTTATGCAGCGTCCAGGCAGTACAAGGTAGTTGTTGTTTTTTTTGTCAAGAGTGATGTCCTGTGTTTGTTAGCCATAGTGTGTGCTAATGTACCCCCCCCCCCTCCAGGAAAAGAAGGATGTTTTATGTTTGTTTCTGTAAAATGTTATCGGCAGATGGCAATATTTGACCCATCCACAGAATCAAGAGTGAAATAATGAGGGTGATGGCACGCTGAGCATGTCGGCTGAATCTAGACAACCAAATATCACACCAAGTTATGATTCTTAAAATAACAGACCATTAAATGCGGGTTATGAGAAAACTTTTAAACCTTAATTGCTGGTAGGGATAATTCTTTAAACATAAAATATTGGTAGGGACAATTCTTTAAACCTTAATAGCTGGTAAGGATAATTCTTTAAACATAAAATATTGGTGGGGACAATTCTTTAAACCCAAAATATTGGTAGGCATAATTCTTTATACCTTAAATATTGGTAGGGACAATTCTTTAAATCTAAAATATTGGTAGGGACAATTCTTTATACCTAAAATATTGGTAGGGACAATTCTTTAAACCCAAATTATTGGTAGGCACAATTCTTTAAACCTTAAATATTGGTGGGGACAATTCTTTATACCTTAAATATTAGTAGGGACAATTCTTTATACCTAAAATATTGGTAGGGACAATTCTTTATACCTAAAATATTGGTAGGGACAATTCTTTAAACCCAAATTATTGGTAGGCACAATTCTTTAAACCTTAAATACTGATAGGGACATGTCCCTCCCACTGATATGCAAACCTACACCTTTGCTCTCAGCCTCAAACTTGTGTTGTAAATGTTGTCTTTGCCACGGTAAAGAGTGCAGGAGTCCAGAGTTTGTAGGAAAGTTGATATTTTATTAAAAGAGAGCACACCGTAAGTAACGCAGTGCCATAAAAATATTGTGGAAATAGTGTTCTGCCTTAGGAAGCAAAGAAACGGGAAATTTTTCACTCAGAATCAATTAAAACAAGAAAAAATAATTGAAAACAAAAAATAATAACATTTCTAACACATGCTAAAAGCTTTATGTTTGCAACAGAAACAGACTACACATCCGATCTTTCAGGGCTCCAAGTGAGGAAGGAATCATGAACCCCTTTCCTGCATTTTATTCAGAACCAGTCAATGAATTGTTTGTGTGAATGAAGTGGTTAATGAAAATCTGCTGTATTTAAAATGTTACGCTCAAGCAGAAAGCGCATAAACAATGCATAAACATTTTTCTTAATGTTTAGCGTTTTCTGAAAAGCCTCTAAATTATTTTTCTATTAGGGCTGTAGTGCCTGCAAAATGTAGCACACTGTTCATGTATAGGAGGTTTTTGATCATTATGGCTCATGTAGAACCCAGTATTATAGTAATATCCCAATAATGTCATAAACAATACAGATCGGCGCTTGACCTGATCAGAAACCCGGTAATGTAATACCTTGTTGGTTTTTATATCATTTATAACCAGGTTTTGTATTACGTTACTGGGAAATTATGACACTGTTGTACACCCCATCCTTCACAGTACTTGAGCAAAACATCCAGTAAAGAGAAGAACATCATGAACATGTTTGCTTTGGGTTTTTGTTTTTTAAAGAATGTAGAAATTTGCTCAAAAACCTCAAATCACGAAACCTTTTTCTTTGTTTTTACTTCATCCTGAGCGCCACGGACTTCATAGAAGCTCATGTCTAATAATCCAAACTTATGGAGTCTTAAGGATTTTATGGTTTAACACCTACTTTGATAGAAAAGAGTCATTGGACTGGCATGAAAAATAAGAAACCACAGGGCTTTGTGTGAAGCGTAGATGCATCGATTTTCCAAATGCTACAACAAAAACACACTCGGTGGAAACAAATGTGATTTTTTTCAGACCAGTGACTCTGACATTGTCTTGGAAAACCAACAGGTGTTTGCTAATCGGACGGATAAAACCAGCTGCACGGATGTATGTGTTCATGAACATGTGGACAGCCAGAACTGACCAGATAAAGTAATGCCAATAGCCGTGGTCTGAGGCTGAAACCCTGGACGCTCCAGGTGGGAATTATAAGTCGGAGAGCCAGGCTAGTTTTGCTGCAAGTGACGTCATTGATCTGCCACTGTTACCAAAAACCATTCAGACTCAAATAACAGGTAGTTATGATTGTGATTGTGACTTTCCAAGCCAACAAGGACGCCCAAATGGATCATGGCTTGAATTCTATTCATTCATGGATTTGAAACTGAAATAGAGCACTGTGGAGAAAGACGTTTTGGGTGGCTTATTTCTACAGACTTCGAGACCAGATAACAGGTGGACCTTACTTAGAAACACCTCCAGAAGCCCACCATTACCTCTATGATCAGCCCAATCCAGACACCAAGATGCTGCCACAAATTCCCAAAGCTATGGACTGCTAAAAGAGGGAATTCCACACATTTGTTTAAAAAGTCTTTCAGAGTGGTTTGGAGTGAGTTTGGCTTGGTAAGTTTTCTCTAGAGTGAGTTTGGCTTGCTGTAAATTTGGCTTTGTAAGTTTCTCCAGAACTTGTCAGAGTTGTTGTCAGAGGTGGTGAATCGAACCAGACGTTCTTCACAGAAAGTAAAATAGTCCCCATACTGAGATTTTCTAGCTTCATCATTCCATATAAACACTCACAAGTAGGTTCACTGGTGAGTTTGATAGTAAATAAGTATGTTTGTGCAGACATGGTGACCCCTGGTTCCTATCAACACCACTGTAAACAGCATATGAACCGTTTTACACTAAATCAACGCTCAATCACTCTGTTTACATCTCAAACACTAAATTAGGGATGAAGATTTTGAATTCCTCTTTATGGTGGATGTCAGTGTTGTTTGTGTATGTAGCCTTTTTGCTAACCTGCTTAACAGAAACTCAAGACGCCAACACATTTTGGTGTTAGCACATTTTGATGCTGGTATAGTGCTGGTCTGGTGCTGGTATAGTGCTCGTATAGTGCTGGTCTGGTGCTGGTCTGATGCTGGTATAGTGCTGGTCTGGTGCTGGTCTGGTGCTGGTATAGTGCTGGTCTAATTTTGGTATAGAGCTGGTCTGGTGCTGGTATAGTGCTCGTATAGTGCTGGCCTGGTGCTGGTATAGTGCTGGTCTGGTGCTGGTATAGTGCTGGTCTGGTGCTGGTATAGTGCTGGTCTGGTGCTGGTATAGTGCTGGTCTGGTGCTGGTATAGTGCTGGTCTGATGTTGGTATAAAGCTGCTCTGGTGCTGGTATAGTGCTCATATAGTGCTGGTCTGATGCTGGAGCTACAAGGCTAATGTAGCTAAGGATTATTCGAAGCTTATTAGCATCAACATTTAGCATATAGCTAATCAGTTACTGATAATGGTTTAAACCTGTGTCAGTATCTTGGATATGAGGTTTATAATCAAGGACACACTACTGTTAGCAGACGTCCAGATAAAACTAGTTAGCTGCTTTAAAATTAGCATGTCTCATTTTGTAGCTGTCCAAAGTAAAACCTGTATCTCCATGTTTGTTGATTTTCAGTTTTCATATCATTCGAACTCTACGGCTGCGCTTCATAGATTTTATAATGAATGGACCGATAGAAAGGCTCCAAATTCACTCGGAGTAAAACGTCTTTACATTACATTAAAAGTAAAGAATTATTTAGTTCTCTCCTGTAAAGTTACTATTTTGGAGGTACTTGTTTTTATTTGGACAGGGACGATATGCCAATCATCAAATAGCTTGATTTGATAAGCTCTGATACTCTGTGCCCTCAAACCTCAAATCTAATGAAACTGCTAACTAATCATTGCTGGATGACCAGCACAGAGACGTATGCATTCAGTTCTGGTTTAGAATGGAACAGTGCTGGTCTGGTGCTGGTATAGTGCTCTTATAGTGCTGGTCTGGTGATGGTCTGATGCTGGTATAGTGCTGGTCTGATACTGGTCTGATGCTGGTCTGATACTGGTATAGAGCTGGTCTGATGCTGGTATAGTGCTGGTCTGATGCTAGTCTGATGCTGGTCTAATGCTGGTATAGTGCTGGTCTGGTGATGGTATAATATTGGTCTGATACTGGTATAGAGCTGGTCTGGGGCTTGTCTAATACCGGTCTGGTGCTGGTATCGCGCTGATCTGACACTAGTATAGTGCTGTCTGATGCTGGTATAGTGCTATTATAGTACAGGTCTGATGCTGGTATAGTGCTGGTCTGATGCTGGTCTGATGCTGGTATAGTGTTAGCCTGGTGCTGGTATAGTGATAGCCTGATGCTGGTATAGTGCTGGTCTGTGGCTGGTATAGTGCTATTATAGTACAGGTCTGATGCTGGTATAGTGCTGGTCTGATGCTGGTATAGTGTTAGCCTGGTGCTGGTATAGTGATAGCCTGATGCTGGTATAGTGATAGCCTGATGCTGGTATAGTGCTGGTCTGTGGCTGGTATAGTGCTATTATAGTACAGGTCTGATGCTGGTATAGTGCTGGTCTGATGCTGGTATAGTGTTAGCCTGGTGCTGGTATAGTGTTAGCCTGGTGCTGGTATAGTGATAGCCTGATGCTGGTATAGTGCTGGTCTGTGGCTGGTATAGTGCTATTATAGTACAGGTCTGATGCTGGTATAGTGCTGGTCTGATGCTGGTATAGTGCTGGTCTGATGCTGGTATAGTGTTAGCCTGGTGCTGGTATAGTGATAGCCTGATGCTGGTATAGTGCTGGTCTGTGGCTGGTATAGTGCTATTATAGTACAGGTCTGATGCTGGTATAGTGCTGGTCTGATGCTGGTATAGTGTTAGCCTGGTGCTGGTATAGTGATAGCCTGATGCTGGTATAGTGCTGGTCTGTGGCTGGTATAGTGCTATTATAGTACAGGTCTGATGCTGGTATAGTGCTGGTCTGATGCTGGTATAGTGTTAGCCTGGTGCTGGTATAGTGATAGCCTGATGCTGGTATAGTGCTGGTCTGTGGCTGGTATAGTGCTGGTCTGATGCTTATTTAGTGATAGTATAGTGCATGTCTGATAATGCTGTCTGATTCTGGTATAGTGCTGGTCCAATGCTTGTATAGTGCTGTCTGATGCTGGTGTAGTGCTGGTCTGATGCTTGTATAGTGCTAGTATAGTGCAGGTCTGATAGTGCTGTCTGATGCTAGTGTAGTGCTGGTCTGATGCTGGTTTAGCTGGTTGACCAGTATCAGAACACAACATATGCTGGTGTTCCTGGTGACCAGTCATGCTGGTCTAGTCTGGTTTTTCTAGCAGGAATTTGAAATAACAAGCATGTAGTAAATAGTACTGATGCAGAGTAGCCAAACTAGATTAACGAGGAACTCAAACTTTTCAGGTTCAGAATAATTCAGTTTTGAGGTGTAAACAGAGATTCTGAGTGGGTTTTGATGGTGTTTACAGTGCGAGTGATGGGAATCAGGGGTCTTCATGTCTACAACACAAATATACACATTGTATTTACTATGAAACCCATCAGTGAAGCTACACGTGTAGCTAATATATTTTCTTTAGGGACTATTTGAACCTCACAGCATCCTGCATGTATCCCTCCACCATAAATGGAGTTTAAGACTGAGATCTTCTCTAAACTATCATAAACAGCGTCTCAGACATCAGACAGTGTATTTATAACATCTACTGTAATAACTTTCTGTGAGGAGCTTTTAGAGGTGGACGTCTGGTTCCATTCACCTCCACTGTAAACAATTAGAACAGAGTGGTTTTCCTCCAAACCACTCTAAAAGTTCTGTTTAGATTTTAACTATTTAATTATATAGATTTTTTTAAAAGTTGGGAACAAACTAGTTGGTTTACTCATCCAACTTTTATATACTTTTAATTTTTTTTTACTTCAAAACGTGTAGCGAAAAACCAGAACCGTACGTGATCATCAGTTTTAACATGATGTTGAAACTGCAGTAGTGTTAAATAAGGCCAGTTAACCCTTTCCCTCCCTGCTTTCCAGCCAATGGCACTTATTTATGTTGGCGGAGAAACATTTTGGGGCTGGTCTGAACTTCTTTTTTGTTACCTGAAAGGGGAAAAAAAGACTTTCGCTGATGTTTTGTAAGTTTTATTGATTAAATTGTTATCTTACTTAAGGTAGAGAGATTAGAAACCATGGATAACCATGAAAACTGTTTATATTGATCTTCTATGTTTATTTATTTAGTGTGTATACTGTTTATTCAGTTGAACTCACTGTGATTATTTTGGTGGTTTTTTTTACTGAGGAATGATAAATCACTCTGAGATCATTGTTTTAAATATTTGTTTTTTTTTTAATGTGATGCAGTCATGCAGACGTGTAAAAAAAAAAAAACAAGAAGCCAACTTCCATAAAAAAGAGCAAATAGACTGTCAGAAAGGGCTTGGGCAGAAACATTTTAACCACTTTACCAAAGTACATAATACAGTCATTATAAGACGAATACATTTATTGTGTATGTTAAGATGTTATACCATAACTCTATCATTAATATAACTGATGGATTTGCCTAATTCTATATAAAGTATTTCTTTTTACAACCTCTTTCCAAAAAAGTTGGGATGCTGTACAGATTGTAAACAAAAACAATGATGTGCAAATCATTAAAACCATATATTTTATGGCAAATATTACGAATACAACATATCAAGCACCCGGACTGTTTCACTATAGAGCCATACAGAATGCGGTTCATCGTCTGGATGCAGCATATGATGCTTGTATATACTGTTCAGCATTAATGGAGCTTCACTGATGATGTGCAGGTCCACGTCTCCTCATTGACTCATTGAATCTTAACTAAACAGGGCCCAGAGAAGGCGGCGGCGCTGTTTTTGGGTCTGTTTGTATCTGGTTTCTTCTTTCTCTGGTATAGTTTTAACAAGTGTGCAGCAGTGATGAACTGTGTTGATGGGGTTGGGAAGTGTTCCTGAGTCCATGCAGTGATTTCACTGTAGAATCGTCTGAGGGTCTGAAGATCTTTACATTCTGTTCATGTCACAGTGTGTACAGCATCCTAACTCATCTGGAAACGAGGATGCACTAGCCAGCTTGTGTATGTAAAGCAGTCAGTTCCAGCCTGATGGGTTATAAGAATCTTCTGCTTCCAAAATGCCATTGTTTCTCTGTTTGGTCTGTTTGGTCTGTCCGTGCTCTCTGGTCAGTGCTCCTCACTGTTACGCTGTAGTCCAGTGGAGTCCACTCATATGTGTGCTGTTAGAAATGCTGCTATGATTATTAGCCTACAGAGCAGCAGGTCAGAACTCATGCTGGTGTTTTTTATCCTGACTTCTTATCTTCAAGATCTTCAAGATCTTCACTGTGAAAAGCTGTTAGAATGGATCACCACATAAATAGGTGTTTCAATTAATTAAGTGAAAGCACAAAGTGGCCAGTTAGTGGAAGCACAAGGTGGGTGTTTCTGATAAAGTGGCCAGTTAGTGGAAGCACAAGGTGTGTGTTTCTAATAAAGTGGCCAGTTAGTGGAAGCGCAAGGTGTGTGTTTCTAATAAAGTGGCCAGTTAGTGGAAGTCCAAGGTGGGTGTTTCTAATGAAGTGGCCAGTTAGTGGAAGTACAAGGTGGGTGTTTCTAATAAAGTGGCCACTTAGTGGAAGTAGAAGGTGGGTGTTTTTAATAAAGTGGGCAGTTAGTGAAAGCACAAGGTGGGTGTTTCTAATAAAGTGGCCAGTTAGTGGAAGCACAAGGTGGGTGTTTCTAATAAAGTGGCCAGTTGGTGGAAGCGCAAGGTGGGTGTTTCTAATAAAGTGGCCACTTAGTGACAGCACAAGGTGGGTGTTTGTAATAAATTGGCCAGTTAGTGGAAGCACAAGGTTGGTGTTTCTGATAAAGTGGCCAGTTAGTGGAAATACAAGGTGGGTGTTTCTAATAAAGTGGCCAGTTAGTGGAAGCACAAGGTGGGTATTTTTAATAAAGTGGCCACTTAGTGACAGCACAAGGTGGGTGTTTCTGATAAAGTGGCCGGTGAGTATTTCTCTCTGTGCCGGTGTTGGTAACCGTTTAACTGAGAGGTTGATTAAGGTGTTTCTGCTGCAGTGTGTTTACTGTAAACCCACACGGGGAACGCATTAGATGTGCGACAGTTTTTCTGTGTCTGAGCAGGTTTAATCCGAGGTGAATTATTAATCATTATTTATTCAGACTGAGTTCTATCTAAAATCATATTTAAACATTATGGAATATTTTCTTGTCACTGCCTATACAAGTGAACAACTCCCAGCTGATGTTCTGATGTAGCTTCATTACTTGAAGATAATTCCAGAGACTCTGTATCACTCCGCCTCCTTGTTCTCCTCTGTGTTCTCATCATCCAGATAGAAAACTGCCAAAGTTAAAGGGCCCATATCCTACACTCTTCTTGTATTTCATATTATGATTATTATTATTATTATTTATTTGGGTGGTTTTATGAACCAAAATAAGCACTAATTCATTTTCACACCTTTCTGTATCCCATAGAGGTAAACAGGCTGTTTGTGTTACAGTGCCTTCAAGACTGATGTATGTAAATCAGCTCTGTTTTGATTGGTTGTGTCTCAAAATACAGGGCTTGTTGAAATACGACTTAAATAAAGGGTTAAATAAAGTTGCTACACACTACAAGCAAAATCAATACACACATTTTCTTGGTTTTCTATCATCACTGTCCAAAGAAATACCATATATCTTCATTTTTGTCCATTATTTATTTTTCTGCACCATTTGAACACCACAGCTGCCGTTTACATTGTGTGACAATTTCATGATGAATGGACCAATAGAAATGCTCCAAAATAGCTTGGAAAGATTTCTGGTTCCATTGACCTACATTAGAAATGAAGAAGGTTTTTGTCCTCTACTGTAAAGTTGCCATTTTGGAAAAATCTGTATTTGTTTGGACAGTGACGATATATAGTAAACTGCAATGGTGCCAATATTTCTAGAGTTGGCTGTAAGCTCAGCTTGAATGGGCGGGGCTAAACTGCTGCAAGCTAAGTATCTTTATATATGTTAAAAGAGGGGTGTTTTTGTGACACAACAAAAACAATGAATTAAAAATTGGGTTTTTTGTTTTGAGAGGTAGTTTTCATATATAGACCGCATGGAGTGAAGTTATATATTTTAGGTTTTTTATGATATGGGCCCTTTAAAGTGTTACATGCTGTATCTTCGCTGGAGAGAAATTAAACTGCTGCATTTAGTCAGGCTACACCAAAATACTATAATTCTATGGTAACGTCTGCTGTAACCACACAACTGTAGCATCGAGAAAAGATCAAAATGAGTGTGATGTGTGATGCGATTACACAAATCACTCCGATCACAGCTCAGTTGAGTTTATTTTACTCTCCTGTGTGTAGCATTGTGAGTTTTTTGTACTGTTTTTTTGTAGTAAATGTGCTGTTTCTGACTCTGCTGTGCTCCACAGTCTGAACTTCACTGCTCTGTGTTTTTCTATTAGAGCTTCTGTTTTTTTCCTACTCTGTATATTCTTAAAAATAAAGACATGAGACTTATTATTTGACTATAAAAGACCTTTTATGTGTTTTAAATACATGTCATATACAAGGGTTGGACAATGAAACTGAAACACCTGGTTTCAGCCCAAACCATCACTGATCCACCCCCGTGCTTCACTCTGGGCATGCAACAGTCTGGGTGGTCTGCTTCTTTGGGGGTTCTCCACACCGTAACTCTCCCGGATGTGGGGAAAACAGTAAAGGTGGATCATCAGAGAACAATACATGTTTCACATTGTCCACAGACCAAGATTTGCACTCCTTGCACTATTGCAACTGATGTTTGGCATTGACACGAGTGACCAAAGGTTTGGCTATAGCAGCCCGGCTTTTAAAACTATTGAATGATGTTTGATTATAATGTTTAGGGCCTAGTTTGCCTCACAACGCCCTCTATGTGTGTATCCCTCA
Organism: Megaleporinus macrocephalus; assembly: GCA_021613375.1. Classification (NCBI taxonomy): domain Eukaryota; kingdom Metazoa; phylum Chordata; class Actinopteri; order Characiformes; family Anostomidae; genus Megaleporinus; species Megaleporinus macrocephalus. Next base: position 32,662,209 of record CM038728.1, on the reverse strand, counting down.
GCCAGGAACAGCGTTAAAAAATACAGAAAAGATATTCATCCTCCCACCACCACCGCTGTTGGGGAAATGAATGCGGGTGGCCACCAGATGGCGTAGTTCTGCGCATTACTATTAACGCTCATGCTCGCTGCGCCATCTGGTGGGTAAAAGCTGCTAACGCAGGTCCGAGAGGAGAAACAGCGTCCTGCATGTATTCCTTCACCATGACTGCATTTTAAGGCCAAAATCTTCTTAAACCTTTCATAAACCGCGTTTCAGACATCAGATAATGTATTTATAACATCTACTGTAATAACTTTCTTTGAGGAAGCTTTCAGAGTAGACGTCTGGTTTAATTCACCACCACTGTGAACAGTTCTAACAGTATCTAGAACAGCAGTTTCCCTCGAATCACTCTGTTTAGATCTCAGCTGTTCATTTAAGTAGAGTTTTTAGGAGTATGTGAAGTTCCCATTCAACGTTTGAATCATTTCCTAAAAGAAAACGAAAAGAAATAAAAAGCTGTGGTGGAAATGAACGCGGGTGGCCACTAGATGGCGTAGTTCTGCGCATTACAGTTAACGCTCATGCTCGCTGCGCCATCTGGTGGAAACGAGCTGCTAACGCAGGTCAGAGAAAAATAATTAGCGTCCTATATGTATCCCTCCACCATGATTTTAAGGCCAAAATCTTCTTAAATTTATCATAAACAGCGATTCAGACATCAGGCAGTGTATTTATAACTATCTACTGTAATAACTGTTTGTGACGGAGCTTTTAGAGATAGAGGTTCCATTTACCACCACTGTAAACAGTTCTGACTGTATCTAGAACAGCAGTCGCGAATAACTCTGTTTAGACCTCAGCTGTTAATTTAAGTAATTTGTTTAATAAGATGGAGAAGTTCCATATTCAATGTTTGAATAATTTTCTAAAAGAAAACGAAAAGAAAGAAAGAGATATGGTGAAATGAACGCGGGTGGCCACCAGATAGCGTAGTTCTGCGCATTACAGTTAACGCTCATCATCTGGTGGAAACGAGCTGCTAACGCAGGTCAGAGAAATAACTCTGTTTAGACCTCAGCTGTTATTTAAGTACACATTTTAATAAGATGGCAAAGTTCCGCATTCAATGTTTGAATAATTTTCTGAAAGAAAACAAAAAGAAAGAAAGAGATGTGGTGGAAATGAACGCGGGTGGCCACCAGATGGCGTAGTTCTGCGCAGTACAATTAACGCTCATGCTCGCTGCGCCATCTAGTGGCTAAGAGCTGTTAAGGCCGTTCAGAGAAAACAGTCTCCTCTAGGTGTCACTGTTTAATCTGAAGGCTGTTCACTCGACACAGGAAACACAACACAGGCATTCGGCTGAAATTAAAAGCGTCCAGAGGAGCTTAAGTCTGGACCTGATCTTGTCTAGCTGACCGAGCCAGCAGCCTGGACTGCCCCGGCAGACCGCCAGCACTGGCCGGCTGATGCGTTCCAGCGCGTCGTCTCTCCTTCCGCATGGGCGGCTAAGCCCTACCTGCGCATCTGCATGCTTTCGGTTCCTCTTCTGAAGCCTTCAGCTCCATCTGACCTCCATCATGGCCAGCGGTGCTGGAGATCAGGCCCCTGCCTCTCTGACGGACGTACTGGACTCCTATGTGAGCTTCTACAGCTCCTCGGGGTGGGCTGAAGGCAGGTGGGGGGTTTGTGCGGACAGGCAGGTGGTGGCTGAAGCTCGTGGGGTGTTACTGAGAGAAGGGGCAGAGAGCAGCTTCACCTTGCTGCCCTTTTACCCCACCGTGGAACAGTGTCTCCAGCATGGAGCTTCTGACTGTCAGGAGAGCATCTCGCTCTTCATGAAGGCCACGGAGCTTCTGGAAAAGCTCTGCGTCAACCTGTTCCTGTTCCCCTGGAAGAAGGAGATCAGAACCTTGAAGGTAGGATGAGTCAGTGTGGGAGCTACACTTCCTATATATCAACCTGTCTGGTGTCTCCATGTGGCCTCTGAAGAAACCAGTCTGGCCAGCCATGTGGGTTCAAGAGGGATCTGTCACTTACAGGGAAAGTTCACCAAATTTCCTAAAATTCCTACGTAACTGACTGGTTGAGGTGTAAACAGAGATTCAGAGTGAGTTTTGGTGTGAAAAGGTAGAGATGTCATTCACAGTGGTGGTGATAGGAACCATCATGTGTGTCATGTATCTTCATTTTTGGTGATTTTTATTTTTCTACATCATTTGAACACGACAGCTGCTGTTTACATCGTGTGAAAATTTCATGATGAATGGACCCATAGAAATGCTCCAAAATAGCTTGGAGAAAATTCTGGTTCCATTGACTTCCATTGAAAGTAAATACAATTTTTGGCCTCTGCTGTAAAGTTGACATTTTGTAGATTAGTTTTTCTTTGCATATATACATTTTATTTAATATCAACCCCACCAGTGAACCTACATGTGTCTTCTGAGCTTATATACGTTAATAATGGTTAAAATCAATAAAACCTGCAAAATTATAATACATCTTTGGGGACTATATTTGGCCTCACAGCGTCCTGCATGTATCCCTCCACCATAAGTAAACCAAGTCTTCTCGAAACTATCAAAAACAGCGTCTCAAACATCAGACAGTGTATTTATAACATCTACTGTAATAACTTTCTGGGAGGGAGCTTTTAGAGGAGGACGTCTGGTTCCATTCACCACCACTATGAACAGTTCTGACTGTATCTAGAACAGCAGTTTCACACCAAACCGCTCTGAATCACTCAGTTTAGATCTTAACTGTTAATTTATGTAGAATTTTTGTGGAGTTGGTGGATTTCCCCTATTATGTTTGATCTTGAATCAACCAATGGGAAGACATTCTTTGTGAACACTGATGTGTAAAAGCTACTTATAGTCTTCACACAGATCACTTTCAACCAATCAGAACAAGTTCTGCAGCATATTTTCACTTCTTACTAAAATTAGTTCATCAGATCTTCATAAATATTACTGACCTCACTGTCACAGCTCTGTCCAGCTTCTGGAAATGACCAATAGTGATACCATAAGGAACTATTTCCTGCGTACGGTGTGGGCGTATTACTTCTATAGCAGGTGATCATATTTGGACGTCTGGTTCCATTCACCACCACTGTGAACAGTTCTGACACTCAGTTTCTCTAAAACAGATCATTTCACGCTAAGCTTCTCTGAACAACTCTGTTTACATCTCAACTAATTATCTAGTTATGGGGAGATTTTGCAATATAGGTGAAGTTCTTCCTTAAGTCAGCATTATTAGGATTAATAACTAGTATTAATAAGGTTAATGAGACTCCTGTGTGCTGTACCCACATTTAATACAGCTTGTTCTGATTGGACACGTTTATTTTGAAAATGACACCAAATGCAAACCTTGTTATTGTAGATAAAATCCTTGTTATCGGTCAATAATGATAAAAACTAAAAATCAATACTGTTGAGTAACATTAGTACATGCAGTCATATGGATTTAAAGGGGAATTCCACCAGTTTTTCAAAAAGTCCCCTGTTATTTAGTGAAGAGAGTGATTCAGAGTGGTTTGGTGTAAAATGGTTTCAGGTAATGACTTACAGTGAGGACGCTTTTAGAGCAGGACGCCTGGTTCCATTCACCAACACTGTAAACAGTTCTGAACGTTTCTCTAGAACGACATCAACCCACTCTGAACAACTTTGTTTTATCTCAGCTGTTAATGTATGTAGAATTTTTGTGGAGTTGGTGGAGTTCCCCTTTTGATGTTTGGTCTTGAATTGACTCAATAGAAAGACGTTCTTAGAGAACATTAATGTATAGAAGCTACATACAGTCTGTTAGATGTTCACACAGATCACTTTCGACCAATCAGAACGAGCATTTTTTTAACTTCTTACTAAAATCAGTTAATTAGTTTTTCATAAATATTACTGACCTCACTGTTCTGACTCTAGAACAACATCAAAACACACTAAACAACTTTGTTTACGTCTTAACTGTGTATAAATATACAAATAAAAAGAAAATAAGTTATATATATAATGTCATTTATTAGTATTGTTGCAGTGCTGCACTCTGGATGTAGCTATTATATAAAAAAAAGTCTTCATTCTCTGTATTTAACTCTTTCTGCTCCCCTGAAGAAACACCTGACTGAGCTAATGTTAATTAAATTAAAATGAATGTGATTAGAGCTGCACTAAAACTCATAAAAACTTGATTTTCCTCAGTTTGGAAGATTCATTCCTCTCACGGAAAATTCCCATATGAGTTCCATATACAGGCACAAGAGCAGAGCGCCAACTACAGAGTGACAGCACAACTGCAGTGGTCTGTAGACGTACAGCTGCTGGTTCACAGAAGTGATGAGCAGTATGATGATATTTCATCACTGTTGTAATAACAGTGTGTATTGTGGTTATAATATGAAGTCAAAATATTATTTGGTTAATTCTCTGTAACACATCTCTCTGCAAAGAGAGGGCAGATTTTATAGCACAGATACGTTTATTGGATGCTGGAAGTTTACAGCTGATGAATATTCAGGAGTTCATGAATAAATAATGAGGTGCGTCTGATTCGAGCTGCAGCGAAACTCAAGAAAACTCATACATTAATAAAACTTTAATTTTCTTTAGTTTGGATGATTCATTCCTCTCATAGAGAATTCCCATATGAGTTCCATATTCAGGCACAAGAGCAGCACGTGTGACGAATAACTGCAGTGGTCTATATACTAACAGCTGCTGGTTCACAGTAGGGACGAGCTGTGTGTCTATATTTTATCACTGTCATAATTATTTTTTGTTATTGTGATACAGAATATGCATTTCTGAGCATTTTGTGTTAAAAGAACACTGGACCCCTATATCAGTCATCAGGTATCAGAATATCATATTATATATTTATTTCACAGACTTTTCTGTATAACTGTATGTTATATATAACTATACCGTTAACTATATATAATAATGACTATACTGTTATTATTACACTTTGACTATTACATTATACATCATGTATATTAGGGGTGTAAATATCGGGATATTATGTTTTGTGATATTGTATCGTTTCTCAAAAAAACACAGTATCGATACAGACAGTGCATCAGTGTGTGTTGTGTTTAAATGTCTGACCACTAGATGGCAGTGTTCTAGTCCATTTTCAGCTCCACTCCAACATTAACAAGCAGCACAAGGGCGCAGTGCTATTGTAAGCATTGGTAAACCTGTTTGTATAGTGATGTGTTTTAATAGTAGGATTTGAAAAATCGTTATATATCACTTTGCTTGCAGTATCGCAATATATTGAATCGTGACCACTGAATCATGATACGTATGGTATCGCTAGATCCTTGCAAATACACAGCCCTAATGTATACAGTACAGCACTACCAAGAGTTTACACAGGTTAACCGCACTAGTGTCACACTGTGAGACTTTATTCTATTTCTATATACTATTTATTTTATATCCTATCTATCCATCACCGATCCGTTGATTATCCTGAGTATAGTTGTGTTTATCTGGATTTACTGCAGCACAGTGTGTTGAAAAAATATTCAACTATAGTTGTTGTTTTGGCAGCAGTTTGTAAATGTGATACTATGTAATATTATTTATTATATATAATCTATAACACACCCCTTGTTCACAGCCCTGCAAACCCATAATTCACAGCACACATTCAAGGATTCAAGGAGATTTTATTGTCATTTGCAACACATGTGGTACGTGAGAACAAAATTGAGTACCCAAGTTCCAGTTTCCCCCCAAATACAAACATCCAGTATAAAATATAGAAGAAAAGGAAATAAAAAATATAAAACAAGAAATAAATGGTGGGTGTAGTTAGTGTAGTGGTATCGATAGCAGAAATGACCTGGATTAAGTGAGCGAGTGCTGGTAAAGTCCCATGTGTTCCCATGGGAACGAAGCTGTTTCTGAGTCTGGTGGTGTTCAAACTCCTGCCTGAGGGGAGCGGGACAAAAAGCATGTATGAGTGGGGTCCTTTATGATGCAGGTGGCCCTCTTGGAGCATCTTGAGGTGTAGATGTCCATCTACATCTACAGCTTCCATGTAGGCCTGGACAATAATTCGATATCGGTATTTACCGCGGTATGTTTCAATAACAGTGATATCATTTTTGCTGTATTTTGATATATACGATTTACTGCAGGGTGGCGGCGGAATCACCTTTAATGGCCCGTCGGTACGTTGCAATTGTTCCTTTCACCTGACGGTGGCAGCAGTAAATAAATAGTATAGTACGTTTCACCACTGCATTAAATAAACTTAATGCTGATTTAAGGCTTATTTATTCTCCTCTACCTGCGGAAATGTCTGTGTGCGTTTCAAGCGATATAACCGTCACTTCCACATCCTTCAGCGTCAGCTCGTTGACATGGTTGCTGAGCAACACTTCCAGTAAAAGGCTGTTTGGAGTAAATCAAACATGATGACGGTGGATGAGCTTGTAGTTCTGTATTTACTTCGAAAACAAAGAGACACAACTCTTTGTCTTAAATGAGCCTTTAAGCGCCATTATTTTCCTGACTGAACGTCCCAAAGGTGCCCCTTGCGTCGTCCAATTATATCACATGCTTGTGTTTCCAGGGGTTACGGGGCAGAGTTCATTAACACTTGTGGTTTTATAAAAGCTATATTGTATATCTTATCATCTGCACTTTAGTCTACAAATGTTTGACTAAGTTTTATAACATTAGCTAGTGAGCAGCATATCAGCTCATGTTCAGACAAAATCTTTTCTGTTGTAAATGTCAGGGTGTGACCAAAAGTGAAGCAAGGAGCACAGTGAGGAGTCAATTTTAACATTTATTACCTCTTACAGGGACACAAAAGTTCTGGCCAGGCAAAACACATCATCTCTCAAACCATGGCCCCTTTTTAACAACATGGGTGACACTGTATCGTTTCTCAAAAAACACAGTATCAATACACAGATTTCTGGCAGACAGTGAATCAGTGTGTGTTGTGTTTAAACCTCTGACCACTAGATGGCAGTGTTGTAATCCATTTTCAGTTCCACTCCAATATTAACAAGCAGCACAAGGGCGCAATGCTATTGTAAGCACTGATAAACCTGTTCATACAGTGGTGTGTTTTAATAGTAGGATTTGAATTTTTTTTTCTGTTGTAATTGTCAGGGTGTGACCAAAAGTGAAGCAAGGAGCGCAGTGAGGAGTCAATTTAAACATTTATTACCCCTTACAGGGACACAAAAGTTCTGACCAGGCAAAACACATCATCTCTCAAACCATGGCAACATGGCCCCTTTTTAAAAACATGGGTGACACTGTAAACGGTTCATAGGGGACATTCCCCCCCAACAGTGGCTAACAGATAAAATCCAGCTTGACAATAATGTTTTACATTTTACAAGATAACATACAAGATAATATTTCAAAAAACAGTAATGTCATATATTTACATAGCTCTCTGAATACCTCTGGTTTACCCCCTATAGAGGTTTCCCAGCAATTTAAGCATGTCCGTAAGCCTGCACTCCCTCTTAAGCACCACCCACTGACCCACGCTGCAGACATGGCTCCTGGGGAACAAACAAAGAAGGCGGTAAATCACATTTGGTGACCTCAATAAAGTGGTAAAACTGTCTCAACCTATGGTCTGACTCTTCTTGCTAGTGTCACTCCTAGCATAGAAAAGTGTACATTTTAAACGATGTTAAATTACCAACCATCAGCACAAGATATAAACAATGTTAGAAATGTTACACAATATCAGAGAGCTACACATATAGTGCAAACAACAGTGTATTCCCATCCCTATTTGAGCACATCAAGCTACATTCAAAACTACATCAAACTGTATGACATCCCCAGCACACTCCATTACCCAACACACACAACCCATGTTGTTGTTACCTGTGGGGACCTTAGTGGGCCATCACAGTAATTTACAGTCAAAGTTATTTATATTGATAAAGTAGATACAGACTTCCAGGGATTCTTGGCAGGTTTTCTGAAGCCTTCAAATTATTTTTATCTCTTTCGGAATTATATCGTATCGACCGAAATTAAGGAATATATCGCAATATCAATTTTGGCCATATCGTCCAGCTCTACTTCCATGCCACTCGTTAATGATGGAACACAGAACCCTCTCCACCAAACATCTGTAAAAGGAAGCGAGGACCGAGATCCCTAGTCCAGCACACCTCAGCATCCTGAGGAAGTAGAGCCGCTGATGTCCTTTCCTGATCAGATAGAAGTGTTGATGCCCCAGGTGAGGTTATCACTGAGGTGCACACCCAAGTACCTGTAGCTGGAGACCACTTCCACTGCCGATCCTCGTACGTTAATACGTTTATTGTTTTATATCAGATTCATTTCCTGCTTGCTGGATGTTTATAGCTGATGAATATTCAGGAGCTCATGAATAAATTATGAGGTGGATCTGCTTGATTAGAGCTGGCAGTCGTGTGTATATCATTGTGTGTTGCCTAGAGATGGAATCAGTGTGAGGTCGGTGGTGATTTGAGACGTTTGGCCTGCGTCTCTTTACAGAAGTGAAACTGAACGTGTTTTGGTTCCCCAGCGCTGATCTGAAGCACATGTTGTGTAAACACTGCTAATGCTAAAGATCAGGGTTGGTGGAGCGTCTGAGTTTTATCAAATAAAAACAAAAAAAACATTATGAATGATTCAGACAGGACTGTTTTATAGACAACGTTAAAGGGGAAATCCACCAATTAAATTTTTATTTCTTAAAAATCTTGCCTAATTAAATGATTGAGGTGTAAACAAAAGGTTTGGTGCGAAACACTGTTCTAGAGAAACCTGTCAAGTCAGAATTGTTCACAGTGGTGGTGTTGATAACCATTATTACACTGTTTGCATGAATATCACTGCTGTTGGAACAAAGCCTTAATCTCCATAATGATCATTTTACAGGAGAAGGAAAAAAACTACTTCACTTTTAATGCAAGTCTATGGAACCAGACGTCTTTGCAAGTCATTTTGGACTGTTTCTTTTGGTCCGTTCAATATAATATTTACACATAATGTAAATATCAACAGGTGCTTTCAAATTATGTCAGAAACTGAAAAACTTAAAAAATGGAGATGCATGGCTTTATTCAAGATTCAAGATTTAAGAGTTTTATTGTCATAGCACAGCAGAACAGACAGTTACAATGTACAATGAACTTCTTACTGTTCCTCCATTCACCAATAGATAAGATAATAAAAAAATATACAAAATATGCAAAGTATAATACTATAAGTTGAAGTAAATAGTATTATACTTTATATATTTTGTATATATTTTTATTATTTCCTTTTTTTGTTTTGTTTTTTTGGGTTTTTTTTTCCCCTGACAGCAGAACTATGTTGATGCATGCTGGTTTTAAGCACCATTTTTAAAAGTAACCTAAGAAATCTGACAAAACTTTGGCTCCCTGTTTCTGCCCAATGCTCTCTAATTCAGGGTGAATTGAAAGTGAATTTAGTTAAAAGTAGTGCTAGAAAATTAATGCTGCAGTATTTAAGGTGGAAAATTCAAATAAGAATTTTGTAGCTACTGATAATATGCGCTGTGGTAGAATATTAAAAAAAAAGCTTCTTCTTATTTCTACACCTTTATAGCGCCACCTAGTTCCATTTCTGGCTACAGCATAAAAGGGTTATCCATACGAAATCAGACATATTACTTAAGTAAATGTTCAAAACATAATAAATATTAAAGTTTAACACAAATTCTCCTTTCTGCAACGTGTCCATCTCAGAATTTTAGTACATTCTATAGAAATTTTTATGTAAAAAACACTGCAATGCATGTTATACTAAAAACACTTGTAGAAAATAAACACAGGAGATTTGACATTTATTAGTAATAAAATAAATAAGTGAAAGAAACATGTCCAACGGCAATTTTCTCATCAGTAATTGTTTAAATTTACAAATTTAAATTTCCAAAGCTTTTTTAAATTCTCCCAGGTAACGCAGCTCCTTTCATATCTCTCTAGTTAAAAGTTTGCTCATCAAGAGAGTTATACTAGTCATGTGAGAGAGGAGGTTCTGGAAAATGATAAGCCGCTGCACTCTGGTCCCAAGTTAAGTCCACTGGGGGACCAGGTGTGCCTTCAACGCCTCAAACAAGGGATAGGAGATAATGAAGAGGGAGGGTCCTCTAGGTCCTCTAGGTCATATGCAATGACACGTCCTTCATCCTGAATTATCCAGATTTGGCATGCCGCAAGGAGCCAGTTATCAGAAATCTTACAAATCATGAATCAGTTTTGAATTAAAAAAAAAATAATAATATTTTCTTAAAATGATGTACTTTATTAAGATCTAAATGTAAACAGTGGGTAAACGGTTAACTAGCCCTTAAGTGTTACCGAAAAAGACTAACGTCACTCATCCTCCATTCTCGTTTACTGCTATGTACTTTTAAATGTGGACGTCAGAGGTTTAATGTATGAAGCTACCACTAAAATATAAGCTACGGTGGGACATTTCCAACCAGGCATACTTTAATGTGTCAAACTTAGCTTGTGTGTAGCAATAACAGTATAACAACTCTTTAGCACCCTCATACTTCACCACCAGGGGGCAATAGAGGCGGCATTTTCAAAAAGCCTCATTCATTTTGGCCATAAAGAATTCAAACTCATAGCCAGAGTTGAACATATGTGCAAAACATTGACTACAGCATGATGGACGTGTTCAGATGCCTATTATTAGGGGGGGTCCAGAAGCCCACAGCTCCCCCTTCTGGTGATTTTTATTGTAATGTTCTTGTGTTCTTTGTAGAAATTCACAGGTCATTTTGTCTACTACATCAAACCTGGACTTCCAAACCTGACCACCCAGAGTATTCTCCAGAGTGTCGGCTACTGCATCGAGACGGACACAGAGTACTTGCTGGCGGACCATGCTGACCCAGACGTGGCCAAAAGGATGGGCTTCGAGCTTTTTCTCGCCAGGTTAGAATGTGAGGATCTTCTGGAGGCCATGGGTCAGAAGTCTCAGGCAGAATGTTTGGACATTGTCCACAGAAGAGCTGCTTCACATAACGGTTTGGGAAGTATCACTGAGGAACAGCACGAGAACGATACTAGTCATGTGAGAGAGGAGGTTCTGGAGGATGATAAGCTGCTGCACTCTGGTCCCAAGTTAAGTCCAGTGGGGGAAGAAGAATGCCTTCAAAGTCTCAAACCCTCAAGCCCGGAGATCCTGAAGGTCCCGGAAAACAGAGATACTGAAGAAGGAAGGTCGTCCAGGTCCTTCATGAGCGATGACACGTCCATCCTGGAGATGCAGAAGAATTATCCAGACTTAGCATTCCGCCAGAAGCCGATTTTCATAAAATCTCACAAATCAAAGAATGAGAAGATTAATGACTGGGTTGGGTGTACAGAAACTACGTCAGCTCATCTTTACACAGTAAACACTGACCTGAGCGGCCCACAGTCCATCGCTTTGCACACCGAATCCACCGCCTCCCACAGGAAACTACAAATCCCAGAGCAACTAGAGGTACGACTACAAATGTTACTCTGTTCTTCAGTAGTTTAATGAGTAAAAATGTATTTTATATATCATTGCTGTACAAAAAAAACACGTGTCTCCATTTTTATTGATGGTTTTTCTTCATCATTTGAAGGCAACAGCTTTCGTTTACATTGTGTGGAAAATGTTTAATGAGTGGGAGAAATGAAAATGCTCCAAAATAGCTTGGATAAAATTCTGGTTCCGTTAACTTACATTGAAAGTGAAGACTGTTTTTGGCCTGTACTGTAAAGTTGCCATTTTGGAGATACAGTTACAGTAAGTACATAAACTAAACATCCAACCGCTGAGATACATTTTTTAAATATCTGTATATATTGTGTGAGTGCTTGAGATGTAAACAGAGTAATTGTGAGTGGTTTTGGCGTGAAGTAGTGGTGTTTACAGTGGTGGTGGTGATGGTGTTTACAGTGGTGGTGGTGATGGTGTTTACAGTGGTGGTGAGGATGTTTCCAGTGGTGGTGATGGTGTTTACAGTGGTGGTGAGGATGTTTACAGTGGTGGTGATGGTGTTTACAGTGGTGGTGAGGATGTTTACAGTGGTGGTGATGGTGTTTACAGTGGTGGTGATGGTGTTTATAGTGGTGGTGGTGGTGAGGATGTTTACAGTGGTGGTGATGGTGTTTATAGTGGTGGTGGTGAGGATGTTTACAGTGGTGGTGATGGTGTTTATAGTGGTGGTGGTGAGGATGTTTACAGTGGTGGTGGTGATGTTTGCAGTAATGGTGGTGATGGTGTTTACAGTGGTGGTGATGATGGTGTTTACAGTGGTGGTGATGGTGTTTACAGTGGTGGTAATGATGGTGTTTATAGTGGTGGTGGTGAGGATGTTTACAGTGGTGGTGAGGATGTTTACAGTGGTGGTGGTGATGATGGTGTTTACAGTGGTGGTAATGATGGTGTTTATAGTGGTGGTGGTGAGGATGTTTACAGTGGTGGTGAGGATGTTTACAGTGGTGGTGGTGATGATGGTGTTTACAGTGGTGGTGGTGATGATGGTGTTTACAGTGGTGGTGGTGATGATGGTGTTTATAGTGGTGGTGGTGATGGTGTTTACAGTGGTGGTGGTGAGGATGTTTACAGTGTTGGTGGTGATGATGTTTACAGTGGTGGTGGTGAGGATGTTTACAGTGGTGGTGGTGATGGTGTTTACAGTGGTGGTGGTGAGGAGGTTTACAGTGGTGGTGGTGATGGTGTTTACAGTGGTGGTGGTGAGGATGTTTACAGTGGTGGTGGTGATGGTGTTTACAGTGGTGGTGGTGAGGAGGTTTACAGTGGTGGTGGTGATGGTGTTTACAGTGGTGGTGGTGATGGTGTTTACAGTGGTGGTGATGATGGTGTTTACAGTGGTGGTGGTGATGATGGTGTTTACAGTGGTGGTGGTGGTGATGGTGTTTACAGTGGTGGTGGTGATGATGGTGTTTACAGTGGTGGTGGTGATGATGGTGTTTATAGTGGTGGTGGTGATAGTGGTGAGGATGTTTACAGTGGTGGTGGTGATGGTGTTTACAGTGGTGGTGGTGATGGTGTTTACAGTGGTGGTGGTGAGGATGTTTACAGTGGTGGTGGTGAGGATGTTTACAGTGGTGGTGGTGATGGTGTTTACAGTGGTGGTGATGGAGTTTACAGTGCTGGTGATGGTGGTGACCACAAGTTACATAACATAAAACTATAAAATATAAAGTATGTTATGTTTCTTAATTGTATTTATTTAATATTTAATTAATAATACTATGTAAGTATATAGTATAATATAATACTTCTTTCTTACAAAATAGCTATAAAATTAATTCAAGAATACTATTATTATGTATTTACAGAAATCTCTGAAAGGGGATCAGTTATGCTCATCTTCCAATGTTGATCATTTTATGTGTTTTCTGCAAAAGATACTTTCAGGTGGAACATCTATAAAAAACATAAGTTTGATGATCTTAGTTGAGATATAAATATTTGTGATATTAATTTAATATCTCACTCTCTATGTTTAGTCCACAGAGTCTCAGGCTGCGGAAGAAAAGCAGCCCTTTGTGCTTAGTGTAGGAAAACTGTTACAGAGTCCAGCCGTCGGTTCAGAGGCTTCGCCAGACGCCGCTTTGGTGACGGAGCTGACGGAGCTGACGGAGCTGACGGAGAGGATGGGCAAGCTGCAGATGAAGGAGTTCAGCGCAGACGAGCCGCTGAAATACCCCATAGAGGAGACGGCGCAGGTCCAGCAGTGTGGGGGGTGCACAGAGTTCGTCCCGGTCTCCCCCCTGCACCCCCCCGAGGAGCAAAACCCGCCGGTTCTGTGCCGGCCGTCACAGCAGCCCGTGTGTAGCATCACCGGCTGTGCAAGCTGCCCTGGTTCTGCTTCCGAACTCCAACCAAGCGACTCCATTAAAGAGCCTCCGCACTCCTTCTACATCCCAAACTGTCTGAGCGAGTGTAGCGCCGCCCTGGCGGCCCCTGCAGCCCGAGATCAGAACTGCGACGAAGGCTCCAGCCTGCAGCTTCACAGGAGCCCGACGCAGCAGCCCGAGGACGACCTGCTGAAGACCTACGTGATGCTCTGAGACTCCACCGGTCAGGTGGTCAATGCTTACGTTCATGAAAGCGTTAGTTCAACCAAAAAGCAGTTGCAGTTCTTCCTCCTGCGCCAAAGTTAGTCCATCAAGACGTGTTTGCTGAAGTCTGGCTTCCGTTTTAGCTCCGGGGTTACGAGGATAATGCAGCTCGCAAGTAATAGAATCTTAGCCCACCATGTGACTAAATCATCACAGACCTGCATTAAAGGGCTGATTCTGATTTGTACATTTATTATAGATAAGATAATCAATAGACTCTGATATTTAAAAGTAGTTTGTATTGCACTAATAAATTCCTCTGAAATCTGTGTTCCGATGGGCTGTCAGACAAACTTACTTATTATTGGTTATTGGTCTGTTGACATTCCAGCATTCCCAGGATTAGGATTCTACAGGAACATGAGCTAGAAAAGCGTTGCTAAGATGTTCCTAGATGGTTGCTATGGCATCCCAGGTGGTTGCTAGGGTGTTACTACATGGTATCACTGATGATCGATAGAGCACTGCTTTGATTTTCTGTAATATTCCAGGTGATTGCTAGGGTTTGCTGGATTGGTGCTATGGTCGTCCAATTAGTTGTTAGGTTGTTGCTCTGGTATCCCAGGTGGTTGCTAGGGTGTTGCTATGTAGTATCCCTGATGATCGATAGAGTACTGCTAAGTATTTGCTTTGGTATTCTAGGGTTGTTGCTAGCCCAAGTGGTTGCTAGAGTGTTGCTGGGGTATCCCAGGTGATAAGTAGGAAATTGCTATGCATTTGCAACGGTATCTCAGGTAGTTGCTAACGTGTTGCTATGGTGTTGCTAGGCAGTTTCTAAATTGTCTAGATGGTTGATAAGGTATTGGTAGGTTTTTGCCATTGTGTCCTTCATAGTTGCTGAGGTGTTGCTATGGAGGTGCTGTGGCATCCCAGATGACTGATTATGGTATTGCTATGCATTTGCAATGGTTTCCCATGTAGTTGTTAAAGTGTTGCTAGGCAGTTGCTAACTTGTCAAGATGGTTGCTAGGGTATTGCTAGGTTGTTTGCATGGTGTCCTAAATAGTTACTGGGGTGTTGCTATGGGGTTGCTGTGGTGTCCTACATGATTAATAGGGTATTAATATGCATTTGCAGTGGTATCCCAGGTGGTTGCTAGAGTTTCCCTAAGCAGTTGGTAACTTGTCCTAGATGTTTGCTAGGTGGTTGCTATGGTTTCCAGGTGGCTGCTAGGTGGTTGCTATGGTTTCCAGGTGGCTGCTAGGGTTTTGCTATGGTATCCGTAATTGTTGTTAGGGGTTTGCCTGGTGGATGCTATGATATGATACATGGTAATAGGTTCAGAAGTTGGATTATGATGTTACTGAGTGGACACAGCCGAACACGGACAACTCTACTACACCACCTGTATAATCATGCCCCCCAGATTGTTCTTAGACGTCTTGATGGATGTTTATTAACACAGAAATCATATTATCAGGCCTGTTAGAGATTGTATCTATAAATATAGATATTATCAGGTCTATTAGAAATTACTTACTACTTTCACATAGTTTGAGGCACACGTCATGCTAATTGATGTATATCAGCTTCTAGTGAATTGTTGGCTACATTAGCCTCGTAGATGCAGGGCTAAATCTAAAGAAGCAAACTTCAGACACCAAACATTGATGCCCTTCGACTACATTTAAGGGAGACTTTTTCCAAACGATAAATTAAAGATGAGAACTGCTGTGATCATATGCTCTGGGTGATGCATGTACTTGGCACTAAGATGATTCTTAAATGGTAGAGCGAGTATCACACTGAGTACTCTCTCTACCAGTTAAAATAATCTTAATACTAAGATGCTTTGGGGAAACAGGGCCTTGGCTGGAAAGTATTTTTGGCTGTGCAATCTACTCTTATTTTTCTAACACGTCATTTTTATAGTTATAGAATTCTTTATAATTAATTTAAGAATTCAAAAATATTAAGAGTTTAAAAACTACTGATCCACTTTGTATTGTGTACCACCGCTGGAGGGAAATATCAATGCATGATTGATCATTTTTTTTGTTTGTTTTGTTTTCCAGAGTGTGTTTGGTGTGAAATGGTTTCAGTGTTGTTTACAGTGGTGGTAATGGAAACCAGGGGGTCTCCATGTTCACAATACAATTTATTTAATATCAAGCCCACCAGTAAACCTACACATTCTTCTGAGTTTATCTGGATGTTGATGGTAAAATCTTGAACAACTGAAAATACTAGGTTTTCTTTGGGGACTTTTTTAACCTCACAGAGTCCTGCATGTATCCCTCCACCATGAATGGAGTTTAAGACTGAGATCTTCTCTAAACTATCATAAACAGAGTCTCAGACATCAGACAGTGTATTTATAACATCTACTGTAAGAACTTTCTGTGAGGGAGCTTTTAGAGGTGGACGTCTGGTTCCATTCACCACCACTGTGAACAGGTTTAGAGTGCTTTACACAAGTTTGAGAAAAGTTATGTTTTTATTAATTTTAATTATTATTCCTTTATTTTCCTGGTGAAGTAAGAGTGTTAGTTTTTTAAAAATATTTTAATGTTTTGATGCTTCTGTGCCTTACTTGATGAATCAAAGCGACATTTGCACTTACATACTGTTGACTTTCTAAAAAGGTTGCGTTTCAGTTTACATGGGAGGTTGGTTTGTTTTAATTGAATGTTCTATTTAAAGAGACAATTTTGTTAAGTGAAGACAATTTTTCATGTGTTCAAGCGTTTAATAAACTTAAACCATACAAAATCATTCCGTAAAGAACAGTAGACAGAACAGTGTTTTGTTAGTCAGTGCTGATTTCTGTTGGTCCTCAAATCCCAAGTGCCAATCTTAATAAGAACTGTTTCTTTTTACACATCAAACAAATAAAATTAAACTTTTGAATAAATAAAAAATTCATGTTTTTACTTCAGCGTTCACGTCACTGCGGGTACATCGTGCACACCTGCAGTACTAAAGCAATAAGAGAAATCTTCCAAAGCAGCTGTGGAATAATTTTATGTCCAGTTTTAACTAATATCTCATTTAGCTTAGATATGGTCCAAATGTATGCATGAGTAAATTTACACTGAAATAATAAATATGGCAATTCAATTACTAACAAACTTATAACACACCATTATCTCGTACTATAGATATAACGATAGATCAACTACAATATATATATAAAAAAAACAAACATTAGCACCATATATCCATCTGAGTCAATGACCCCCTAGATGTGCGTTTACAAATCCTGGAATGCAAACTTTCACATTTTCCCAACAAACCTGACAACTGTCTGTTCTAGGCTCCGCCCACTAATGGGCCTTTATAGCTAATGTCATGACTTTGGACAGAAAAAAAATTGTTTTATATATATTTTTTATTCAGTTTGTATATCACAATACCCACATTAAGAGTTATACATTCAACCCAATGAGAAACTGAAGTACAAACTAAGTAACAAACTAATTTGAATGTACAACTCACTCTAAACGTAGGTATTGTGATATATAAACTGAGTACAGTTTCTCATTAGGTTGAATGTATAACTCTTAATGTAGGTATTGTATATAAACTGAGTACAGTTTCTCATTAGGTTGAATGTATAACTCTTAATGTAGGTATTGTATATAAACTGAGTTACAGTTTCTCATTAGGTTGAATGTATAACTCTTAATGTAGGTATTGTATATAAACTGAGTACAGTTTCTCATTAGATTGAATGTATAACTCTAAATGTAGGTATTGTATATAAACTGAGTACAGTTTCTCATTAGATTGAATGTATAACTCTAAATGTAGGTATTGTATATAAACTGAGTACAGTTTCTCATTAGATTGAATGTATAACTCTAAATGTAGGTATTGTATATAAACTGAGTACAGTTTCTCATTAGATTGAATGTATAACTCTAAATGTAGGTATTGTGATATAAGTTTATTATATCTACAGTTTATTAGGTCAAATGGGATTTTATTCCAGTGTTCTGCAAGCTTGTCTCATCACAGTAACTACTAAAGAACACATTTGTGGGTGGAGCCTTAATTCACTGCTGAAATTAAATACTTGAGTAAAGCGCCAAAATGTAGTTGTTCGAACATTAAAAGATTATTTCACATATTTATAAGTATTTTGCTTGTTGTAGGTTTGCTTGGTACATTTATACTGTAAGTTTGTTTCCTGTAAGTGTAAAATTTACTACATTTAAGATACTTTCATTGGTCATGATGTCTGTTTTGTCCGGCTGGTCAACTAACAATTTAAAACAGGCACGTTCCTGCAATAAACATTGAACTTTGTAGTGCAGATGCTCTAGCAAGAACTCTGATATAAACTAAAACAACATTCGAGGTTAATTGTTCTTCTCCTTCTCAGAGGCATCTCCTCCGTATGTGGCTTCACGCTCGCCATGCTGTTAAAATCCTCTCTCTGTTCTCCTCGTACTGATGAAGCATCTTCTGAAGGTCGTGGTCAGCTGGGATCACCTGCCAATAAACAAACACAAACAATTAAATATAGAAATAAACGTTTCCTTAGTCAAGAGATCCCAAATATTCTCGCATTAAGATCATCTTTTAAAATATGAGAGATTTTCCTTATCCAAGACTTAACGAGTATATTGTACACAACTGGAGAAATGTTATTACTCACAAGCACTGGAGCAGGAACCTTAAAGGACGTCTGCTTTATCAGCCAGTCCTCATACAGATTATGAATAGACTCCAGATATTCCTGAGGAACAGTCAAATCATTTCAATTTCAGAAACGCAGTTTCAAAGCTATTTGTAAGAATAGTGCAAATAAGAAATACTGTAGTACAAAATGTATATAAATTAAGTGATAATTAATGTTTATTTAAAGGGTTAATATCATGGGAAACTAGAAATGAATACTTCAGATAAAGTGTGGAGTTTCATGCTGTGATGTCAGAGGAACCACATCATTTACATATATCCAAACACACAGCAGTTTAGCCACACCCATTCACAATACAATAGGATAGCCACACCCATTCAGAGCACTACAGGTGAGAGCCATGCCTATTTAGAATACTACAGGTTAACCACACCCATTTCAAAATACGACACGTTAACCACGCCCATTTCAAAATACGTCACGTTAACCACGGCCATTCTAAACACTACACGTTAACCACGCCCATTCCAAACACTACACGTTAACCACGCCCATTCCAAACACTACACGCCCATTCAGAATACTACAGGTTAACTACGCTCATTCCAGAATACTACAGGTTAACCACACCCATCTAGAATACTACAGGTTAACCACACCCATCTAGAATACTACAGGTTAACCACACCCATCTAGAATACTACAGGTTAACCACACCCATCTAGAATACTACAGGTTAACCACGCTCATTCTAGAATACTACCGGTTAACCACGCCCATCTAGAATACTACAGGTTAACCACGCTCATTCAAGAATACTACAGGTTAACCACACCCATCTAGAATACTACAGGTTAACCACGCTCATTCAAGAATACTACAGGTTAACCACACCCATCTAGAATACTACAGGTTAACCACGCTCATTCTAGAATACTACAGGTTAACCACACCCATCTAGAATACTACAGGTTAACCACGCTCATTCTAGAATACTACAGGTTAACCACGCTCATTCTAGAATACTACAGGTTAACCACGCTCATTCCAGAATACTACAGGTTAACCACACCCATCTAGAATACTACAGGTTAACCACGCTCATTCAAGAATACTACAGGTTAACCACACCCATCTAGAATACTACAGGTTAACCACGCTCATCTAGAATACTACAGGTTAACCACGCTCATTCTAGAATACTACAGGTTAACCACACCCATCTAGAATACTACAGGTTAACCACAACCATCTAGAATACTACAGGTTAACCACGCTCATTCTAGAATACTACAGGTTAACCACGCTCATCTAGAATACTACAGGTTAACCACGCTCATTCTAGAATACTACAGGTTAACCACGCTCATCTAGAATACTACAGGTTAACCACACCCATCTAGAATACTACAGGTTAACCACGCTCATCTAGAATACTACAGGTTAACCACACCCATCTAGAATACTACAGGTTAACCACGCTCATCTAGAATACTACAGGTTAACCACGCTCATTCTAGAATACTACAGGTTAACCACACCCATCTAGAATACTACAGGGTAACCACGCTCACTCTAGAATACTACAGGTTAACCACACCCATCTAGAATACTACAGGTTAACCACACCCATCTAGAATACTACAGGTTAACCACGCTCATTCTAGAATACTACAGGTTAACCACGCTCATCTAGAATACTACAGGGTAACCACACCCATCTAGAATACTACAGGTTAACCACGCTCACTCTAGAATACTACAGGTTAACCACACCCATCTAGAATACTACAGGTTAACCACACCCATCTAGAATACTACAGGGTAACCACACCCATCTAGAATACTACAGGTTAACCACGCTCATTCTAGAATACTACAGGTTAACCACACCCATCTAGAATACTACAGGTTAACCACACCCATCTAGAATACTACAGGTTAACCACGCTCATTCAAGAATACTACAGGTTAACCACACCCATCTAGAATACTACAGGTTAACCACGCTCATTCAAGAATACTACAGGTTAACCACACCCATCTAGAATACTACAGGTTAACCACGCTCATTCTAGAATACTACAGGTTAACCACACCCATCTAGAATACTACAGGTTAACCACGCTCATTCCAGAATACTACAGGTTAACCACGCTCATTCCAGAATACTACAGGTTAACCACACCCATCTAGAATACTACAGGTTAACCACGCTCATTCAAGAATACTACAGGTTAACCACACCCATCTAGAATACTACAGGTTAACCACGCTCATCTAGAATACTACAGGTTAACCACGCTCATTCTAGAATACTACAGGTTAACCACACCCATCTAGAATACTACAGGTTAACCACAACCATCTAGAATACTACAGGTTAACCACGCTCATTCTAGAATACTACAGGTTAACCACGCTCATTCTAGAATACTACAGGTTAACCACGCTCATCTAGAATACTACAGGTTAACCACGCTCATTCTAGAATACTACAGGTTAACCACGCTCATCTAGAATACTACAGGTTAACCACACCCATCTAGAATACTACAGGTTAACCACGCTCATCTAGAATACTACAGGTTAACCACGCTCATTCTAGAATACTACAGGTTAACCACACCCATCTAGAATACTACAGGGTAACCACGCTCACTCTAGAATACTACAGGTTAACCACACCCATCTAGAATACTACAGGTTAACCACACCCATCTAGAATACTACAGGTTAACCACGCTCATTCTAGAATACTACAGGTTAACCACGCTCATCTAGAATACTACAGGGTAACCACACCCATCTAGAATACTACAGGTTAACCACGCTCACTCTAGAATACTACAGGTTAACCACACCCATCTAGAATACTACAGGTTAACCACACCCATCTAGAATACTACAGGGTAACCACACCCATCTAGAATACTACAGGTTAACCACGCTCATTCTAGAATACTACAGGTTAACCACACCCATCTAGAATACTACAGGTTAACCACACCCATCTAGAATACTACAGGTTAACCACGCTCATTCAAGAATACTACAGGTTAACCACACCCATCTAGAATACTACAGGTTAACCACGCTCATTCTAGAATACTACAGGTTAACCACGCTCATCTAGAATACTACAGGTTAACCACGCTCATTCTAGAATACTACAGGTTAACCACACCCATCTAGAATACTACAGGTTAACCACACCCATCTAGAATACTACAGGTTAACCACGCTCATTCTAGAATACTACAGGTTAACCACGCTCATCTAGAATACTACAGGTTAACCACGCTCATTCTAGAATACTACAGGTTAACCACGCTCATCTAGAATACTACAGGTTAACCACACCCATCTAGAATACTACAGGTTAACCACACCCATCTAGAATACTACAGGTTAACCACGCTCATTCTAGAATACTACAGGTTAACCACGCTCATCTAGAATACTACAGGTTAACCACGCTCATTCTAGAATACTACAGGTTAACCACACCCATCTAGAATACTACAGGTTAACCACACCCATCTAGAATACTACAGGTTAACCACGCTCATTCTAGAATACTACAGGTTAACCACGCTCATCTAGAATACTACAGGTTAACCACGCTCATTCTAGAATACTACAGGTTAACCACGCTCATTCTAGAATACTACAGGTTAACCACACCCATCTAGAATACTACAGGTTAACCACACCCATCTAGAATACTACAGGTTAACCACGCTCATTCTAGAATACTACAGGTTAACCACGCTCATCTAGAATACTACAGGTTAACCACGCTCATTCTAGAATACTACAGGTTAACCACGCTCATTCTAGAATACTACAGGTTAACCACGCTCATCTAGAATACTACAGGTTAACCACACCCATCTAGAATACTACAGGTTAACCACGCTCATCTAGAATACTACAGGTTAACCACGCTCATTCTAGAATACTACAGGTTAACCACACTCATCTAGAATACTACAGGGTAACCACACCCATCTAGAATACTACAGGTTAACCACGCTCACTCTAGAATACTACAGGTTAACCACACCCATCTAGAATACTACAGGTTAACCACACCCATCTAGAATACTACAGGGTAAACACACCCATCTAGAATACTACAGGTTAACCACGCTCATTCTAGAATACTACAGGGTAACCACACCCATCTAGAATACTACAGGTTAACCACGCTCATTCTAGAATACTACAGGTTAACCACACCCATCTAGAATACTACAGGTTAACCACACCCATCTAGAATACTACAGGTTAACCACGCTCACTCTAGAATACTACAGGTTAACCACACCCATCTAGAATACTACAGGTTAACCACGCTCAATCTCGAATACAACAGGGTAACTACACTCATCTAGAACTACAGGTTAACCACACCCATCTAGAATACTACAGGTTAACCACACCCATCTAGAATACTACAGGGTAACTACACTCATCTAGAACTACAGGTTAACCACACCCATCTAGAATACTACAGGTTAACCACACCCATCTAGAATACTACAGGTTAACCACACCCATCTAGAATACTACAGGGTAACTACACTCATCTAGAACTACAGGTTAACCACGCTCATCTAGAATACTACAGGTTAACCACGCTCATCTAGAATACTACAGGTTAACCACGCTCATTCTAGAATACTACAGGGTAACCACACCCATCTAGAATACTACAGGGTAACCACGCTCACTCTAGAATACTACAGGTTAACCACGCTCATTCTAGAATACTACAGGTTAACCACACCCATCTAGAATACTACAGGTTAACCACAACCATCTAGAATACTACAGGTTAACCACGCTCATTCTAGAATACTACAGGTTAACCACGCTCATTCTAGAATACTACAGGTTAACCACGCTCATCTAGAATACTACAGGTTAACCACGCTCATTCTAGAATACTACAGGTTAACCACGCTCATCTAGAATACTACAGGTTAACCACACCCATCTAGAATACTACAGGTTAACCACGCTCATCTAGAATACTACAGGTTAACCACGCTCATTCTAGAATACTACAGGTTAACCACACCCATCTAGAATACTACAGGGTAACCACGCTCACTCTAGAATACTACAGGTTAACCACACCCATCTAGAATACTACAGGTTAACCACACCCATCTAGAATACTACAGGTTAACCACGCTCATTCTAGAATACTACAGGTTAACCACGCTCATCTAGAATACTACAGGGTAACCACACCCATCTAGAATACTACAGGTTAACCACGCTCACTCTAGAATACTACAGGTTAACCACACCCATCTAGAATACTACAGGTTAACCACACCCATCTAGAATACTACAGGGTAACCACACCCATCTAGAATACTACAGGTTAACCACGCTCATTCTAGAATACTACAGGTTAACCACACCCATCTAGAATACTACAGGTTAACCACACCCATCTAGAATACTACAGGTTAACCACGCTCATTCAAGAATACTACAGGTTAACCACACCCATCTATAATACTACAGGTTAACCACGCTCATTCTAGAATACTACAGGTTAACCACGCTCATCTAGAATACTACAGGTTAACCACGCTCATTCTAGAATACTACAGGTTAACCACACCCATCTAGAATACTACAGGTTAACCACACCCATCTAGAATACTACAGGTTAACCACGCTCATTCTAGAATACTACAGGTTAACCACGCTCATCTAGAATACTACAGGTTAACCACGCTCATTCTAGAATACTACAGGTTAACCACGCTCATTCTAGAATACTACAGGTTAACCACGCTCATTCTAGAATACTACAGGTTAACCACACCCATCTAGAATACTACAGGTTAACCACGCTCATCTAGAATACTACAGGTTAACCACACCCATCTAGAATACTACAGGTTAACCACGCTCATCTAGAATACTACAGGTTAACCACGCTCATTCTAGAATACTACAGGTTAACCACACTCATCTAGAATACTACAGGGTAACCACACCCATCTAGAATACTACAGGATAACCACGCTCACTCTAGAATACTACAGGTTAACCACACCCATCTAGAATACTACAGGTTAACCACACCCATCTAGAATACTACAGGGTAACCACACCCATCTAGAATACTACAGGTTAACCACGCTCATTCTAGAATACTACAGGTTAACCACACCCATCTAGAATACTACAGGTTAACCACACCCATCTAGAATACTACAGGTTAACCACGCTCACTCTAGAATACTACAGGTTAACCACACCCATCTAGAATACTACAGGTTAACCACGCTCAATCTCGAATACAACAGGGTAACTACACTCATCTAGAACTACAGGTTAACCACACCCATCTAGAATACTACAGGTTAACCACACCCATCTAGAATACTACAGGGTAACTACACTCATCTAGAACTACAGGTTAACCACACCCATCTAGAATACTACAGGTTAACCACACCCATCTAGAATACTACAGGTTAACCACACCCATCTAGAATACTACAGGGTAACTACACTCATCTAGAACTACAGGTTAACCACGCTCATCTAGAATACTACAGGTTAACCACGCTCATCTAGAATACTACAGGTTAACCACGCTCATTCTAGAATACTACAGGGTAACCACACCCATCTAGAATACTACAGGGTAACCACGCTCACTCTAGAATACTACAGGTTAACCACGCTCATTCTAGAATACTACAGGGTAACCACGCTCATCTAGAATACTACAGGTTAACCACACCCATCTAGAATACTACAGGGTAACCACGCTCATCTAGAATACTACAGGTTAACCACGCTCATCTAGAATACTACAGGTTAACCACGCCCATCTAGAATACTACAGGTTAACCACACCCATCTAGAATACTACAGGTTAACCACGCTCATCTAGAATACTACAGGGTAACTACACTCATCTAGAACTACAGGTTAACCACGCTCATCTAGAATACTACAGGGTAACCACGCTCATCTAGAATACTACAGGTTAACCACGCTCATCTAGAATACTACAGGTTAACCACACCCATCTAGAATACTACAGGGTAACTACACTCATCTAGAATACTACAGGTGAATCATGCCCATTTAGGCTACAAAAGCAAAGCCCATCCAGACTTATACAAGTTAGTCCCTATCATTCATAATTCAATTTAGCCACGCCCACTCATAGTAAAACAAGTCAGCCACATCCATCCAGATTCTATCAAGTTAGCCCCACCCACTCAGATTTCAGCTGTCAAAAGTGATTTAAAGTCACAGAAACAAAAGCGGCGTGTTAATTCAGTTCAGGTGGTCATATAACAGATACTGGTGTGTTCTGATTGGACTAGCAGTCGTACCATTGGAATAACTTTCTCCTCCTCTCTGCAGCGCTGCTTCAGCCGCTCGTAACACGTCTGTGGAGACGTCTGCAGGTAAACTGGAGCAGAAAAGAGCAAAACCTAAATTACAGATAATACAGGTAACCGCTTCCGTCCATCGCTTCTTCCTGCGCTCCACGCTTACCTGTTCTTGTACAGTTCTTGTACAGATATTAGCTTTTTTACGTTAAGTTACCTTTTCATGCTAAACAGACCAATAAATACTCTTAAATTGCTTCTACTCAAAGTACAGCAAGTATTTTCCTTCTCCTGGAACATTACACGCTGGAGACACGAGGAGAACAACGACAGCAACGACAGAGAACTGCAGCCATACAGAAAAGCCATAAATTCAAATTAACTCAAAGATTAATCATCAGTCAGCAACTCCACCATAAACAAATTAACTTCAGCTGCGTACAGTAACAATCTGATCTCAGTCTCTCTGTGGTTCTCTAATTCTACACTACTGTTCTAGTTCTAGCAACTGAGAAACCCAGAAAACAGTTCTAATAAATAATAATATCCAGAATTAAGTAAAAACAATAATATCCAAAATGAAGTTTAAATAATAATACTCAGAATAAAATTGTAACAACATTAATATCCATTAATATCCAAGTCTTAATAGAAGTTCTAATAAAATTAATATCCAGAATTAAATAAAAAATAATAATAATATTCAGAATGACGTTTTAAAAAATACTAATATCCAGAATTAAGTTTAAAAAAATAATAATATCCAGAATTATTTTTTAACAAATTTATATGCAGAATGGAGTTCTAATAAAATTAATATCCAAAATTAAATAAAAAAATAACAATAATATGCAGAATGAAGTTTAAAAAATAATTAATATGAAGAATTAATTTTAAAAAATTTATATGCAGAATGGTTCTAATAAAATTTACAACCAGAATGAAAGTTCTAATAAGTTCTTTAAAAATAAAGTTGTGTAATAAAATGTAATAAAATTATATTAATATATTAAAATTTGTAATACAATTATAATAAAACTTATATCCAGAATAAATATTTAACAAAATGAATATTGAAGTTATATTTGTATATTTATATTTTGTAAGATCAGAAGCAGATAATGAATTACATATAAATACATATAAAAAGAGTGAACATGTTCTGGAGTATATTTGTTTATCTCACCAATAAGATCCACAGGAATTGCGATGTTTTTAATAATCCACTCGAACCACTCAGACAAGACGACAAAGTCCACCTCAGGCATTTTCCCACTGCAAACAAACAGAGAGACAGTAATGCAGCAGAACTCCACCCACTTTACGCTCTACGCTCTATTAACTCGTTTATCAGACTCTGTACCTTTTATACAGATTTTCCACAAATATGTACTTTGCACTGTAAATGGATCTTTCCATCATCCGCACTGGCGCTGCCTGCAAACAGAAAAAACAAGACCTGAACGAGGAGCGGAAACATGTAACACTACTAGAAACTAGAGAAGGAAGGATCGATCGGCTATGTATCGGTATCGGACGATTTTTAATCAAAATAAGTGATCGGTGATTGGCCGATATTTCTCCAATTTAGTCGATCCCGAGAGCCGATCAATGGCATTAAACAAATGAGCCTAATTTCTGTATTTACAGCTAGCGTTTTGTTGAAACCCCCTCAGGCCAGCTCCCTGCAATTCCTATCTGAACCACTGTGGAAATACATACCCTTTCATTTTCCACAGACTGACTAAAGCGGCGGCCTCGCGAGAATAGTTTACCGTTGCGTTGCGTCCGTCTGGCAGCTTGTTGCCGTATGTGACACAGACTCATCCAGAGCGTTTTTAAAATCTGTAAAATTAACCATGTCTCGTTGGGGAACCAAGACAAAGACATTTAACTACTAATCTGATACGGTATTCAGAGACACCACACAGCTGAATACAGTGAGTATCAGTAACAGCAGAGCTAGAACACACAGCTAACACAAAACTAATAACCCAGAACACCTACAGACCAGATCTGACCGGTACAAACAGAACAGCAGCAGTAATTCAATATTCTACATTTAATGATTACAGAGTCTGAGTTTAATGACTGCAGTTTTGACTGCATTTATTTAATTACCTTATTTTGTTTTAAATTAAGGTCTAATGTAATTATTGCAGTTTTGGGGATATTTGTTTGATTTACTTTGTTTATTTACTGTTAATTTTGTTAAAAATATTATGCTGTTTCATATGAGCTCGTTAAAAATGGTAATAAACCAGTTTAGACCGTGTTTCATGACTTGCTTGCGCTAATAACTACATGTAGCCCTGCCATGGCAAATAGCCCCGCCCTCTAACGGTATCGGCTATCGGCCGATCGTGTTGAAAGGTGATCGGCAATCGGAATCGGCCTCAAAAACACTGATCGGTCCATCTCTACTAGAAACACTAAAGAAACTGAACAACTATACTATAATTAATAACTGCCGAATCACTCCAGCCCAGAAGTGCACTAATTGCACTATTAATTAAACTTACCACTGTTGACAGGTGTCTGTCCAGCATGGTCAGCTGTACGTATGTCTGCATGGTGAGTCCCCATCTTGCTGGGTCCTGATACATCAAACCCTTCGGCAAAATATGACAAGATAATTAATATTTTCACCCATATAATTAAAACCACCTCCTTGTATCTACACACACTGCTCCACCGACCATATAGGAGCACTTCGTAGTTCAACAATTACAGACTGTAGTTCATCTGATTCTCTGTATACACTGTTTATCCCCTTTTACCCTGTTCTAAAATGGTCAGGACCCCCACAGGACCACCACAGAGCAGGTGGTGGTGTGTTAGTGGTGTGTGTTGGGCTGGTACGAGTCGATCAGACACAGCAGTGCTGCTGCTGCTGGAGTGTTTAAACACCTCAGTGTCACTGCTGGACTGAGAATCGTCCACCAACCAAAACTATCCGGACAGCAGTGTCCTGTGGGCGGCGTCCTGTGTCCACTGATGAAGAACTAGAGGAACACAAACTGTGCAGCAGCAGATGAGCTACTGTCTCTGACTTTACATCTACAAGGTGGACCAGCAAGTAGTAGGAGTGTCTAATAGAGTGGACAGTGAGTGGACACAGTGTTTAAACACTCCAGCAGCAGCACTGCTGTGTCTGATCCACTCAAACCACGTCTATGTCACTGCAGTGCTGGGAATGACCCACCTCTCTAATAGTACCTGCTCTGTGGGGGTCCTGGCCATTGAAGAACAGGGTAACAAAGCATACAGAGAAACAGATGAACTACAGTCTGATATACATACATTATATATATATATAAAAATATAGACCAGCTCAGGAAACTACACATTATTCCCAATAAGGAAAAACCTTACCAGTGGATTGTGTCCCCGCACGTCCCTCCATTTTGAAATGGGCTCGGTCAGCACCTGCAAGAGTCCAGAGTCAATTTACTGGCAACAAATAATTTGATCCTTCATTTAATCACAACTATGATCAACCATATACTGATCAAGACAGCTTCCCCCATTACAACACACAACCGGTTAAATCAGGAACCACTGATGGAATTCCATAAATTCCTGTAGTGTCTGAAAGTGTCCAGGAACCAAAACCTGGAACCAAACTATGTTTTTCAAACTAGCTGATAATTCGTCAATGGCTGTTTATTGATTATTTTTTTTTTATAATTACATTTATAGTTGTGTGTAGACAGTATGCTTAATTATTCTGCTACTCATCTAGCATTATTGTTAGTGTATTATTCAATTATTCTTTATATAAATTTTTTTACTGTATTTATTGATGACAATACAGTGATTTTACAGGTAGAAACAAACATACTGGCAAAATAAAAGTTAGATTTATTTGCGAGTTAGATTTTTATAAATTATTTAAGCTGTTCAGTAAATAATTTAATACATGGGAAGTGAATTCACTGTTTATATTTGTCTTTGTCTTTTATATTTTTCATATTATGAATAGCATTTAAGGCTAAGCTGGAGGCTCTAAAAGACTATGAAGAAATCAATCAATCAACATTTATTTGTATAGCACTTTTTACAGTCTATAACATATTAACCCTTTGATGAACAAGCTAAGCAAACCACTTCTAATGCACAACATGAGTCAAACTTGACCCACATTCATTTCCAATGTTATTGTATGTACTGCTGAGTGTCTTTTTGGTAAATCTATTGAAATCAGTTCATTTCATTTTTTAAATGTTCCAAGTGTTCATTAAAAATCTTGTTTTTAATCTAAAATCATTATTTTAATTCTTATTTATTCACTAACAAAAATAGTGTGTGTAAATATGTTCTGACTGCAAATATTTACAAATGTCAACAATTTCTATCAAATTCCATAGTGAACACATAAGCGCTAATTCTAAGCCATGTTGTGTGTTAGAAGGGCAGTGATACAAAAATTATTTTTATTAAAAAAAAAAAAACTGAAATCAGGATTTGTGATGATCAAAAACAATTAAATTGAGGAATTAATTAAAGCTTGAATAATGAAATTAAATTATTACAAACACAGAAAATAAACCCAGGTTGCACATCAAAGGGTTAAATAATGCAGGTACAGTAATGAGGTGTGACTTAATTCAGATTTTAGTTTCAGTTTGTTTGTAATTGTATTTGTGCACAGCTTTCATAACACATACCATCATCAAGCATGCACACGTTCAGGTGAGCTGAGGTGAGACAGGTGAGGCTCTTTTTTTGCTTATAGTCTCACCTCAATGTTGCTGGTTTTGCTGAAGTACTCCAGACACGTCGTCTTGCCGCTCGCAATGTTTCCCTCAATGCAAATCTGCAAACACAGGAATGCAATATTTACAGCGTTGGATAGACTGGAGCATGTCCGATACCGATACTGCAGCCTTGAGTATTTGACGATACCGATACTAATCCGATAACATCTGCTTCCCTCACTTAAACAAACTGAGCTGTTAATACTACATTAGTCTGAATCTGGATAACATCATCACATTTAGCAGCAGTTCTGATTGGGCAGCAGCACCAGCCAACACTCACAATGAGATTTAAAGTGTAACTTTAGACTAGTTATGTGACGGTACATGATTATGAAACATTAAATTATACTTCGTTTTCTTTTTTCTTCTGATATCCAATCCAGTTATTTTGGCTAGTGCTGAATATCATATTAGTGCACCCCTAAAAAAAATACAGCAACAATTACTAACAATAAAATATCCAAAGCCACTGTTTCACAGTCAAGCCACATTATTATGACCACCTACTACTTTGGACGACGGCAGCACATAGGTGACAGCCTTCTGGTCTGAGAAATGTTGTCATGACAATCTCTGGATCTACCTATCCATGAGGAAGACACTCTCAACCAATTTGGGTCTGAACCCATCCTTGCAGATCACGTACACCATACATGATGACTGTCTTCTCTGGGGTGGACAATGAGACACGCTACACAGCTAGAAATGTCTCACACTGGTTGGAAGAGCTGACCAAGACTTCCAAGTACTACCCTGGACCCCTAATTCCCCAGACTTGACCCCAATTGAGCATCTGTGGGACCACCTGGATGGTGGCGTTGGCTCTATGGATCCTCCTCCACGCTCCCTCCAGCAGCTGGGGGATGCACTGCAGTCAGCATGGTTCCAGATACCTGTGACCACCTACCAGAACCTTATAGAGTCTCCCAGTCCGTCTATCTGCTGTCCATGCTGCATGTTCTGGATGTTGCTGTATATTAACCAACAGTTCTCAATGAAGAAACATCTGGGATATATCTACTGTTGGTAAATTGTTTTTTGGACATTAGGATGGGGTTAATTTTACAAGAGAAAGTCGAGTGACTTATCTCAGAGTCTCAAGTTATAACAGACACTCACCACCGATTTCCTCTCCTCGCCGTTTCGGACCAGTTTTCCTTGAGAAGGAGACAACATAATGAGAGAGGAGCGCTCAGCCAGCTTCACTCAGTCAGTGCTCTACAGTAGGAGCAGAGACTGGGGGTCAAAACAAGCCGCGTAAAGCACATTAATACTGATTAGTGATTAGTGAGCAAGCAGTGAACTCAGTCAGCACAGCAGTAGAACAGTAGCACCGGCAACCGTAATCCTGTAGGGGGGCGTTAGAGGGCTGTTAGTCCATTAGCCAGCACAGGTAAGCGTGGACAGCAGGGGGGTCTGCTGAGCCTGTTCTGATGGATAATGTATTCATGTTTACTTAAGCGAATCAGTTTTTTGCCTGAGACTCGACTGGTGGTTCAGGTCAGGCCTGGCTGCTGTTACAGCGCCCCCTTGTTGTAGCACTCAGAATGCAGCTCATGCTTACATTGCTTTAGGAATAGTAGCGTGACCCACTGTGTCTGTGTAGCTAAAAGCTTCTGTGTTCGTATCCTTGATTGACCCCCCACTGACTGTATATAACATGAAGTCTGCATCACGGTTCCCTTTGCACTACTTATAATTCTTTAAGTACACAAACCTAGATTATGGATATAACGACCCTCTAGGTGATGATGTAAGAGGTTCAGATCAGGCCTGGCTGCTGTTATAGCGCCCCCTTATGTAATGCTTCGAATGCAGCTCATGCTTACGTTGCTTTATGAGTAGTGTGTCCAAGTCCTTGCTTGAAGAGAGGTTCTGATCTACAGGTGGCCTAAAAAGTAGGCACTATAGTGCATAGTGTGCGTACTATAACATACAATCCTGCCACTGAGTACGAATACAAGATCAATCATCACAATAAAGCACGCAAACAACAATAAAGTGAGAAGAATAAAGTGAATATATATTTATATATAGCCCTATAAAGCCATATCCCCCTCACCCAGGGACCAGTTGGGGGTTAGGGGTCTTACTCAAGGGCACTTGCCTTTTATTATTATTATTATTATTATTATTATTATTATTATTATTATTATTACAACAAAGGTTTTCCAGTAAAGAAAGAATGTATTATGCTATTTAGCATGTATAAGAGAACATGTTTGACTACAACAAATTAGTATTAGTTAGTATAAGTAAGTATTTAAAATGATAATAATAAAGGATAAGTCACGTGGTCATTCGTGCAGCGCTCTGATCTGGACAAATCACTGAGTGGGCACCGATCAGAAGCTGTATGTATCGTCTTGCATCATTTTTTATCATGATGTCATCACGTTTTACAGGATTTTGACACAAAACACAGTTATTATACAATATTGGAAGCCTGAGGCAGGACGTAACCAAATAATTATTTAAGGTGGAACGAAACAATTAGAAAATACGTCAGCCTCGAATGTGATGGGTGTCTGATCTTCACTCCTACCTGTCAGATGGTGATGATGATGATGGTGTGCGTGATTACTGTGAACTCCGCGCAGTAATACAGCCTGAAACAGCGCGAGCCGAGCCGGATTGGGGGCTGTTTCCACAGAACGACAGTAAACAGGCAGAAGAGTCCGACTGAGTGTGTTTAAAAGGCCCCTGACCATCTTCACCTCCTTCATCATCCCTCCTTCATCCTCACTCCGTCCACCGCTTTAGTTAAAGGAGGAACCACGTGAGCGCGCACTTCCGTGTTTCGCACGCCTACGTCACAGGCCGAGCCTTAAAGGGGCCGCGACCGCAAAAACAACAGCGTATTTAAATAATTAATAAATAATTATATATATATATATATATATATATATATATATATATATATATATATATATATATATATATATATATATATATATATATATATTTTTTTTTTTTTTTTTTTTATTTATTTATTTTTTTTCCCCACTTCTCAGCTCTTTGAACTCTTTCTAATCAGCACTCCTGTTTTAAAATGCCGTCGCAAATTATCAAGCACTCACACTTCGTCAAGATATTCAAAGCCCCCTGTTTTCATTACAAAGGGTAAAAATAAAAAATCTGATCTTAGCCCAGATTTTTGTTTGTGGGATAATGTGGCCATCTGCTGGGCAAATGATATTGTAGCACCTTTATGAGACTAAACTCTGAATGGCAGAAGAAAAACAAAATGAAGACTTTGGATTGGCCTAGTAAACCTTAAAAAGGCAGTTTATGCTCGAAAACCCTCCAATGTGGCTGAAAAACAACAATTCTGCAAAGATGAGTGAGCCAAAATTCCTCCACAACGCTGTAAAAGACTCGTTGCAAGTTATCGCAAACGCTTGGTTACAGTTGTTGCTGCTAAGGGTGGCCCGACCAGCTAGTTGGTTTAGGGGGCAATCACTTTTTCACACAGGGCCATGTAGCACCTTAATTTAAAAAAATAGCATTTTGTGTTTACCTGTTTTGTCTTTGACTAATATTTAAATTGGTTTGATGTTCTGAAACATTTAAGTGTGACAAACATGCAAATAATAATTTGCAAAATAATCAAGGGGGCAAACACTTTTTCACACCACTGTACACACACACACACATATATATATATATATATATATATATATATATATATATATATATATATATATATATATATATATATATATATATATATATATATAATTTGGGCAGTGGATCATACCAGCACAACACACACTAACACACCACCAACCTGTGTGTTAGTGTCACTGCAGTACTCAGAATGAGCCACCACCCAAATAGTACCTGCTCTGTGGTGGTCCTGTGGGGGTAAGTGGAGATCATGTATGGTTAGTGGAGCTGATACAGTGTACAGTGAGTATAAATACAAGGAGGTGGTTTTAATGTTAGAGCTGATTGGTATGTGTATATATATATATATATATATATATATATATATATATATATATATATATATATATATATATATATATATATTGTATAGTAATTTTAACTCAAATTGTCTTGTTTTGGATCATTTTGGTCTAAAATAGTTTAAACATGTAAAGAAAAGTGGAGCTGAGCATAAAGCATTTTACTTCTCTCACTAATAAAATCGAATAGAAGTAAAATTTCAGAATTCGTAGTACAAACCCATCAGAACTGCACACACAGCATGTACAGCATGTTGTTCGTGGTGTTCAGAGAAACTCTGCTGTAAAATGTTGCACTCTGAGTGTGTTTCCAGGAACTGAGAGGAACCCTGTGTCAGGAAGTGCAGTCTGTGTGTTTCATGCTGAGATAATGGCAGACCATCAGCACATCGGAGCCGTAGAGCTCGACCTGGCCTACCTGAAGTCTATAAGAGGTTTACTGAAGATAGCTGAGATGGTGAGCAGATGTGTGACTTCTATGTTAAAGGTTTAACTACAGTGGACGTTCGCACTAGCACAGCATTCAGTCAGTCACTGACTGGGTTGTATCTGGCAGATAAAAAAAAGAAGAAGTAGAAGAAAAGAGAAACAAAGTTGATAGATTTGTGTAAACGCTGAACAAAAGAGTAAAATTCTGTTTGAGGGATGATGTTTACACAAATAACAACCTGCAGCCACAATTACGCATCATTTACTTACAGCTCTCTTTTAGATGTCTTGCCATTTTAAACTTTCTAAAAAACTTTAATTAATAATTTGATGAATAATTAAACACAAATTAGTAAAACAGCCTGTAATAAAATGCAATTATTGTATAAAACTGGAGTACAAAGAAATTAGCCTATACGAAACTGCTTTAAAATGGAACTGGCATATATACAACAACAGTAAAATAAAATTGGTGTACATAAAATGACAATAAAAATGAAATTGGTGTATATACAATGATGGTAAAATGAAACTGGCATATATAAAATTGCAGTAAAATACAATTGCTGTATATAAACATGCAGTAAAATGAAAATAGAGTATATAACATGGTGGTAAAATGAAATTAGCATATAAAATAATAATAATAAAAGGAAATGTAGCATACATTACAACTGCTATAGAATTAAATTAGCATATATAAAATGTAAGTAAAAAGAAATTAACATATATAAAACTGCAGTCAAATTTAATTAGCATACCCTAAACTGCAGTAGGATTAAATAAGCATATATAAAACTGCAGTAGAATCAAATTAACGCATATGCATCTGCAATAGAATCAAATTATCATAAAAATCTGTATTAAACTGCAGTAGAAATAAACCAGCACACAGGTATCTGCACTAGCATGAAATATAAACCAGCTCCTGAACTGAAAACAGCCTCTGACCCTGTATCCTGTTTCCTCACCAGGTGGTGCTTTTCGTGGCGTTTGTGTGTTTTGCTGTGGCTGTTAGGCCGCCATACATCGCCGCCACATGTGTGGAGTTCATCATAACCCTCGCCCTAGTTTTGCTGTACGTGCTGAAGCTCAACAAAACCTTCACCTTCTTCATCTGGCCTCTCATCGTATGTTACTCATCTTCACACAGACACTGAACAAATGTTTAAAATTCTAAGTAAAAATTACTTGAAGTTCTACTTTTAATATACCCTTTTTAATATAGGATATATATTTAATATAGGAACAAAATATAAAAATGTGAAGCTGTAAGTATTGTAAAATGGACACATGGTAAGCACAGATGAATCTATATTGTGAAGATAATTATTAATTTTTTTTTTTTTTTTAGGATGCGTTCAACTCATTCTTTGCAGCGGCCTTCATTTGTATAATTAGCATCATAGCTATGTCCACCTACACAGTGCCCAGCACTTTAGCTGGAGGGGTAAGTGAGCAGCTAAATCAAACACAAATTACTTTGTTTTGGGAAAAATTCCTAGAAGCAATGTTAAATGTAAAAGCAATTTTATACACACTACAGTTATTTGGGGGATAAAGCCAGAAACTATCTTACATAATAAAGCACAGAAAGCTTATTTATAGAGTGCACCATTTAAAACAGGGGTTCTTTATTCTATGTAGAATCATGAACACTCAAAGGACCATTTACATTCATAAATAGTGAAAAGGTTCTTTAGGCTAATGGAGAATGTGCTATATATGGTTATATGTAGAATCTTTTTAGAAGTGGTTCTATATAGCACCTAAAAGTGCTCTTCTGTTGTTAAAAACTTGATATATAACATTTTTGGTGTCATATAGAACCACTTTTAAAATGTTTCTACATAAAGCACATGCTCCATGCAAAGAACCATTTAAGCATGAAACAGAGCCACTGTCTTTACTAAAGAACCCCTGAAGAACCGTCTTTTTTAATAGTTTACATTTTATACACAAAGACAATTCAATGTGATTTACATATATCAAAGCAAAATAAAAATTTAAGAAGAAATAGAAAGTGCTTAATCAGAAAAAGAAAGTACAAAATGCATAAAAAACAAAATAAATAAACAAACAAACAGGAAATGCCAAAATGAAAGTATGATCAAGTATGAAGGCTAAATTATGATCTTCTATTACAAATTTAAAAAATACATAATTAACACA
Source organism: Megaleporinus macrocephalus (assembly GCA_021613375.1). NCBI lineage: Eukaryota > Metazoa > Chordata > Actinopteri > Characiformes > Anostomidae > Megaleporinus > Megaleporinus macrocephalus. The sequence goes on along the minus strand of CM038728.1, from coordinate 32,624,767 downwards.
TGGTGCTCTATTAATACCCTCATAATTAAGATTTAAAAAGAAAAGAAACATATGTTTACAAAAGCTTTGGCACATTATTTTACTAGCTCATTAGCTGGGTTATAAAACAGTCATTTAGTTCATAAGCTAAAGAGATAGACGCTAAGCTATGAGGACACCATGTGGTTTATTTCTTCACTGGTAGGTTCATCATCAGGTTTTCTGCAGTTACCCAACCAACATGTTCATGTGGGCCCCATATCAGTTTTGCGTTGTGGCTTTTGATTGGTGGTACATGGTACATTGCTTATAACTTTGGGCCCCAGTTGGGTTATAACTTTAGATTCTAGTTGGGTTATAACTTTAGATTCTAGTTGGGTTATAACTTTGGCCTCCAGTTGGGTTCTAACTCGGTCCACAATTGGGTTCTAACTTGGTCCCCAGTTGGGTTATAATTTTAGATCCCAGTTGGGTTATAACTTAGGTCCCCAGTTGGGTTCTAAGTTTGGGCTCCAAGTGTGTTCTAACTTTGGGCCTCAGTTGGGTTATAACTTTGGTCTACTGTTGTGGGTTCAGGTTGGGTCAGGTTGTGGGCCCCAGTTGGGCTTCCATTGTGGGCCCCAGTTAGGCTGCCACTGTGAGCCCCAGTTAAGCTACAGTTGTGGTCCCAGCAGGGTTACAGTTGCCTAAACAGCATTCAGGTGGGGCTCACAAGGACACGTTAACTGAAGCTAGACACTAAGCTTCATACCAACCCAGGCTAAGCTAAGAAGACGCTATCAGTGCTGCATGAACACAGGATGTGTGTGGTTACTCAAGTTGCTTGTTTTTGTTCAGATGGTGAGTTTTGTGGCTGTGGGGCTGTGGTGTGTGGACGGGTATTACCTCTTCAAGAAAATCACCTTCAACCAGCCGAGAGGAGCAACAGCCACTTCCATCAGGTCTTAGCAACTGATTCAGTCAAATTTAAACTTATTTATATTTAAATTAAAATGTAAACAATTCAGCCAAATTTTCCAACATAACTCCAGACGTAGAAAACGTGTTTGGTGTCTGAAGTTGGTTCAGTTTGTTTTGGAACGAGGCTATGATGTAGCGTAAGAAAACTTCTAGCATCCATAGTTTTATTATTATTTACAAACAATAATATTAAAAATCTCTTTCATTTCAAAACATCACTAGCCATTTTAACAGTTTCTCTCTTTAGCTTAAATGTAATCAATCAGCCAAGACATGTTTGATTCCACACTGGTTGAAGCTGCTCTAGTGCAGGTCTATAAGGTATCACCAAAATAGTAGCTTTACTAAACCAAAAACATTCTTAACTTTCAATGTAAGTTGATGTAAAGAGGCCTTTACTTAAGTAATTTTGGAGCATTTCTATTGGTCCATTCCTCCTGAATCGTTGACAGGATATAAAGCGCAGCTGTTGTGTTCAAATGATGTAAAAAATTGAAAATCAACAAAAATAAAGATAAATGTTTTTCTTGGAATGGTGACGATATTCTGGTTATCTTGCTAGACTATGTTGGTTTTTGCTTAAACTAAGTCTTGGCTGTCTAAATATATATATTTATATATTAAGTATATTTATGGTTGAAACATGTCTTTGTAGGTAGCTAATATTTCTATTTCTGTATTTTTCTGCATGTGTGCTGATTGTGTAGGTTATTGATATTTTTATTTGTCTAGAGAATGTGTGTTTGTTTAGATGAGATGTATTATTTAAGACTGTATATCTGTAATGAGTGTGTTATACTGCTGTATGAATCATCTGTGTTTTTGATAATTGTATAGTTTCAGCATTGTCAGCATCAGCCGTACGCCTCACATCACTAAGAAATAAAGCTGTTTCTGGTCATTTTGGATGCTGATTCAGTTTGTCATGCTGTGAGGAACCCAGGATTTCAAATCTTTAAATATTGTCAATGACGAGGTAACCCTTATATAAAAAACTGTGAATTATATTTACCATTCTTAAGTATTTTCAGCTCTGTGAGATTTTCCTATACTGCTGTCATATATATATATATATATATATATATATATATATATACACTACCGCCAACAGTTTGGGATCACAGTGAAATGTTCTTAACACAACAATGAACTGACGGGTCTCTAAAGAAAGTTGTTTCTTTCTGGTCATTGTGAGTCGGTCAGCAAGCCATCAACTGCTGATCTTCAGATACTAAACTAACCTAGAATGTTGTTCCCTTTTATACTCACTTATTAGTAGAATGTTTTTCAGCTGTGCATCACAATTGATCAAGAGTGTCCTAACAACCAATTAGTCCAATAACATCCTTAACTTGGATTGGTGGTCGTACCAGGAGATTTAGACAGAGGACTGAGAATTACTGATAATAGGACTGTATGTAAAATAAGCCTCTATACAAAAATAGACTTTAATACAAACATTTTTATTCTTTAAAAATCATCTGATACACTTACATTAGTTGTGAAATGAACAATATTGTTTGTGAATTGCATAAAAAATTGCATGAATTGCATGAAATGAAATTCTAAAGTGATCCTAAACTTTTATGCGGTAGTGTATATATATACATAATATTTTATATTATAATATTTATAATATATATATAATATTTTAAAGTCACTTTGTAAGAGTTTCATGCAGGATGTAAACACTGCTAGATAAGGAAAAAAACACTTCACATATATCGCCGCTGTCCAATGAAAAACAAGTATCTTCAACATGGCAACTTTACAGGAGAGGACAAAAACTATCTTCACTTTCAGTGTAAATCAATGGAGCGAGAAATTTTTCCAAGCTATTTTGGAGCATTTGTATTGGTCCATTCATCATGAAATTGTCCCACAATGTAAACGGCATCTGCTGCATTTTATTGATATAGAAAAATAAAAATCAACAAAACTGGAGATGTTTTTCATTGGACAATAATAATAATCTATATTTTAGATTTTTGGTGATGTCACAGCTCAGGCTGTAATATTAATTATTCGAATACTGATATGCACAGCGACCACTTTCACAGGGTCATGGGAAATGTTATGCTATAAAAACATATTTACATATACCAACCTATTCTTTCTAGCCACGCCCACTCAAAGAGTGTTTCAGCTCAAGCTGTTTATTGAATGAGACCAACCTATTATTTTCATTACTATTACTATTATTATTATTATTGTTGTTGTTATTATTACCTATAATAAGACTGCAGGGGAAGAAGCAGTACAGTGGGGACGAAGGAGTAAGCACCTTGGAGGACAATCAGGTCACCAGATGGCTGAACTTTGTACGGATGGGGAATATGTAGCTTGCCGTGGATGCAAATCAGATTTCCCACATCTTCTTCTATACCAACTTTATTTGATCTGTATCTTGACTATCTGTTTATACTTAATTTCTTTTGCATATACTTTATTTTTTGTATATACTTTTGTGTATATTTAGTGTAATGTGCTGTTGTTGCTGGTTTGGGGCCTGAAAAAACAGATTTTGTTTCAATGTTTGCAAGTTATATTAACGAATGGCCATAATAACCACTTGATTTGAGCTAAATGAAACTTGCTGTCATAAATCCAATCACAATCAGGGGGAGATCTCAGAACAAACTGGTGATCATTCCGACCAAATAATTGTCGTTTTGCTCGAAGTTGTTCTTGTTTGAAGTATGCTGTCGGCCTATAGAACAAAGAGGGAAGATTAATTAGCTGTTTTTGATGTGCTAAAAACCTTCACACTGATGTCATGAGTGGATCTCAGGGGTGGAAAATGAAACGTATGGGCTCTTTAATGCTGTGTGTGGATGGGTGGAGAGGTAGGTGAAGAGATGGAGGAGTGGATGGGTGAGTTAAAGGATGGATGGAGGAATGAATGGTGGGCTTCTTAACTCTCAGAAAAGCAGATGTTAGTCAGTGCAGTGCTGAGTTTCCGCCCTCTTTGTGTGCATTTCCGTTTCCAGTGTGAGCTAAAAGCGATGCTGCACATCAGCTCAGAGTGATGGTCAGTGAGTCGAATCAGTTGACTCGGCTTACCAATAGGAGTCGACTCTTTCAACTCTCAAGCATCTCGTCGATTCAGCAACTTTAGTGTTGCCAGATTTGTACGATTTATATGTTTGTTATAAAAAATAATATGCAATACTATATATATATATATATATATATATATATATATATATATATATATATATATATATATATATATATATACACACACACATGTATATACATATATATATAGTTAGAGCTAATTTTGTTACCTTTGTTCTGGAGTCTTAGCGCTCATAGGGTAAAAGGGATAGGGTTAGGGATCTCAAGGGTCAGCAAGTCTAGCAGCAGGCAGGAACAACACCCATAATGAGACTCGTAGCTCAGTATCCAGTCCCTAAACACACCACTGGGCAGGGCTGATGCACCATTTATTCTAAATGATGTGCTATTTGTAGATGGTATGGAGCTACATGCAAGTAGACAGTATGTCTGTACAAATCAGATACCTACCATCACATGGTCCTATGACTGAAATCCTGTAAGCTGTTTATTATTATTATTATTATTATTATTATTGTTATTATTATTATTATTATTATGTGTGTTCTCGGCTGCTGCTGTGTTTAATAAAAGAGCATTCACCCAAAAACTGTTGAGATGTCTCTTGTTCTACACCGACGCTACAGTGGTGTCAGAAGTGAGATACCGCCCAGCTACATTCAAGTAGACTACATGTCTGTACAAATCAGATACCTACTATCACTTGGTTGTACAACTCAAGTCCTGTAAGCCCCCTGATTTTAATCCTTGGGGTACCCTGTGTCCTGAGAAGACGTTTGTGGTGATGTTGTGAACTCCTGCTAGATTCTGGTGAAGTTTTAAAACTAAAACTAAGCCTATAAGTGGTACAGGTGGTTAAATTGCTGCAGCAGCGCCCCCTGCTGGCCAAAAAAGCACAACGGAAGACTTCTATCTATCTGCTATGCTGCAGATCTTAGGATATTTCCTGGAACAGGCCACCATAAATGGGGACAATCTCCAAAACACGGGGTTATTTGGTCACTACTTTACTCTTGAGTACATACACGTGTTGTAGGTTATCTATTTTTCTAATGGTCATTAGTATGTGTGACCTATAGAGAGGGCAGCCAATATCAATAACTTATATGGACTATCCATATATAATGTTGTGCACTGAAAGAAACTGATTTCATTTAATTTACTGATTCAATTTGTCAATGACTAAATGACATCAAATGAATCTAATTTGCATATATTAATTTATTTTACATTTATTTGGTTATTTTTGGTAAAACAAAATATTATATACTATTATATTTCTTTGCACAGAAATTATGAACATATTTATTTTTATGATTATTTTAAAATATTTATATTAGCAGCAGTGACTCCTGAACTAATAGGCTATTGACTCGTCTTGAGGAGTCGACTCGCAGAGTTCAGCTCAAAGAACCGACTCAGGAGAGCCGACTCGTTCACCAGCGACTCCTCGCTGCAGGAACTCCAGCAGCTCCAGCGCAGCGGCTCCCGCTTTTTATTATTTTGGGTGCGATGGGTGACATGGAGGACCCCGATCGGAGAGGAGACCCCCCGAACCGCTCCGTGGTCTCCCTACTGCTAAACAAAGACTTCATCTCCTCCAGGAAGGGACAGTTACTGATCGGAGAAGTGGTGAGTCTGTGAGCTGCAGCTCGTCTCAGCCATTTTCGCTCGTTTGAATGGCGTGAAGTTTAAAGTTTAGCAGCTCCGGCAGGAGGACAGTGCGGGCTGTTTCCGCCCCTGCTTTAGTTTTTACCGTCCATCAGAAACTTCGTAGCTTGTAAAATTTAAAAAGTATGTAGTGAATGAAGCGAAGGAATGAATGGAGGAAAGAGAGTCAT